>CM035098.1:4356745-4686745 GCA_020205505.1 Panax japonicus | reverse complement strand
CATATTTGTTTTTGCAGAATATTTATATATTAACACAATAATATATCTTAGCAATCAAAATAAACTATTATATGAATTTAAAATCAATAACAAAATAATATTATTAATATGCAAACAATTTTCTGTTTACATAAAACACTATTTAAGTTACAGAATATATATATAAACAAAATATTATATATACTACACATGTATATATATTTAAACAATATTAGAAATAACAGAATATAAACATGCACTTTATTAACATGTAATTTATATATAATAACAGAATATATAAATCATTTTAACATGTAATAAATATAATATTCTTGTAATAAATATAATAACAGAATATTATATTTAACATGAAACAGAAATGTCACTGCTTACTTACTGTTAGTTTATAAGCTTTCAATAATGTTGAAGTTTTATAGGCTTACTGAATCAATGCAAAACTTAAGTGAAAAGCGACAATAATGACATGACATTATTTAATATAATTTGCAGTAAACGGCTATTATGTTATGTATAATTTATTATATATAATATATATATAAACAGTAATTACTACATGTAATCAAAAACAGAATGCATGCAAAATTAGTACATACCACAATCATATAATTAATATACGAATTTAATGCACATTAAACATATTAACATGCAATCATACTATACTTATTAACTGCACTTATTTATTAATTTTCTACACTTTGCTATAGCACTTCAACAGTTTGCAGAATACTATATTAACATGTAAAACTATGTATAAATATTTCAACAATCTAATTCAGTTTCTTCAACAACTTGTTTTATAAAACAATTTCTTGTTGATATATATATATATATATATATATATATATATATATTTTATTTTTTTAACGAATTTTTGTAATAACAAAATTTTTTTCAAACAAAAATTCAATAATGTACTTAAAACTGACTAGACATTCTGACATAGAATTTAAAGAGAATTATTAAAACCAAACATGCATCTCCAATATTAAAGCCATGCAAAATCAGGATATCAAAAAACCTACTGATTTTCTAGAACGTTTTTTGTCTAGAACATAAATTAAATAATTTTAACTACAGAAAATTAGTTAACATGCAATGGAATTCTAGAATGTTTTTGTCTCCATGCAATAATTTTATGTTCAAATAAACTGTATAAATTAAATACTACTATATTTACAGAAAAAAAGTAAATTTGCTTTATGATTGTTATCTGTAATATATAGTATTATTTAATAATGCATATAAATAAATTATGCAAAAATGAAAAATATAAATTTGAGTCATTTGAATTCACAAAGTCTCCTTAAAGCAAATTTATTCCCCCACAGATGCTAAGGGTTAATTGAATAATTGCTTCCCAAGATAAAACGGATTTCAATTCTTAATTAGTAGCATTACAAAATTAAGAATTCATCGAACCAAAATTTATGTTATGTACTAAAACTATATGAACATGAATGATGCATGCATGAGAACTTACTGTAAAAATTAATGCAGAAACGGAACGGGAAAAATCCACTGCAGAACGGGGACTGTAGAATAGAACGGGATTATGCAGAAGTGAACTGGACGGGACAGAAAGGAACAGAACGGGATTATCTGCAGAATGGGACAAAAATTTCTTACTGCAGAACGAGAATAATGGAAGGAACGGAACGTGATTTTTTGACAGAACGGGGAACGGGAATTTGTTATTTTTTTTAAATGCTTTCCCACACCATTTATTTATAGGAAAATTTGCATGTAACCGTCGTCAAAACGACGTAGTTTTGTGATGATAAAAAATATATATCACGAATCCGCCCGACCCGAGTCCACGACCCGACCCGAGTCCACGACCCGACCCGAGTCCACGACCCGACCCGAGTCAATTTTCTCATTCAAATCCCATTTCCAACAATATTATCCAATAGTTAGGCTTGTAAACTTCTTGTGATATATATGTAGCTTATATAATTTGTCACATTATAAGCCAAGTGTGATATATATGTAGCTTATATTTTACAATTACCAAGTGTCATGCATTGGAGCTCGAGTTTTGGTGCTAGAAAAGTATCTGATTCCTGGTGGGAGCTCTGGATTCTACCAGAGGGATGGGTTCACATTTGATGTTGGATCATCTGTGATGTTTGGTTTCAGCGATAAAGTTAGCTATGTAATTCATAATTCTGTTTGACACATATAGAATTATTTATATGTTAATTTTTAGTTAGTAGGAACTGAAATTTTTGTGGGATCCCAAGGGTATTATATTAGAATTATGGTAGAAACAGAAAACAGTTGTAACCCCAGCCAGTTCAATTGTATATTGACTGAAGAATGTTCGATACCTAAAAAATATTTTGCTTATAAAATTTAATAAAATAGAGTATTGCGTAATGATACATGGGAAGTGACTTCTTTGTCATATAAAGGTTGGTTATACTTATTACATTGTGTCATATGTAAATCCCCTGGATACGCAGTGTCATTATGTTGGGTTAACAGGTTATGCAAGAATGTTCTCTTTTTGTTTCTATGTGTTGCTAGCTATCTGCTGTATTATATACTTTCTCGGTGTGAGTATAATATTCATATGATGAGTTTTTAGGTTTTAACTTGGAGCTACTGCTGTCCTTCAATTACACGGAAAGGAATTTATTCTGGAACTTATTGAAGTTCCAAAAAATAAAATGAGGCAAAATGATAAGAGGGTTGCATATGCTAGCCATGGTTATGACATTTGGTAAGATGTGCTTCTGTGTATACCTTTTAGAAGTAACATTTATCCTCTAGTGCCCCATTTGAAGACCAAATAGCTAATGTGGGGGTATACATACTAAACAAAACTTGTAATGATGTTAGGCAACTTCAAAGAAATAATTGTGGTTTCAGGTCACCTGCAACTTTTCTTTTATTGGCGAAATTCGGTTTAGGGAAGCTTGTAAGTTTATGGCTTAAGCATGTTTTCTCACCAAGACATACTGAGTTACTTCTGGAGTAGATAAGTCAATTTATGCTTATTATTTTTGCATGAAATAATTGATATTCATAATCTTAAAAGGTTGAATAAAGTATTATCTAGAAAATATCCAACTTCCATGTAAATATTACATTTTACATTATGATTTTATTTTAATCCTCATATATACATTTACAATGTTTATTCAGGCCTCCAGTTATTTCCCCCTACTTGTTTGTGATTGTTGAGTAATTGAGTGTTTGGCTCCATAACTCCTTTTAGTATTTTTCCTGGGAAATTTAAATTTGATAACTCAAGCATTGGCAGCAGTTGGATGTAAGATGGAGGTGATACCTGATCCAAGCACTGTACATTTCCATCTACCCAGTGACCTTTCTGTCCGAGTACATAGAGAATACAGTGAATTCATTACAGAACTTACAAGTAAATTTCCACATGAAAAGGAAGGAATACTTAAATTCTACGGTGAATGCTGGAAGGTCTGTTTTAATTGAGGTGACTGCATTTCCCACTAGGTGTTTCCACCTTTTTAATGACTAAAATATATATTAATTTATGTACTTGTTTTCCAGATTTTCAATGCCTTGAACTCATTGGAATTGAAGTCACTTGAGGAGCCAATCTACCTTTTCGGACAGTTTTTCAAAAAACCTACTGAATGCTTGACACTTGGTAATTGTTTATCTACTTTATTTAATATTTCAGGCAAGCATCTGTATTTATAAATCTTAACATTTTCATTGTGCATGAATGGGTAGGCGAAATTTAATTTTAGCCCATTGAATTTTAATGTTGCTCCATGGAGTTGATTTGGATTTCATTTATATTGATAAGTTATTTGTGAATTTGCATTGGGTTGAGCCCATGATTTAATGAATCATCCAATTTCCTTGGACTATATGACTGTATGTGAGGGTGCTTTTAATACAAAGCTCAACACTTTTCACAAAGCAACATTCAATTTTTCTTTTTGAATGATTTTAATTATCTTCATTTCTTAACAGTGTTACTTATTCTACTCTTTTTGTTATTCAATATGTAAAGATTGTGAATGCTCCTCGAGGTGTTGTTGAATCTACAGAAGACAAGTTTGAAGTGTTTTACATCGACTATGGAAATCAAGAAGTTGTTGTTTATAGTCAGTTGCGACCTCTTGATTCTTCTGTGTCCTCATCACCTGGCCTTGCTCAGCTGTGCAGTCTTGCTTATGTTAAGGTTCCAAGCTTGGAGGAGGATTATGGGCAGGAGGCAGGTATTCGTCTAAGTGAGCACACACTAAATGGTCCCAAGGAGTTCACAGCCGTAATCGTGGAGAGGGATACTTCTGGAGGGAAAGTTAAAGGACAAGAAACTGGGAATATTCTTATGGTAACATTAGTCGATGTGGAATCTAATACAAGTATAAATGCTCTTATGCTGAAGGTTCGAATTTATACTCACTTTTCAACTTCTGTTTGTGGATATACTCATATACAAGCTCTTTAATTGCTTTACTATCACTTTCTTCACAAATTGATTAGTAGATGAAAAATGCATACAAACACAGACCACTTCAGATAATATGTGAAATCTTGGTCCACAACTTATTTTTAAAATTTTACATTTCGCTGTGCACTTTCTTCCAAAATTTTGTCAGCCTTCGTAAGTATAATTTTAAACTCGAGGAGAATAGGGGAGGTAAAGAGAACATAATTATTTGTAACAATTTATGATTTACCCACAATTCGTGTTATTATATTCAGTTGGCAGCTCCTTTCGAAGTTTTGGCAGAGGCGGAACTAGTGGGGGTGGGGGGGGCAGTTGACCCCGGTACTGAGGAAGTCAGGCGGAACTAGGAGGGGGGCGGGGGCGGGGGCGGGGGCGGGGGCGGGGGCGGGGGCGGGGGCGGGGGCGGGGGCAGGGGGCAGCAGCCAGCAGCCAGCAGGCGCCGCAGCGCTTCCGCCTGTGGGGGTGGGGGTGGGGGGCACATCGATCGTCTCTTCTCTTCTCTTCTCTTCCTTCTAATCTCTATTACGCGGCTTCCGCCTCCACTGCCTCCAGGCCCTCCACTGGTGACTGAACTAGAACCACTGCTTCTGCCTCTGCCGCCGTCCGCCGCCGCCACTGGCCACTGCTATTCTTACAGGTTTTGTGATTGTTGTTTTTTCCCCTTTTTATTTATTTTTTTATTCAGTGCCTCAGTTAACAATACTAACATGGGCTGTTTATTTGACTGTAATAATAAATCAAATATAGAAATAGAAGTAAACAATAGAAACCATTACCTCAATAATGTCTTCAGGAAGCAAAAACATACAACATCCAAGCTTTTTTATTAAGTGGTCGAGTACTGGAGTGTGGTAACATACTAACATGGGCTATTTATTTTTTCTGACTTCTGTTTCTATTTATTAGATTCTCAATTTGAGAATTTAGTAATTTGAGATTTTATATTAATCTTTTAGTAATTTAGTTTTCAAAATTGTTTCTGTTGGAGTAATATTTAATTTCTGTTTTCTTAAATCCTAAGAGAATTGATGAATGATGAAATTATTATGAAATATTTAAATTGATGAAATTATTGATTAACAATTGATGTTTTTATTTATACTAGATTATGGATAAATACTTGATTAAGCGACGTCTTTTGATGAGAGATATGAACAAGAAGTTTCGAGAAAACTAGTGTATAAACTAAGTGAAGTATAATTCCAATGGATGACTTTTGTATAATCAATTGCATTATGCGCTTGTTATCTTTGGAGGTAATTTTTGTTATCAGTGAGTACGCATTCATATTTTGAAATTGTGGGTTGTAGATATGGTATTTTAGTTCTACCACAAACTTTTGTTTCATAACTTAAAAAGACTTTTTGCTGATAAAAAATTAATAATAATTAATTACCAAGTTCTGAAGCAAGTGGTGGTATAAATAATTTTGGTCCGCTTGGTTTAAAAATTTTGATCCTCCTATAAAAACGTTCTGGTTCCGCCACTGAGTTTTGGGGAGGGCAGCGGCTGAGTTGCAGTTGAAAAAACAAATTGATATTGGCCTCTATCTCTCTCTCTTTCTGAATATTCTGCTCTTTGGATAATAACTTTTATTACACTACATAACTGTTAGTTATTTGCAATTTCCTTGGTATTTGATTTTGATTTTAGGAGTGGATATACAATTTGAGTAGGAGGAAGTTGAAGCTTTTATCAGACAGCCCAATGGTATCATATACTCTTCTGTTAGAATTTCTTGCCGTCTCGGTTTCATTTAACTAAAAACCAAGTTTGTATTATTTAGACAATCTAAAAACATATATCCTATAGGATACTGCAGAATGACATGCCAACTCAATGTAAGGTAGATTTTATATATTTGTCTTTTCATTTTGGTCTTGTTAATAATTTCTCTGTGATGTTGAGGAATGACTTCAACTCTTTTTAGTTATTTGATGCACAAACTGTACATAACAATTTCAGATAACTTGGAGCTGAGAGTGAATTTCACAGGTGAACAAGAGTGAGTCGGGCATAATCCTACTATCTGAATCAAAAGAAATCCGCTGGGAGTTGAGGGAACCTCTACTACAGAAGTTGGAATCAGGGGGCATTGTTAAAGAAGTCTTCCCTTTGCATGGTATATCAATTTCCATGTCTAAATATTACTCATAGTTTTGCAGAATCCCAAAAATGATTATATTTGTTTATATAGATGAAACTAAGAGGAAGCAACTTATTAAAAGTTGGGCACTGAACTGGTGGTACATCACAAATTAGCCTATTGATGAGATCTATTCATATTTTGGGATGAAGGTAAATGCTCATATTATAGAAGTCGTTGGAACTTAATCTGTATTGGCATCCAAGTTTTTACCTACAAAATACAAATGCAATTCTTGTTCAGGTACTTAGATTTATTACGATTCATTATTTTGCCGGAACGCGATTCAGAACGTCAAATGTCAAAATCGCTTGACGTGTCGATACCCGACGTCGCTCAAATTTTAGTTCTGACATGCCTATTCATCTATTTTTAATTCTCAAATCATTAATCCAATAATAGTGAAATTTTTGGCATATTATAGACCTCATGTCATAGTATTTTAGAAAAAGTTCACACCACGAAAACAGATCACTGAACCTCGTCAAAACAACCCTAAAAAACGATGTCAGACAACAGCTCAGCACGGCACCGCGCGGCTGGGTAGGCGCACATGGGTGCGCACTGGCGCGTATAGGCGTTGCCTGGCCCGGCTGAGGCTGCTCTGCTGTGCTATTATCAACCCAGCTACTTTGTGAATTTCTCACGTGTTGCTCATAACTCTGATTGATCTGATTTTTGGATATGTTTTTAGTATCATATGAGACTATTTTTAAAAAAATATCAAATTAGCATTTTCGTTTCATTAGGCAGTCCAAATAATTCTCCAAAAGTGGACGTTCATAACGATTTTCACCTTTTCCCCAGCTTTACGCTCTCTTGCTAAAACAGTCATAACTATTCCGTTTCAAAATATTTTTGAACGATTATTGAGCCCACGCGAAGCTAAATTCTGGGACTTCAACTTTTATTTACTGACATTTTTCCAAATTCCGAACACATCGGTCCTGAAATTTCGCGCAAGGGGACTAACCCGAATTGGTTGGACAGTTTTGACTCGACTACTTTGAACGATCATAACTCTTTGCTCCGAAGTCGGAATTACTCCGTTCTAAAGGTTATGAAAATCTTATTCAGTGTACTATAACATACCAAAAACCTACATTTTTTTCAGAGAATCAAACTAGTCCAGAATTTGTCTCTTAGGGTCAGTAGTTCAGTATTTTTTTCCGTTCTTTTGTTTTTCAAACAAATCAACACCCATAATGGGTAAATCCATACATTACACACTCTAAATCATTTAGATCAAGAGTTTTGAGTTTCAAGATCATTACTTTTCATTTCATCAAAACCATTTAAAAAAATTACACAAATCGTAGGTTAGGGTTTTTAATACCTTTTTCTTATGGCTTGATCTTCTTCTTCTACCAAAATAAGATGAAGCTTAGATGGTATGGAAGACATTCTTCCCTCATTTCTCCATGTGGGCTGCCGACCACCCTCTTCTTTTCTCTCTCTATTTTTCTTTCTTTTGCTAGCTCTCATCTTCATTCTCTCTCTAATCTCTTAGCTAACTTGTAAATCCCAACAAAATATTTAGAGCAAAGTATTAGGAGACGCTTGGCAAGGAGATATGAAACAAATCTTGCCAAATTCAATTAACCATGTGCTAACATACTCCCTCCTTATCCATCCATCCATTCCTTTGGTTTGGCCCAAATTTGATTTTTTTATGGGTTCTTTACAGAAATATACAACAATTTTAAAGTAATTACACCATTAGTGTATTAAAAAATAATTACAAAAATAATACACTTTTTCATATTTATTTACAATATTAGTGCAATTAGGATTCCTTAATTTAAGGAATTAGTATATGATTCAATTCATAATAATAAGAAAACCTAAAATCAAGGAGAAATAACGGCCATAATTAATAATTCAAATTCAAATATCATGGATCTAACAACAAAAATAAATTTAAATTCAAAAATAATAATACAAATTCAAATTTTCAAAGTTTGGCAACGTCATCTTCCTCTTCCCTTCGCCGGTCATCTTCCTACTCCCTTCGCTGGTGAGACCCAATTTCATGTCCAAAATAAAATAAGAACACTACATAAAAAAGAGAGAGATAAGAGAGTGATGTGTAATTTAATGTTGATAACCAAACCTTCTTAAAAAAGGTAACCAAACTTTTATACCAAGGTAACTAAACCTTTATACCAAGGTAATCAATCTACCTCCACACCTGCAGTATGAATTGGTTACCTTGGTCTGAAAGTTTGGCAACCAACTGCATGAAGGTTTGGCTACCAACTGCATCACATTCAAAATAATTTGGTAACTTAATAAAATTGAATTGGTTACCTTGGTATGAAGGTTTGGCTACCAACTGCACTATGAAAAAATTGCAGGTGTGGATGTGGAGATCATCGTATTGGTAACCTAATAACACTGAATTGGTTACCTTGGTATGAATGTTTGGCTACCAACTGCATTATGAAAAAATTGTACTTATCATTGCTTCCTCCATGGTACTACTACTTTTGCTATCCCCACTACTTATCACTGTTGTTACTGATCCCTGTTTACCCTTTACCCATGGAATATGTTGATGCGTCAACCTCCTCGTACTGAATCTGTCGACGACGGAGGTCTGCAACGGTCGCCGGATGGTGGGTAGAGAGATGCCTTTGAAGAGATGAAATGGCCACAGCAAACGCTACCAGCCCAAGTGTTGGCCCCACACCTTGCACCAACATGGATTGATTCTGATTCCACACTCCACGCATCCAACACCCATATTTATATAAATAAATGTGGAATTAATTAAGGTCTTAATTAAAAAAGAAATCGAGATGAAGAATCGAAGGAGCAAGTAATTAATGAAAGAAATTGAAGAGAGAACAAATAGAAGAAAAGTGTAGGTTTATATATATATATATATATATATATATATATATATATATATTTCATGGATCAAGTGTTTTAGTCATATACTATAATATAATACTTCTAATTGATGAAATTTCAGTAACGTGGCGGTAAACCACAAAATGGTCGCCGGATGGTGGATACATGGCGGAGACAAGCAGTAACTTGAAGAAGAAATATCAACAAGTAATTACTGCTGAGAATAGAAGATAACAATGGAGACTACGTTTGTGTTTCTGATAGTGAGAGGGAGAGTTCAGAATCCCCTAAATTAAAGAATCCTAATTGCATACTAATTCTCTAAATTAAGAAATCCTAATTGCACTAATATTGTAAATAAATATGAAATTGTATTAATTGTATAAATATTTTATGAGTACATTATTATTGTAATTATTTTCAAAAATGTAATAGAATATGTAATTCATCCTTTTTTTATTTGATACATTTACTAATTAAATGATCTAAATGGTCCACAAAATTTTGGGTCAAATTTGGTCGAATCCCTTAATGGTATGGGCTCTTATTTAATTTATTAGGACCACTTAAAATATCATATGTCCAACACATTTAATTTCTCTTACCCTAGTTATTTAATTAGGGTTCCTAATCCACTCATTTTGGATTTAAATAATTGTTCATGTAGCTTTAATCATATAACTAATTAGGTTTTCTTTAATTAGGTTAATATAAATAATTAGTGGAGTTATATAAAATAAATCTCTTAAGTTAATTTACTAATATGCAATTTAAATATTAGTATTCTTCAATTACTATAACCTTTAGGTTATTGAATTTTTATTCCTAATATATATAATATTAGGTTACAAGCTTTCTTTTTTTAATTTGCTTTATATAATAAATAAATATATATATATATATATACTTATTTATAATATATATATATATATATATATATATATATATATATATATTTAGTCTCTCACATCTTCCACATAAATCATAACATATTTATCTTCATTGATCAATAATTATTATATTTACTTTATTCACATATTCATCAATACGTGTCACAAAGCTTTCAATATCATTAATATATTTATTTACAACGTGACTTAGAATTTTTGGTTATTACATCCATATTCATAAGTCATAAATTATTCACTTCATTAATAATTAATTAATATACCCATATATTAGGCAAGTCATTTAATTTAATGTCTTTTTAAAATCTATTAATACGGTTTGCTACATTCAATAAGGCTTTTTCATATGGCTTGCCATAAATATTATTTTGACTTGACATAATCTTAATTAAGTTTTTAAAACTTGAGTACTAGGTTAGGGTTAATTTAATTACCCTCCCAATACCTAGCTTATCTCTTTTCCATTTAATATTTTTTTAGTTCTATTAAATTACCATTCAATGCATAATTTTCACAAGTTTCTATAATTAAGCTTTTCATTTATTCTTGTATGATTAATTGAAATTAATCAATTTCCCTATTTGACTAAAATTATAATTAGCACTCCTCTAAGTATATATGTAGCTATACATATACATATGAACTTTAATCTTGTAATATATTTTCTTTTGAAATTTATTTCCTTAATAAATTTTCATATATATCCTTATAAAATTTCTTACATAATCTTTTTCATTTATTGATTCTCATAACTTCAAAGGTATCATAATACCTTATTTTTAATATATCTCCATGTATATACATCCTTTACAGGTTTTGAATTTGTAACACATATTTTCTCTACACTCTTTCCATTATTAAACCGTATACGTTTTTCTTATTTTTTTTAAATAAATCCTATATTTCCACTCTAGGTTTTAAACTTAAACCTTTAATTTAATCATTCAAGATCTTTAAAATTTTTGGATTGCAACACCACATGGGGAAAATAAAGAGCTGAGTTTGTTTTGTTTGTTAACAGTTAGTAAGTTAAGCATTAGTCAATTCCTTATTGGCTTTGATCAATAAATGGTTGTTTATCGATCAGTTAGATGATAACTTAGTTAGCAACTATAAGATGTAGTTGCTAAGGGCTAAGTTCTCATGGGTGGCTGGGATAAGGCTATAGGGTTTGGGGGCATCACAATATCTCCTATAAATATGAAGCCTTAGAATTGTTGGTAGAAGTTTGCCACATTATATTTTCTAAATGTTAAAAGATAAGAGAGCTAGAGGGAATAGAGAGAAAAAGGAAGAGAGCCTAAAGAGTTCTTGCAATTTATTGTTCAAGAGAAGCTCAAGAAAAAGGAACCAAGGTGGAGAGCTACTCGAATTTTATAGCCAAGAGGAAGATAGCAACTAAGAGGTAGGTTCACCACTTAATTAGCTTATCTTTGTCAAGATAGGTTGGTATATGTTATTCTAGGTAGAGATGGATGCTTGGTTGTGGGAGATTTATGTGTTGTGGGATCATGAAGGTTTTGAAGGTATAAGGAGCGAGGAGTATTGATGGAAGTATATGTGATATATGTATTGGTATGTGATTTAGGTTTTAAATGAAACAAGAAAGCATGTGAACATGAAACCTAGCTTAGAATACTTGAAAATATGAGCTTGATATGAAATGAACTAAAATGTGTAAGTTATGTGTATTATCCAAAAATGTTGTGTTGAACATCTATGAAATACGAACATAACCCAAGTGGAATCGTCGGAATCGGACGTAAAACGAACTCGTGACGGAACTTTTAGTAGGACATACTAAAACAAGAACCCTAGCTTGGAAAATCGATAAATTTGCTTAACTATATATTTTGAAAAGTGATTTAAGAAATCAAATATTGAAGATATGCAAGTCTATAACAAAATTGAAGTGCTTTGAACTTATTTGGATGTTTAAAGCAAAAGTTATGTACGATTGAATCAAAAGAGGTAGAAAATCAAAACATTAAAAAACCTTGTCAAGAAGTTCTGCCAGGGAAGGGTGCCCCACGCTGCCTGTGAACAAAATTTGGCCCGCCCCGCGCCAGACCAGCAGATCAAACTCTGCTGGACAAGTGCGGCCTGCGTTGCTGGTAAGCTTGAACCGGCGCGCCCCGCGCTGGGTCCATTTCACAGTTGACCCAGATCCGAGTCAAATCGGGTCGGGTCATGGTAAATCGGGTTGGGTCAGGTCAAACCGAGTCAAAACATAAAAAATTCTAATATTAAGGATTTCTTTAAGTAAATTTCATTTATCCTAATATTAAGTAAATTTCATTTATCCTAATATTAAGTAAATTCTAATATTAAGTAAATTCTAATATTAACTAAATTTCATTTATCCTAATATTAAGTAAATTCTAATATTAAGGATTTCTTTAAGTAAATTTCATTTATCCTAATATTAAGTAAATTTCATTTATCCTAATATTAAGGATTTCTTTAAGGAATTCCTAAACTATAATTAAACAATTAAAACTAAAGGTGGTTTTAATTGTGGAGTTAATAAGCAATTAAAATAGTACTTATTTTAATTGTAAGCTTAAATCGTGTGAATAATAATGTGGTTTAATAAAATTAACGATGTATAAACAATTAAGATGACATTAAGTAACATTTTAATTGTGGTCAATTAAAGTAATATTAAAAGTTAATAATTACTTTGATTGTGCAGTGATAATGATAAATAATTAAATACTTGGAAGATTATTTTCAAGTGGAACATAAAAGATTAGAGTGATATAAAGAGATACATCTAATTATAACCTAAGGTAATAACAAATTTATTATGAATTTATAAAGTGTGTAGAGTAATTAAGAAAATTACTTAATGAATAAAAGATTATCTCATGAAAAAAATACGAAGATAAAGAGAGTAATGAATAATGCAACAAGTAATTAAACAAATTATTTTGTGAAGTCTTAGTCACGTAAGGCTAGTGTGTTAGATGGTTAATAGAGATTAACTGTTATGATAACAATAGGTTATTCGAAGGATAAGAAGTCAAGGTCGGATATAGTCAACGACTCAGGCAAGTACCTAAACTTGTACTCTTATTGATCGTACGAGTAAATAATTGCTAGAATGATTCTTGTGTTATGTAAATTCTTGAAATTTATTATTCATATTTTGAAGCTTGATTTAAATCACAATTATATTCCTTGAACAAACATCCAAACCAATTGCTTTAGTACGGACTCTTATAATCTACCGAGATGAACAACCTTCAAAAAAGGAGAAATTATATATTGTTAGGAAACCGACACACGCATTAACAACATATTTGAGTGTTATGCATAACATAGGGACGTTGGGCTGATCACCTATTGTACTTGTTTATAATGGGTTATCAGTGAAATACTGTTAATTCTAGTAGAGTTCTTGGTCCATAGTGACTACTCAGTGCTACATGTTCTTTAAATCGAAGATGTTGGAACCTTTGAATACTTTTAATCATCTTTCGGTCTATAGTGACTTTTTATTTGATTCGAAGGACATATTTGGAACAATTGATACTTTTCTTGTTCACAACACTCTTACTTAATTTTTGAGCTATCCTTTATCATTATACCCTTGAGATTATTAGCTTTATATTTATGTGTGTTCACCCTTATTGTTGGATTACTTGCTGGGCAAATTTATTGCTCATTCTTGCTTCCCTTGAACATTTCACTTAAGGCAGAACAATGTGGAACATCGGGCAAAGATAAGGGCAAAGGCAAGGCTACAGAGTAGCTTTGTTATTCTATGTTAGACGTTAATTATTATGTTGTATTAAGACTTATTTATAGCTATGTATTAACTATGTTATGAATTAAGTTGTGTAATGTGTTAGTAATGGTTGCGAGATTTGAGACGAGAATATTTATATTATATCAATGTAAATTATTCTATTATTCCGTTGTGTGTATTATTAGTT
Organism: Panax japonicus; assembly: GCA_020205505.1. Lineage (NCBI taxonomy): Eukaryota > Viridiplantae > Streptophyta > Magnoliopsida > Apiales > Araliaceae > Panax > Panax japonicus. The sequence continues at coordinate 4,672,444 of CM035098.1, read as the reverse complement.
GGTGTATAAGTTAGATCGTGGAGCACCAGATTTGAGGTACACATGCATATCTGAATTTGGGGGCGTCACATGGGCCACTTAGACCAGTTCACTTAGAACATTTAAGTCACTTAAAGTTGGTACAATGGTCACTAAGACCAATGAATCACAATTGTATGATGTTGTGTAAAGCGCTACTAAGTTGCGTTTAAATTTGACTTCTGAAGACTTAATAACAAAACAAGATGTTCTCTTTTCGTAGAGTAAGACTTGAAACTTGGGCAGATACTAAGTGGTCCTGACATTTCTTTAATTCGTCCTAGAGAGCTATCTTGTTCCGATCATAAAGGAGGTTCGGTTTGTTCCTATCGTTGTCTACAAATGGTATTTCGAACTTATTCTTTATCTTTTGAGTTGTTCTATCGAATCTGGTATTTATAAATTATTATCTAAAATATAATAGAAATATATTATTTTTAAAACTTAAATAAATCATTTAAATTTTAACATCGAAATTGTCTCAAATTTATTTTCAGAATGGAGAGAGTACAAATGTACAATAACCAAAAGAGTAACTTAAGTATCCAAAACATATGAATGGAGCTACTAAACAGCACCAAACAAAACCATTTCGAGTCTTCCTATCCATCAACCTTGCTCAGACTTACAATCTGTACCGAGAGGGCCAGGGCCATGATGTGAATGGCTTCCGCTTACAGCTGCATTGTCAATTATTTTTCAATTAACCCCTCAATTATCAAATTGAACACCTGTTATAGATGAGAATCTTTGATCAAAATTTTCTCAATTTCATATCACGTGCTAATTATGCGTTGGTTTAATGAGAATCTTTGTTATTTGACTATGTAAAATACTCATTTCACGCAGTCAAATTTTAGTCATGAGAACTAGGTATTTTACTTCATCAAATAACAACGATGCACTCATTAACAGACGCATGACTACCGTCATTAAACAATCGTATGACTCAGCACCGGCCCTGGGCTAAAACCCAAGGTGCCTGGGCTTTAGGCCAATTAAAATTTATAACTTTTTAGAGTCCCTAAGAGGTATTTGTCTTATGTATATATATACCCAAACAAAATAAACCAGCCCACGTCAGTTTAAATTTAAAAGATAACAAAAAATTTACCCAATAAAATAGGTCCAAATTTTTTTATTGTCGCTTTAGGTCAGTCAAAACTCAGGGCCGGCCTGACATGACTCGCATGACTAGCAAAACCGTAACATGAAATTGGGAAAAAAAATCAACAAAAAGTAAAAAATTGATAGTATTTACTTTAATAATTGAACAGCTACTTTGAAAAATTAAATGACAACTTGACGGACAGACCTGTTTTCAATATTCATGAAAATAAAATATCAATTATATTAACTATTACTCACCTCCAGAACTAGGTATGCCGTCAAAATTTCTTCCAGCCGTTCCAGGAGAGACTAGCAGAAACAAAACCAAACAGAAGACAGAGATCATAATAAGACTTATAATATCTTTTGGTGCCATTTTTGCCAATAAGCTGCGGCTCTAAGAAATTTTATTGGTTTTTCTATTGAGCAAAGAATGGTTGTATAAGAACCAGGTTGTGTTCATTACTTTATGAACAAAGGTTATATATATTGGAATGAAGTTAGTACAGTGATGTACCAGGTCCGAGATTCAAGGAACCCGGAGGGCGTGGCAGAATCTGATATTTATAAATTATTATCTAAAATATAATAGAAATATATTATTTTTAAAACTTAAATAAATTATTTACATTTTAACATCGAAATTGTCTCAAATTTACTCTCAAAATGGAGAGAGTACAAATGTACAATAACCAAAAGAGTAACTTAAGTATCCGATCCAAAACATATGAATGAAGCTACTAAACATCACGAAACAAAACCAATTCGAGTCTTCCCATCCATCAACCTTGCTCAGACTTACAACCAGTACTGAGAGGGCCAGGGCCAGGGCCATGATGTGAGTTACTTCCGCATACACCTGCATTCATTACTAGAAAAATAAGAATATGTGACGGAACTTTGTGATATCTTTTAAAAACAATCACAAAAGATAGTAATTTGTGATGAACTTTTTAATCAATCACAAAATAATAGTATATATGATGTCTCTTAGTGATGACTAATTTTGCCATCAATATATTATAATTGTGATGGCCATGTCAATCACCAAATTTTTCACGCAAAATAAATTTTCTTTTTGTCACGCACTAACTCATCACTTATAGATATACTCTTTTTTCGTGATTGCATTTAAGCTATCATTAGTATTTTAATGTAAGAAATTATCAAAACAATATTTTATGACGACCATGATAATCATTAAAAAAGATAGATTTTTGTGACGATTTTTATTCACAATTACTAAAAGAAGATATTTTGTGATGAAATTTTCAAGTCATCACAAAAAAATATAATATATGATGGCTCTCAGTGACGACTAATTTTACCATCATTATAGAGTATTTGTGACTGCCATTACAATCACCAAATCTTATGTAAAATTAATCTTGTTTAGTAAGTCAACTCACATATATTTCCTTTAATATTTTGTTTTAAAGTTGTAATCATGATCTGGACTTTGGTGCAGTGATAATACTCGTTATTTAGTTAGCAAATTGCAAGATGGTTTGAATCCCACATGTATCATTTGATACAATTAATATAGTGAAATAAATTGTGCGTAAATAGAAATTCACGTTCTTACCTTTGATCCTTAAAGTCATGTTTTTTTTTGTGATGACTTTTACAATCATAATAGATTACGTGTTAATGTGATTGTATTAATCATCACAAAAGCATTAAACGTTTGCGTGATTGCCAAAACCATCACGTAAATTCTTTCATGATGGCTGTATACAAGACATTCATTGTGATGATTAAAGTCATCACGTAAACTTTTTGTGATGATTTTTCTAGTTTTTGTGATGAATTTTGACCATCACAAATAACCATTTTTGTAGTAGTGATTGTCAATTATTTTTCAATTAACCCCTCAATTATCAAATTGAACACTTGTTTCCTTATAGTTGTTATTTGGTGTCAATTATTTTCCTTTGATCAAATTTTTCTCAATTTCATAGCACGTGCTAATTATGCATTGGTTTAATGAGAATCTTTGTTATTTGACTATGTAAAATACTCATTTCACGTAGGTATTTTACTTCATCAAATAACAACGATACAATCGCATGACTCACATGACTAGCAAAACCGTAACATGAAAATTGGGAAAAAAAAACAACAAAAAGTAAATTAAATGACAACCATAAAGAGGGAAGTATTTTCTTTGAAAAATTAAATTAAATGACTACTTGGACGGACAGACCTGTTTTCAATATTCATGAAAATAAAATATCAATTATATTAACTATTACTCACCTCCAGAACTAGGTATGCCGTCTAAATTTCTTCCAGCCGTTCCAGGAGAGACTAGCAGAAACAAAACCAAACAGAAGACAGAGATCATAATAAGACTTATAATATCTTTTGGTGCCATTTTTGCCAATAAGCTGCGGCTAAGAAATTTTGTTGGTTTTTCTATTGAGCAAAGAATGGTTATATATTTTCCCTCTTCACTATGATATATATATATATATACACCACGGATCCAGTCCGGTCTCCCGGACTGGACTTAAAATACGGACCCCAAATTTTTTTTTTTTTTGCTTTTTTTTTTTTTTGAAACAACTAAAAAAAAAAAAAAAAAATTTATGGAACTGAAATTTTTCCATAATAAAGTGTTTTGGGCGTGTTTTTAACACCTACCCCAACCAATGTATGTACAGTCTGCCCAGACTGTACAGACATATTTCGTTATAGGCATCCAAATCACGCCCAAAACACTGTATTATGGAAAAATTTCAGTTTCATAAATTTTTTTTTTTTTTTTTAGTTGTTTCAAAAAAAAAAAAGCAAAAAAAAAAAAAAGGTCCGGATTTTATAAAATCCTGGAGTCCGGACCTGATCCGGACTCTATATATATATATATATATATATATATATATATATATATATATATATATATATATATATATATATATGAGAAGGAAATTAAGAGGTTAGCAAAGATTTTAAGTCATGTGCCATTTTAATATGAATGAGAAGGAAATTTCCAGGGTAGCAAAGATTTCAAGCCATGTACCATTTTGTCAAATTAATGTGGTAAATTATTCAATGACAAGTTTTATGTGAGACCTACTCTTCTCTTATGACTTTTCTTTCTTTCTTTCTTTTTTTAGTTTTTTTTACCTTTTTGTCAGGAATAAAATACACTAACACCCTATGTAGATAATCATAATAACACTCATCACCCCTGTAGTCTACAATATGTAACATTCACTACCCGTGTAGTTGAACAACTAATATCCAAAAATATTTTTAATATAATGTCTAATACACCCTTCAAGTTATAATGTTTAATTTATCTACTAAATATAAATTTGTATATTATAATTTGTACTTAACTTGATCTAATTAATTAAATTATGAACTTCTGCAATAAATAACATAAATGTCAAAAATTAATAAATATTCTTTTTATCAGGAAAATAAAGTCATACAATTTTTGCTAATTACATTTTTCAAAGACTAAAATTTACGTGATATATATTCAAATATATTTTATTGTAATTAATTTTAATATCCATAAAAATACAAATAAATGTAATAAAATTATAATTATTTTTTTCAAATATTAAAATTTACGTAAATCAAACTTATTATTACAGAACGAATCTTATTTTTCAAATAAAAAAGGTATTAAAAATTATATAATTTTTTTTCTCATATATTAAATTAAACATAAGTCACACTTAAGAATAATTATTTACAGTTAAAATGACAAATGTTTTTACTCAAAAAAAAATATTAAAAGAAACACTGTTTTACAAGATATTGAGGTAGTAATAAGTATTATTATATTTTCATTTATTCAACATTGCACAAAAACAATGCCAATTCTATACTAAAAAAATATAATCAAAATCATTAACATCCCAAATTTTGACATATATACTAAAAAAAATAACATATAAAAATCATAATATGAAACTAAGAATTCAAATAATAATTTTTGTTATTAAACTCTAAAAACCACTCTAATTAGAATAGCTCCATTAATAATTGAATTTAATTTTTTTAATATTTGTATCACTTATCAAAAATATGTGTTAATTAAATTATTTTTTTATAAGTTACCAACAATTTAAATGAGATAGTCTTAATAACAAATAAAACTATAGTTAAAATATATTGTATTAAAAAAAGGATAGTTTAACACACACACACACACACACACACATATATATATTATAAATTAAAATTTGATAACATACAATGGGAAATATGTAATTTTATCTATTTAGTCAACTCTAAAAATTTACGGGGCTATTAATTGTTATTTAAAAAACTAGAAGTAAGGTGAGTGTTATTATAGTTATTTAGATGGGGTTTCACTGTATTTTACTCTTTTGTCAAATATGACAGTAATTTAGTGGAATTTTTGTGGACTATATTTAAGTCAAGGTTAAATCATTTATAATAAGTTCTATCATATTTCTCCCCATTTAATAAAGTTCGAGTGTAATATGTAGTAGAAAAATGCCTAGAGTTTCCATCTTTAGGAAATTATAAATCATTATGTCTAATTGGACCCTTTTCTTCTAACAAATCTCTCAATTTTGAGTCAATATTTTTCCATTGTGCTGGATCATAAATATTTAGGGTTATAATCAAGTGTTTCGTTAATATATTCATTTGTCTCTAAATTATTTTCATGTTCTTCATCAAAAGTAGGTATATTACAATTTTGAGTATCATTCGATATATTCTCATTAGTATCTTTTGATTGACTAGCATTAGGATTATTTTCATTGTTATCTTTCGATTGACTATCGCAAGGATTACTTTCATTTGTATGTTTTGATTGTGTTATTGTATTGTCTTCTAACTCTTTAAATTGAACTTCTCGTTCATTTGTGGAACTTTCACCTAATTTTTCTGTGATATTTTTTTATTACTAGTAACAAATTTTTCAAGAGCTCCCTTTTGGGATTCAATTAATTTTTCTACTCTTCATTTTTTTGAAGTTTTTGATTTCCGGATTCATATTTTCGAGGAGCCATATAGTGCTTAAAAAACAAGTAACAATCCAAAAATACAAATAACAAACAAATACTTTTCAGCCAAAAAATAAATAACAACAGATACTTCACAGTCAAAACACAAATAACAGAACTTTTTCTGCTAAAACGAGTAACAATAGTACCTATTTAACAAGTAAAATTTAATAAAATTAAAATAGAAAAGTATATAACAATATAACTTGATTATGCCGATTTAGTGATTTTTCCCAAGTTTAAATGTCTGAACAATGAACATCACAAATTCAGGGTAAGAAATATTAATTTACAAATTCTAATTACAAAGAAAAAAAATTACACAAGTGAGTAAAGATTGATATTATTACCTATTGATGTGTTGAATTCAATTTTTGTAGAGCCAAAGGATCTCAACACTCAACTCCTCAAATTTGAAGCAAACAAAAAATATAAATATTAAAAGATATAATATTTATTTACAATTGTAGATTTGTAGTTAAAGAAAAAGACTTATTTAGAGAGAGAAAGTGAGCGTATAAAGAGCCAGAGAGGAAGAGACAAAAGTAGAGAGTCGCCAGAGAGAAAGAGACAAAAGTACAGAGTCACTGGTAGTCTGGGTACAGGGAGAGTCATTGTTCTAATCTTGAGGAGAGTCATTGTTCTATCTCGATACTACTGATTTGTTTGGAAAAAATAATTTGGGCTCTAACATAAGAATTTTTAAAATTTGGAGGAAAAATAATAGGGTCCTTTACATAAGTATACAACAAATAGAAAGTAATTACAAGAAAAGTGCATCAACTAAATAATTACAAAAAGAGTGTAATTAGGACTCATATTACAAAAATAGTACAATTCACATTAATAAAGAAACCTAAAATCAAGGATAACTAATAATTCAAATTCAAATCTTGTCTCTAACAACAATTTCAAATCCATATTTCAAAATTATAATCAAAATGAGAAAATTAAAAATAAAAAAATTATAAAGGAGCTAATGTTCATCATCATCCTCTCTCGCCGCCACCGCTGTTGCGCTCCACATCGCCGCCGCCGCCGCCGCCACCGGAGTTGCTATTCTGAATTTCTTTTGACGATTTGGTTACCCACAAAAATTGAAATGGTTACCTTTATACGAATTTTGACTAGTAACTGCATCACATTTTAAATAAAATTGGTAATCAAATAAAACTGAATTGGTTACCTTATCAAATGGTTTGGTAACCAACTATATGAAATTTGGTTATCAACTGCATCACATCCAAAATAAATTAGTAACCTAATAAAACTAAATTGATTACCTTATCGGAAGGTTTAGTAACCAACTGCATAAATTTTGATTACCAACTGCATCACATTCAAAATATATTTGTAAGCTAATAAAACTGAATTGGTTACCTTATCAAATGATTTGGTAACCAACTACATGAAGTTTGATTACCAACTGCATCACATCCAAAATAAATTAGTAACCTAATAAAACTGAATTGGTTACCTTATCGGAAGATTTCGTTACCGATGAAAATAAAGAATGGACCGGTGGCGGTGAGAGGCGGGAGGCGGAGGGATCGAGAAGAGGGAGGGACGGGAGGAGGAGGGGGTGGGACGTGGGGTGTGGGGGGAGAGGAGGGTGGAGGAGAAAGGGGGTGGGAAGAGGGGGAGGAGAAACGGATGCGTGAGGAGGGGGATGCGGGAGGAAAGGGAGGCGGAGGGAGGGGGAGGTGGTGAGGCGGGGCGGGAGGAGGGGGAAGGCAAAGGGAGGGGGAGGGGGAGGGGGACGGGAGGAGGGGGCGGCAGTAAGAGGAGAAAGGGGCGGGAGGAGAGGGAGGGGGTGGGGAGGGAGTGGCGGGAGGAGGTGGAGGTGGAGGTGGGAGGAGGGAGGAGGGAGGAGGGGTGGAGGGGAGACAGGAGGCGGGAGGAGGGGGAGGCGGACGGTGGGGAGGGGTTGGACAGGAGACGGGAGGCGGTGAAAATAAATGAGTGTGACAAATGTTTGTATGTCAAGGATACTAAGAATGAGTATATTATTATTTGTCTTTATGTAGATGATATGCTCATTATGGGTAGTAATAATAATATCATTAAAACTACTAAATGAATGTTAAATAATATGTTTGACATGAAAGACATGGGTGTTGCCGATGTAATATTAGGAATTAAAATTTCTAAAACATCGGATAAATTAGTTTTATCACAATCACACTATATTGAGAAAAAACTCAGGAAATTCAGTCAATATGATTGCAATCCTATGGGAACACCGGTAGATATAAATCTACACTTGTCTAAAAATAAAAGAGAGAGCATATCACAACCTGAGTATGCACAAATAATTGGAAGCCTTATGTACTTAATGAATTGTACACGTCTTGACATAGCATAAGCTGTCAATAAATTGAGTAAATTTACAAGCAATCCATGACAAAATCACTGGAAAGCGATTATAAGAGTTTTAAGGTATTTAAAATACACTCAAAATTTTGGATTGCACTACTCAAGATACATAGAAGTACTTGAAGGATACTGTGATGCGAATTGGACATCGGATACAAAAGATTCTAAATCCACTAGTGGTTTTATGTTTACACTAGGTGGAGGAGTAGTATCATGAAAATCTTCTAAACAAATTAATATGCATTACTCGATTAACGATGGAATTTGAGTTTATTACATTGGATAAGGCTGGAGAAGAAGCTCAATGGCTTCGTAATTTTTTAGAAGATATTCCTATGTGGCCTAAGCCTGTGCTGCTTATTTTTATCCATTGTGATAGTCAATCAACAATCAGAAGGGGACAGAGTCACATGTATAATGGTAAGTCTAGACATATTCGTCGTAGACATAATACCATAAAATAATTACTCACTAATGACATTATGTCTATTGAGTACATAAAGTCAAAAGAAAATATAGTGGATCCGTTGACAAAAGGTTTGACTAGAGAGCAAGTAAAAATAACTTCGAGGGGAATGGGTTTAAAGCCTATAAAAAAGGATCTTCATGATGGAAACCCAACCTAGTTGACTGGAGATCCCAAGATCTAGGTTCAAAGGGACAACTAAATTGTGAATGATTCAACCAAATCACTATGACGAAATTAATTTCTTCTTCTCATTCCTATGATACGAGATAGTGATACCTGTAGCGGTTACAGGATAAGTTATGCTTTTAATGATTCTAAAATCTTGTTAAACATGTGGATTGTGGCAGGATACTCTTATTAAGAATCACCTATGTGAGTGTGAACTGGGCCAATACTATGAGAATGATAAGGCTATACTTCTCTAAAGCACTCATAAATCTGAGATTGTTCGGGGACAAAATAAACAAAATCATGAGAACCAAATAATATCTGGAAAGATTCTGTGTGAATTACTATTGTCTCGATTTACACAAAAGATTGAAAAGTTCAAGACATCACTTTCACCGGATAACCAGTAAACCCGACAGTCTTTTACAAGGGAAGGTTCAAAGCCAAAAGATACCTCTCTCGATACAGATAATTTCTAATTCTGTCTCTCTCTCAGAGTTTGCATAACATTTGCATAAGCCTGGCAGTCAATATCATTCATGTGGGGGATTGTTGGAATTTGAGCCTAAATTAATATGGATGTCATTAATTATTTTTAATGATTCCATATATTAATGTGTTCTACTCCATGAGTAGATTAAATTAAGTATTTAGAAGCTCAAATCCATGAAGTAATTAATGAATGAGATATTAACTCCCAAAGGTCACACTTGAAAATGATAAAAGATAATAAATACATGTGGGAAAAACCAAGTCCCACATAGGTTAAGAATTAAATTTTTAATATGTTTATATACAATGAAAGTGCTCTTGGGTTTGGGCCCCAAGGGGCACCCCACTTCTGTGGAAGGGAGAGGACTCGAACCCACACGCCCGCGCCATCGCCACCGCCGACCGACCGGCTGGCTAGCGAGGCACGAGGCACGAGGCACGAGGCACGAGGCACGAGGCACGAGGCACGAGGCACGAGGCACGAGGCACGAGGCACGAGGCACGAGGCACGAGGCACGAGGCACGAGGCACGAGGCACATGGGTCATGGGTCATGGGTCTGGGTCTGGGTCCTGTATATAATTTTTTAGACAAAAATTTATTAAAATTTTTTAATTAAAATTTATTAAAATTTTATTTATTTAATTATATTATCAAAACTATGTCTTTTTTGATATTATTATCAAAACTGTGTTGTTTTGAGAAGCGGTATTTATTATATTATCAAAACTGTGTCGTTTTGAGAAGCGGTATCTACTGAAAGGTATAAGTTTGAATGGACGGCCCAAAACTACATCTTTTTTATCGCGCCTTTCCTTCTAAGCCCAAAACTACGTAGTTTTGGTTCTGATAATGCTAAAACTATGTCGTTTTATAGGTTCGAATAGACGCGCCTATACTACATATGATCAAAACAACGTCGTTTTGACCAATGGATGCCATATATGCCTTTTCAGTAGCATCTCATGCCCTTTCAAAGGGCTAGGCACCCATCCAAAGGGTCACCAACCCTCCTATAAATATATAGGAGGGGGAAACCTTCATTTTTATCCATTTCTCAAGCATTCTAGTATAATAGAGTATTCTAGTATATAATTTCTTCATCAGTTTTCTTAGTAAATTTGAGAGAGAGTTAGAACATTTCTTTTAGTTCGTAGAGTATACTTTTTTGTTGTAATGCAAAAGTTTACAGTGTCATTGTATCCTGGGAGACAAGTGCTATCAAGTCTAAGCACCATACGGAGGGCATAATTATTTTAAGGTTCCTAACAGTTTTTTGGTTTTAACCTGCCTTGCTAAAAAAGTCATAACTCTCTCGTTTTAAAACATTTTTGAGTGATTCTTAAGTCCACGCGAAGCTAACTTCCGGGACTTTAACTTTCACCTATTGAATGTTTTCCAAATTCTGAACACATCAGTCCAGAAATTTCGTGGAAGTGGATTGACCTGAATTCGCTTGGCAGTTTTGCACGACTACTTTGAAAGGTCATAACTCTTTACTCCGAAGTCGGAATTTGTCCGTTCCGGAGTCTATGAAAAGCTTATTAAGTGTACTATAACATAACAAAAAAACCAGAATTTTCTAGAATATTTAGCTAACCCCAAATTTTCTGTTTAGGGGCAGCAGTCCACTAATTTTTTTTCTTAGTTTTTTTTAAAAAATTGTCTTGGCTTTTCTTCTTTGAATCAAACTTTTATCACCTAAAATGGTTAGATCCATAAAAAATACACTATATAACATGTAGATCTATGGTTTTTATGTTCAAGATCATTAACTCAAGATTTGATTTAACAAAAGAAATCAAAAGAAATTAAACAAAGCTTAGTATTTTATACCTTTAGGGCTCATCTTCTTCTTCTATGGCTACTCCTCTCTCTCTCTCTCTCTTTGCTCCACCCATGGCTGAAATTTTTTTTCTCTCTCTCCCTTCCTCTTTCTTGGTTCGGGAATGAAAGTGTGAGAATGAAGAGAAATGTTTCTCTTTTTTTTTCTTTTCCTTTGGTTAATGATTAAGGAGAGAAAGAGTAGATATTTTTCTTTTCCTTTGGTTAATGATTAAGGAGAGAAAGAGTAGATAAAATAAGATGGAGTAGGTGGGGAGTTGGTGGGATTAGTCACCTATCCCATCTGCTGAAAATCTCCAGGAAATTTTATCTTGTGTGTCCCGTTTTTAATTTCTCGTTTTGTGTATTTAATTCTGTTTTCAACTTTCAGACCCAAAAACTCAAATTTTCGAGTTTATAAACGATTCCTACTAAAATCGACGCTCCCGACGTCATGGACACATCTGTTTCTCCAAATTCATCTCTGAATTTTAAGTTTGACTTTTCTCCAAAAAAAGTCAAATGTTGACTTTGACCAAAAAGTCAACCTTGACATATTGTGTGTTTACAACCTTTTCTGACTAATCTTGACGTTCCGGACACAACCGAACAGTCCGTACTTCAAAATTATTTTCTTAACTCAAATTTTGAGTTTTAACTTACCCCCTTTTTATTATTAATCATATCAAATAATCATCTATTGATTATTATTCATTTCATTGATTTACTAGTACATAATTTAAATACTAGCATTCTTCAATTACTATAACCAATAGGTTATTTAATTCTCATATCTAATGTATAATATTAGGCTATAAAGCTTTTTTTAATTCTATTTATGTGCAGAATAATTATATATATATATATATATATATATATATTTACAATATATATTTATTTAATCACTCACATACTCACATAAGTCACTATACACAAAACCACATAAGTCCTTTATAAAAATTTTAAATCCAAACTCTATTTCCAGTCTAGGTCTTATTATTTAACATTTAAGATTTTATTAATCGTTTAAATTCTCAGGTTGTCACAACTACCTGTATATCTTGTAAAACAATGTTTCTTTATATATATATATATATATATGAGTAAAAATATTTGTCATTTTAACTGTAAATAATTATACTTAAGTATGACTTATGTTTAATTGAATATAATAAGATTAATTCGTTTTGTAATATAGATTTGTTCTGTAATATAGACTTATTAGAAATGATTTAACCTTGACTTAAATATAGTCCACAGTATCAATTTATCTACATACATTGATATTATATATAATATCGACAGCAACACTTACCGTCTTGGTCATATTAGAACAAGGAAATCAAATCGGTCATGTGGTAAAATAGGAAAGTAGATCCTCTGTTCCCATTTTCTGTGTTCCCCTTGTGTCCTCCACTTAAATGTTTGACATATAGCCTCTTACTTACAATCAATTAACTCTAAAATTAAATAAGAGGCCAGGCGTCAAAATTTAAGTGGGGGACAGGAAAAATGGGAATAGAGAATCTGGTCTCGTAAAATAGTAGTGATAGAGAAACATATTGGTTAAATTGATTAATTTCTCTCTCCACTTCATCTTAACCACAACAACAACCACCACAACCAATTTCTATTAAAAACTTATGTTACATATCTTTTTTGAAATCCTTTAGAAATATATTAAAATTGCATATTGTGGGCAAGGAAAATCATGCTTTGCTAGTTAGGGTTTCGTGTTGGTTGCGGAGGAGATAAATTCACGAAGAGCACGGAATTGATTGATTGATTGAAGAGGGTAGAATAACAGGTGGACAATTACTCTAATGACACATGTTAGACCTCCTAGAATTCAAAAACTTTGTTAGGGTAACAAGAATTCAGGAAGCCTTCTTAAGTGCTTCGGGTTGAGAGAGAACGTCCAAGAACTCTTAGAAACCGGAAACCTTGTTAGGCCAGGTAGCAGGGATTCCAAGATATTCAACCTTCCAAGTTTAGCAAGAGGTCTCAGTTCCAAAAGTCTAAAATCTAAAAAGAGTCCCCCTTCATAGAATGGAAGGGGTATTTATAGAGTTTACTGGAACTTAAGTAGTTACATACCAGGCACAAGTATTCAGGAAAATTCTAGGAATACCATTCAGTCATTAGAATAATGCCCATATCATCATTTCCTTCTAACCACCAATCCAATCCCTCAATCAATTCCCAAAATGAGCCGCCTTCACGAGCCTTCTGCCTCAGAACACGTGGAGGCTTCTCTCGGGTCTACTACATTTATTTTTGGCTTTTCTGTCTTCATTCAATTAGGCCATGTGAACCTAATTTGTACATTTAATGAGTTTTTGGAACCCTAATTATGCATTTAATTTAATTAAGTCATGTGAACCCTAATTTGCACTTGGGTCCACATTTGGCCCCTACGCGAGAGTCGTGTTTCTAAAGATATGATTGTGTAAGAAAAGATACGATCGTGCAAGAATAATTCAAGCTTTTGAACGATTTCACAGGACTCCACTTTACTGGTCTTTGAATACAAGGGTCTTAGAAGAGGGGAACCCCTAGGGAGCCAAACCCTTATGGTTAAACCCTAGGGAGGAAAAACCTAGCAAGACTCTTTCTTGGACATATTTGGAAAATCTTTCCATAGCTTGCCCAATATTTGTTTCCTTATTTTTTTCTGAAAATTAAAACAAGGAAGATCATTAAATATTACCAAATAAAAATTCAATCTAATAAAATCTTTCTTTTGGTAAACTAAATCTTTCCTTTTTATCAAATCAAATCTTAATTGTGTTTTGGAAATAAAATTAAAATTTTCTTTATTTGATTTTGAAGACAACATCTTTCCTTATCATTATTATTATTTAAAAGGAAAAATCAAAATTTGAAATTTCCCTTTTTTGGTAGTAAAAATCAAATCTTTTCTATATTTAGAAAATAATATCTTTATATATTCATATTTAGAAACAAAATCAAATATACTTATCTTTTGGAAACCAAATTGAATAATTTCCTTAATAGAAGAAGAGTGGTTGCTTCCTTTTCTGTTGCAAATACACTTTGGAGGGTGATAATGTGTGGGTGATAATGTGTGGGCGATAATAAGGGTGATAGTGTGGACAATGTGGCTTGTGAGAATGTGACTAATACAAGAAGAATTAAAATTTTGAGAATGTTAAAAAAGGTGGTAAAATGAGGTCCAAAAAGGATAAAAAAGGGCAGTTAAGAAGGATAGTTTTGAGATAGAGGATAATTTTGACGGTGATAGTGATGAAGAATGAAGTGATGAAGAACTGGTATAAGTTAGGAGGAAATGTAGAGAATATAGAAGGGAGATGAAAAAGAATGCATTGGAGGAAAATGATTAATTAAATTTCGATATCTTGGAGGAAAAAGGAAATGAGGGAATGATGGAGATGGAAAAGATAAGGCTGAAAATGAGAGAGATGAAGAAATTGAAAAATTATGGAACCAAAATTAAGGATAAATTAAGGGGAATGAAATAGAGGGACAAAAATTTGAGAATGAAAGTGATAGTGAAAATCACTCGTGGGGCAGTGATTCAGATGATGCATCCTATCAAAGTGAGTATGAGAATAGTAATGTTTTCGGGTCTCTTTCTAAGGCCAGTGAAGAAGAAGAGGATCTTTTCTATGTAGGACCTCCCCCTAGTAAAGAAAAAGAGAAGAGAGTTAGAGTTTATAACCCTAAGATAGAGAAGTGGTTGATCAAGTTTAAGGAGTACATGATATTTTCCAGCATTAGAGAGTTTGAAGATTCCAAAAGAGAGTACTCCATTGCTAATAGGAGGACGTTATGGTATTCAGTTAATGACTCCAAAAGATGTCAAGTTAGGTGTGACAAAGGATGTCCATGAAAATTGTGGGCTAGTTATATGCAAGGGACTGATATATGGTAGGTGAAGTCTATATTTGACACTCACAATTGCACTAGAAACTTTAAAAATATGTTGGCTATAATCAAGTTCTTAACTGAGTACTATGGGATATAATTAGAAGGAATCCTAGCTGAAAATTAAAGGAGATGCAAGAAGGGATAGAGCTGAAACTAAAGTTGGATGTTTACAGAAGTCAAGTGTACGAATGATATACAATTAACAATATTCAATAAGTGATAAAGGATCATTATGTAAGGGTGTGGGACATTGGTGGTGAGATAGTTAAGAGTAACAAGAATAAGGCAATTAACATAAAAATAACAAGATTAAATCCTAAAGATATGCCTAAATATAAGAGATTTTATATTTATTATGATGCTTTGAAAAAGGCTTGGAAAGAAGGATACAAACATGTCCTTAGCTTGGATGGTTGTTTCTGAAAATTATGTGTGGGGGTCAGCTTTTATCTGTTATTGACATGGATGGGAACAATCAGATGTTTCCAATAGATTTGGGGGTGGTGGAGAGTGAGAATTATGATGGTTGGACTTGGTTCCTACAATTGTTGGTGGCTGACCTGACTTTAATTGGGAGATGGCTATGAGATCACTTTAATATTTGATCATCAAAAAGTGAGCACTTTGGTTAATATTTAATAACTTTACTACATTATTTGTTATAAAAATTGTGTGCATTTTATATTTATTAACTCAATATTTTCAGGGATTGAAATGAGCTATTCAGGAGCTTCTTCCTCATGTAGAGCGTAAAAACTGTGCAAGGAACATCTATGCAAATTGGAGGAAGAAGTTTTCTTCCCAAGCATTGAAAAAAAACATTCTAGGAGGTCTTCGTGGCAATACATCCTATAGCTTATAAAAGGGCAATGAAGGAAGTTAAAAGGTTATCTACTCCTGCACATGGCAAACTGGCAGAGCAAGTTTCAAAGTTGTGGTCCAAGACATTCTTTAAGACTCGCTAAAAAATAAAGTGTGGAAAATAACATATTTTAGTGCTTCAATGCTTGGATCATAAAGGCAGGATATATGCTAGTTGTACACATGCTAGTTGAGATATATAATCAAATAATAGTGAGGTTGCACTAGAAATGAAACACAATGATTAAGATTGAAGACTTAATCTATCCAAGGATTAGAAGAAATTGGATGCAACTATTTGACTTTGCACATTGTGAGGGTTTGTGGGATGGACAGTCAAAGTTCCAAGTAAAGGAGAGAGGGAAAGGAGGCTACACTCAGGGACGAAACTAATTGAGGGCTACAGGGGGCCACGGCCCCCCCCCCCTCCCCAAGATCTGAAAAAAAAATTGTTGCTAAATGTGAACAATTTTTTAGGCCCACTTATTCAATAATATATTTTATTGTTCAGCATGGCCCAATAACTCTAGTCTCTAGCTCTAGTATATTGTTTTCAATACACCGATACACGCTCTATTTCTCCCCTATTTCAGTCATAATTCCATGACCTAAATTATGGAAATGCTATTTTTTATGGCTTAGTTCTATAATTTGTAAATTGGGCTAAGCCAATTCACATCAGCACCACCTCCAACCGCCGTAATTCCACTTTACGGCCAGCGTCAAGGCCATACAGTCGTCCCCAGTCCACCACCAAAAATGGTTTTGTTGATTTCCTTTTTGGGACACTAGAAAGTATTACATGAAAACTCATTCCTTAAAGTAGTCGGCAGATTGATTATCAATACTATTTGCTTCAGCTTCAGGTACCCTCATCTTCTAGTCTCTTCTAATTTAACCATTATTTATGTTAAAATAGTTTCACCAAATGAAGTTAAATTCTGTTTAATATTAGTGGAGATTTTGCTTTGTTTTTTAGCGAGCTGATTGAATTAAGTTGAAGTTTCAGTATTTTTGCATTTATTGGTGTTAACAATTGGTGATGAATATTTAGTTGTCAACATTTGAGGTGTTATTAAACAGTATAAACAAGTAAATTTGTAGCTGCAAATGGGCTTTATTTACTTGGGTTATTTATTTATGTTTGTGAAGTTCATGGAGATAATTTCAGAGTTGATATGTTTGCTAGGGAAAGTAGGGGTAAATAATACCAATTATAATCTTAAATGTCATTAGTCAACAATTGTAAACTATCTGAATAGCAATTGTCTTTGTGCTATTAACATTCACATATTTTTATTTTTTGTTTTAGAATCATGGGAAAATCACATACTATTGATTCATTTTTCAAGAGAAAGCAATTAACTCATGTTGACACATCTCTACTAACCCATGAGCCTAATGTTCAAACATCTTTGCCTACCCCTGAACAAGAACAACGTCCTCTAAAATCACCAAGAATTGAAGGTAAAGAATGGGATATTAATTATTTGGAGCGTGATCCTGGAAAACGTATCGAGATATGGAAATGTCGTAGTGATCTACTTGATGAAGTTCGACGAGCTTACATCAATTACGGTCCATTTCAACGCTTTCTTCCAGAGTACTCTTTTTATGGATCTAAAAAGCATCTCCACCGCTTTCAATCATCATGGTTCAAGGTATTTCCATCTTGGTTAGATCATTCCCCTTCAAAGGATGCCGCATTTTGTCTACCTTGCTATCTCTTTAGCAAAGAAGGTGTACAACATGGGCAAAGTACTTTTTCAAGGGATGGATTCAATAGTTGGAAGAAAGTAAGGAATGGGAAGACTTGTGAATTTTTGAATCATGTGGGAAAAGATCCAAATTCATTACATAAAATTGCTCAAAAATCATGCGATGATCTAATGAATCAATCACAACATATTCAAAAAGTTGTTGAGAAACAAACTTCTGAATAGCGTGCAAACAATCGATTGCGACTTAAAGCCTCAATTGATTCAGTTCGCTATCTGACACTCCAAGGTTTGGCTTTAAGAGGTCGTGATGAAAGCAAAAGTTCCATTAATCGTGGTAATTTTCTTGAATTGATAAGCCTTTTTGCTGAGTATAATGAAAATGTTGCAAATGTTGTGTTAGATAGGGCTCCTCAAAATGCCTCATATACGTCATCCAAAGTCCAAAAAGAGATTTTACTTGTTTACTCAATGAAAATCAGAAAGGCAATTTGTGAGGAGATCGGTGATGCAAAATTTTGTATTCTTGTTGATGAAGCTCGAGACCAGTCAAAAAGGGAGCAAATGGCTATTGTTATTAGATTTGTTGACAAAGATGGTTTTATTCGGGAGCGTTTTTTGGTCTCATACATGTACCAGATACGAAGACGTTAACTCTAAAGAACGAGATATTTTCTACTCTTTCCCGTTATGATCTTGACTTTCACAATATTCGAGGTCAAGGATATGACGGAGCAAGTAATATGCGAGGTTGAGAGATGTTGAGAGACCTTGTGAAAACCACAAAGAAACTTCTTCAGAAGTTGAGAGATGATGGATGTGATACTTTCATAGTAAAGGTGAAGTCTTTTTGTGAATGACATACAATAGATGTCCCAGATTTAGATTCTTTATATGTTGAGAGAAGAACTCAAGCTCGACATCAACAAGATAAATTTACTGTGATTGAGCATTATCGGATTGATATATTTGCAGCTATAATAGACTCTCAGTTGCAAGAGCTAAACAATAGGTTTAGTGAGCATGCAGTGAAGTTACTTGTTCTCAGCTCTACATTGGATCCTCAAAATGGGCATTCGTCTTTCAGTATTGATGATATTTGTAAGCTTGTGGATGAATTTTACCCCAAAGACTTCACAAAGAATGAGAAAGAAGACTTAAGGATACAACTGCAACATTACGAGTTTGATGTACTACAACATCAAGAATTTCAAAAGTTGTCCACTATTTCTGATCTCTGTCAATGGTTGGTGAAAACAAGAAAATCAACAATCTATCCACTAATCCATAGACTGATCAGGCTTGTTCTAACTCTTCCAGTTTCTACTGCAACTACAGAACGTGCATTTTCAACTATGAGTCTTGTCAAATCTGAACTTCGAAACAAGATGGAGGATGAATATCTTACAAATTCTCTTATTGTCTACATTGAAAAAGAAATTGCAAAACAATTCAGTACAGAATCAATCATAGATGAATTTTGTGATTTGAAAGAATGTCGGGTGCAATTTTGACGAAGATATGTTTTAAAAGACTTTTTTTGCTAAGTTTTGTTGTCTTTGGTAAAGAAAATCTATTACTACATTATGTTTTTTTGTTTTAGTAAAAATATGTTTTGTAATGGTGGAACTTTACTTTTTAATTATGAATATATATTATGTTGTTAAAAAAATTCTTGGCCCCCCCTCCCCCTCGAGATCAAATCCTGGCTTCGTCCCTGGCTACACTGTCAATATAGAACAAAAATGTTGTACATGTAAGGTGTGTGATTTAACAAGAATCCCTTGTTCTCATGATGTTAGGGCAATTCATTCTATCTATGAAAAGCTTAGATTATGTGGCTCACTGGTACACTGGAGATACTTATATTAATATCTATTCTAATACCCTGAAAGTTTTGAATGGGGAAGATTTTTGAATTTTACTGTGTGATATCATGCTGCCTCCATCAATGAAAATCAAGCTAAATGTCCCAAGCACCCAGCTTTGCCTGGACATTTTAAAAAAAGTCCTAGTCAGTCCCCAAGAAATAAAAAAGTTGTACCTACTATTCCAACTACACTAGCAAAGAAGATGACTAAGATTACAAGAGGGAGGGCAATGCCTACTTTGGTGATTAGGGACGTGCCATCAAGTCAAGATGGTGTAGTGGTAAGTAATTTACAACATATGCACAAGTTAATATATGTATTTTTATTAACTCTGCAATGTGTTGTTTTTATAATCTAATGAAAGCGGAAAGCAAAAAGACAAGGCAATTGAGACTGAAAAGGGAAAAGAGAGAGAGAGTTGTTGACTGTGGAAAGGGAAAAGAAAATTTTATATTTGGAAGTATAAGTTCAAATAACATTTTCAGATTTATGAAGGTTATTTTGTATCGGAGCTAAAGTGTATATTTGTTGTTGTCTACTACTAATTTATATTTTCAGTTGTGTACGTACTTCTAATTAGATGTCAACTCCAACACTGCTGAAAAAAAAAAAGAAAACCTCACAAACAACTATCCAAGCTACACTCCACCTGCGACCAAACTATGTCAATACAAGGAAAATGCAAGCAAACATACAAAATTCCCAGACTTCAACTTGCAGGCCATTTAAAGCACCAAGGCAGAAGGCTGGATTTAAGTACTAGTTACTGTAAGCATTGTTTAGAATCTATTTTGGTATTGCTTGACAGCTATTTTCAAAAGTGTTTTGGTATAGCTTGTCATTTGGTACAATTTAATGAATGTTTTGGAAAAAGCTTAGCTAGTTTTTTGGGATAGTGAAGCAAGGAAACCAGAGGGATTTATTGTACTGATATAATTTGATCAACCATAAAAAAAATAATGGTTTGATTTTTCAATTTTGGTTTGGTGTTATTATTATCGTCTTATTTGATTTGGTGATCAGTTTTATAATGGGATTTACTTTTGCATTCACAACTCATTGCAGTAGTATGGGTTGCTTGTGATATTTATTGTTTCTAAAATGCAGGGTGTGAGTTTGTCAATAATAACTGGGTTTGTTTATTCACTTTTGCATTCATTTCCAAAGATAGGTAACATGCTCTGCTTTTGTATTAATCCACTGTTTTTAACATGCTTTTTTTTCATTTATAACACACAACTTACAAATGTCAGACCAATTACACCAAAAGAGCTAAATGGTTTGTTTTATCATTTCATCATCTGTTTTCCTTCTTCAAACACCAAAATTCCACATTAATGACACTGGTTAAATTACAATCATCCTACTCAGTGTTCTTTTAAACCAGTATTTTTAAAACTAGCAAAAACATCTACCATGAAACATCCTTGCTAGTAGACTAGATGATTCCACAACCGCAAATTATTGAATTGAAGGACTCGTGCAGTCGTTACCTTTAGCTAGTCAATAAGTCACAAGTAACCCAAAGGTTATTCGTTACCTTTAGCTAGTCAATTAGTCACGTGTCTGTTTAATAGTCTTTTTATATTTTAGTAAAGGATATAAGTTGTTTGCATCACTCATTTGATGTCTTCGCTACCATGTACCAAATATATTTCTTCTTACATTATTCAGGAGTCATTTTCTAATGGCTGCAGATTATTAACAAAAACGCCAACTAGGGCTGCTATTACTTTCTTAGTATTATCATCTAACATCTTTCCAATTTTTGGTCCTTTCTCGGGAAGGTTGTATTAGAGAAAGTTGGGAGGGCTGTGAGCTATATATTTATTAGCTTCATTACTACACACACACACACACGCGTCGTTGTATATTTATACTGATTTGTGTGGATACAGACTACTTGAGTTTACTTTTTTGTTTATCAAGTATTGTCTTTGACTATTTGTTGATGTTCTTTAGAACGACATTGAATCAATTTCAAATGAGACAAAACTACTAAATTTTAAATTTTGAAGATAAAATATAAGTGGCGGCTGATATATAATGTCAAGCTAAAAAATGTTGCTATCAAATTAATGTACCAATTTTAATGCACAAAGTGTAATTATACAATGGTACATATTTTACTAAATATTCAGGGACGAAACCATGATTTGATCTTAAGGGGGGCCAAAAAGTTTTTTAACAACATAATATATATTCAGAAAAAGGGTATCAACCTTTCATTTTACATGGTGATGGAATGATCTATTTATTATACTTCACTATAAGAAAATAGTCCAACAACGACCAAGAGTAATTGTGACCGCACTATTTGGTCGCTACTACAAGTAATAACGATAGCAGTTTAATCTAGTTGCTATTGCTATTAGCGATCGCCCTACGGTTGCTGATATAAATTTTTCGCTATAAATTTGGTACAAATGTTGGCGAGGATGCTTGTTGCGACCAATAACTTATAGCGACTGCTCCGCGGACGCTATTACATCCAAGTCATTAAAAATCAAAGCAGTCACTGATACTAAAAAAAGTGCTAAGTTCGACGAAATTAACCTCGACGGACTATATTCAGTCGAAAATAAGATAATTTCGACGGAATGATTCGTCAACTCTAAATCCCTCGGAAATAAATCAATCCCGACGGAATTCCATCGAAAATAATAGTTCCCCTGTTGGCGCCAAGTTTCCTGCCAACACAAAACTAAAGTCGACGGAACTATAGTTAATTTTGAGGAAATGTCCGTTGAGGTTAATATAATTTCGTGGGAATTAATGCCGACAAAAATTCCGTCGAAAATAACTTATAAAATCTAAATCATTTGTGAACAGCCCTAGTCGCCGCTTTCTAGATTCTTTTTTTTTTCTCATCTCTCCATCTTTAAAACTCTAACCTCTCAACATATCTCCCGTCTGGTCCCACTACAAGAAAAAGGTTTATCAGTGATCGCCTATCACCGACCGTACTCGGTCGCAGATAACAATCAGCGAACGAATGCGGTCGTTGATAGTCGTCGCATAAAATCTGGTTGCTGGGATGCACATCAGCGACCACTATTAGCGACCGATCAATCTGTGACTGATATGAGCGATCGAAATGACAAATTCGGTCGCTAAGCTGAGTCGGCATGGTCCAGGACCAAAGCTGACGTGGTCTACGTGGCAGCGACTGCTATCAGCGACCGCCTGTGGTCGCTGATACCCTCAAATGTTTAGCCGTCGCTAATAACTATCAGCGACCGCATGCGGTCGTTGATCTGAAAAAACTGAAAACTAGATTTTTGCGGTTTTGAAGAATTCCCAAAAACTTGTACCTGTTTTGTACCTGTTTTATCCCAACATACATACACAACAATATAAACAACATGCACAACAATATAAACATCCATCGTCCACCGACACATACACCAAACTAGTATATAAATTATATAAACCTTTAAAAACCAATATGAATTGAATAAATTTAAACAAATCTAATGTTTAAGTAACATACAGACATCCAAAGAATAAATATACAAGTACAAGATTATCAAATAACTACAAAACAACAATAAAGCAGGTACGTCAAGAATCATCGCCTCCTTGATCTCCCTGTAATTAACAAAATAATAACACAAGTTACAAATATAGTAACTATGTTGATACTAGTATATATTACGACAATATATACAACAAATTAATTTTATACCTCATCGCCATCCCCATGCTGTCTTGATCATGCTATCGCTACTGCTTCAGCTAACTCCTTAGGACTCAGAGCCCCCAGATGCCCGCCCAGTATCTTCAGAAGATCTCGATCTCGGCATATAGCTCTCACACAGTCAGTCAGAGTATGAACGGCTGGATAACTCGATGACTGTGAAGACTGGGTAGCAGAGCTGTCTGAGCCACTGAAGGATGGGTGTCGTCATTGCCCTTGACCTTTAATGTTGTGTCTTCTTCACAACAGACACCCTCTCCCACAACTCTTGATCAATAGGCAGACGTGGAGTGCCTTTAGGATAGCGTTCATTCAATAAATGCTTATAAGTATTATGTCATCATGTTAACAATTAAATAGTTAAAAAAAATTCTGTAAGCATTGATAAACAAGATCAAGTTGTTAAAACTTATTACTGCTATCAGGATAGCATTAGGCAAACCATCATGGGTGGCCACATACACATCCAGCCAATAGATATCCTGACCTTGAGACTGAGACTCCTATACAAAAAATAGCACAATATTACTAAGTAAAAATGTGATATATTTTCTATAATTCATGATTGTAAACATACTAAAACTTGTAAATATGTACCCTAGCAGTGATATGCTTTAACTGTGAAATACTGTCGCCCTTGTATGTTCCTTTAGCCTTTTCGCCATCGGGTACACTCGAGGATCTGTTGGTGGCGGCAGTCTTTCGTCTTTTCACCCAACTCTCAGCTCTCCATTGGGCACACATCTCATCCCATATGGACTGGGTGCACTACCAGGGGCTATGCTCATGCATATAATCCTCTCTCTGGCCTGGATGGTTGATTGATGCATTGTGAAGGGCTTTTTATCGTTCTTTATTCAAATTATATTTGGTGCGGATCGCGCACTTCTGCCAGAATAATTTATGTATCAGTAAAGCCTGCACGTCCTCCCATCTATACCTTTTCTGCAAATAAAACAACAATAATAACATTACTAAACAATTATACTTAGAATATTATATTATCTGTCATAATTTAAAAAAATACCTGAAATTCAGCCTTGTTCCCAATCAAAATCTGGCTCTGCAATATCATGAACCATTTCAATCATACGATGAGTACTATTTCCCGAATTGTGTTCTTCTGTGATGCCACCATCTCTTCTCTGCCCATGTGCCCACCAGCATTCTTCGTAATTTTTCATGAACCCAGAAACAAGTAAATGATATTTTACCACGTCTCTGTCCATATAATTTACATTCTTACACTTCAAACATGGACATCATATCTACGACTGACCATTCATACATTCCGAGTGACTATACGCATACTCCAAAAACACTTGGCAACCAGCTCTAAATTCAGCTGTAGCACCTATCTGGGCACTTGACTTTCGCCGTGCCATCCAACTACAGTCTGAATAGAGGTCAATGATTCCACGATACCTACTACAGACATGATTATAAATGTTAACATATAACTTTAGCATACTTGTAACCATATGACTTGACCATACTTGTAAACATATGATCAACATTTAAGCATACTTGTAAGCATATGACTTGAGCATACTTATAATCATATGAATTGAGTATACTTGTAAGCATATGATTAACATTTAAGCATACTTGATGTTAACGAATGAATGCTAGTCATAGGATAAATAGATGAAAGAATGTTCTTTCTTCAAATAGATTTATCCACATCCTTTTTCACCTTTCTAATCCATAAACAGTAGAACTACTCATTTTAGGTTGTCTCGGTTTCTTAAATTACAACCATGTTGTAGTTATGTATAGTTCAGGAAATTGGTAGTGATAATATAAACAAATAAAATAATTGAACTATATGTATATATATACAATAATCTTATATCAGTAATCCTTGTTCACAGCTAGTTTTTACGTTTCAAGTGCTTTTCAGGAATGTTATTCTTACGTTTCATAGCTATATGTATAAATTAGTAATACTTTCATTTCTTTTTAGGAATGCTATTCTGTTATAAACAATGTATTTGGTTGTTACATATACAACTGTTTTTGGGAGATTCATGTTGCTTAATTTTATTGGTTCTATTCTACTCGTACAGAGGTATTCAGATGCATTGAAATATTTCTTCTTAAGAAAACTACCATGTACCATCTAATCCTGCACGCCAAGAAATGAAGAGTCCACAGAAGTGGTGACATGATACAATACGTAAGGTATTTCATGTATTGAGTATGATTGTTTATCATAAGGGTAAAAATTTAGTTTCCAATTTGCTTGGTAAGTTATATGAACAAGTGGTTTGCTCAAACTTAGTTCATTTTTAAGTTATGCCAAATTAATCCTCTTGTAGTATTAGTAAGTCTTTAAGGTACTAACAACTTAAATTTGGCTTAACACCTGACGTTCTATGTTATATATATATATATATATATATATATATATATATAGGGTTGAGATCTGGTCCGGGATCCCGCAATTTAGCAAAAATACGAACTTCTGATTTCAGCCGTCAGATACATCAAACGGCCAGGAAAGGAAGCTTTTGGGTTTAAAAAATACGCGGATATTTTTTTGGGTCAAAAATACGCGGATCTCTTTTTGGGTTTAAACGCCTCCAAATTTTTCCAAATCGCGTTTCTCTTTCAAATCGCGCCGGACGAAAGAACATCAGAGGAGCAATTGGTTCAACAATCTTGAGGATATATTTTCTAAGCTTAAGAAGATTAAGAGCAGAGTTTTGAGGTTCATCAATCTTGACTAAGAAGATTAAGAAGATTAAGAAGATTGGTTCAGCAATCTTGAGATTCAGCGGCGCAAAATAAAGCAATATCAGAGGAGCGTTTCTCAAAATTGATTAAGAAGATTAAGAAGATTTAGTCTCCCAAGCTTTTTTGAATCTCGTGGGCTCTGTCAAACTAAGAACAACCGCGATTTAGGAGTCTCCCAAGGTATTTTCTATTTTTCTATTTGAACAAATGAATGAAATCTAGGGTTTGACAACAAATTTTGTAGATTGTGTAGATTTTTCTGTGATGATATATGAGTTGTCTTTCATGTTTTAAATTGAATTTTCAATTTTTCTATGTGGTCATTTGTAATTTCTACAACATAACATAATTTCTACAATGTCTTCTAATTTCTTTAAGATCTCCTAATTTCTGCAACATTACTATTTGCTCAACTATTATTGGATCTTTACTATTGTTTTCAAGTGACAGTATTTTAGTAGACAGGCTTGAGAAGTTTTCTTCATAATTCTTCTGTCTAGGATAGTTTTGGTAGATTGTTGGGTCTTTACTTCCTATACTTCTGCATATGGAAGAGTTTTTCTTATAATATTTTTCTGAAAGTTATGTCATTTGGGCATGTTATTTCTCATTTTCTTGTTGTTTGGCATTTGATGGTGTTTTAGGCATTCATAGAATCTCTCTTTCACACAGATATAAGTATGTATATCTCTTAGAACATGTTTTTTCTCATTGCTTTTGTCTTATGCATAAATCTGTTACATTTATACTGAAATGGTGAAACCAAGAAACGTCTAGGATGTTTGATATATGGGAAAAAGGTTTAAGGAACAACAGTTACCAATTCATGCAAAGAATATTATTTGCCTTCATGTAGTAGGATGTGACTTATTATAATACAGTTCTTCTGATTGCAATCATCTTAGTGTCATCATTTTTTTTCTAGACTATTTCTTAAAGAACTTTTTTACAGTACATTACAACTTGTTTTATTCCTCACTTGGATCATTATTTAAAATAAATAGTTTATTGGTTTCAGACATTGCCTAAAAGCTTATCATATTGATTGTGTGAATAAGGATGATTCATTTGTGGAGACTAGAAACCACTGGACTTGTGGTATGCAATCCACATTTATTTAAACTCTTCTCATAATTTTTGTTTACATTTCTCTTTGCCTGCATAAGACGTGGTTTCTGCAATATGATTTTGATTAATCTCGCTATATATATTATGTGTAATGATCTGTTGATTACCAACTGTGGAATGTCTCTAAAGTATTGCAATCTTATGGTGGTTTTGACAGATAAGGTTCAACAAAGGTATGTCTACTTCAAGCAACATGAGCATTAAAACTCATGATACCCAATTTCGAAACAAGGTGTGTTATTGTCGCCCAAGAGCTGCTGTGAGAATATCTGAATCAGAGAATAATCCTGGAAAGCTCTACTATGACTGCCCAAGGGAGAAGGACAAAGGAAACTGTGCTTTTTTGGGACTGGTGCAATCCAATTGGGTATGGCAAACACAACTCCGCTGATGAAGCACACGTGAAACGGCGCAACAATGATGATGCTTGACTTGGAGTCATTGAAATCAATGTGGCAAATCTTAAACACATCATCAAATCATCGTGTTCTTTTGTGGGCTAGCCTTGGTAGTGTCGGTCATGGCACTTGTCAAGTGATTGTAATGATTGTGTTATCGCATGATGTTTTTGTAACTTATTCACTATTCTATTTATGGAACTAGGAACTATTTGCAGCATTTTTGAGGATTTATCAAGTGATTGTAATGATTGTGTTATCTCATGATGTTTTTGTAACTTATTCACTATTCTATTTACGGAACTAGGAACTTTTTGCAGCATTTTTGAGGTTCCTAAATCCTAGGTTGTTTGCCAAATTACCTCCAACTTAAATATTTATACCCATATTTAGATGGTCATATATTACAGATTTTGTTAACTTAATTCCTGAGAGTTTGAAGATCTGATAGCTTGAATAGCTTTAGTTTTTTTTTGCTTTATTATTTTTCAACTTTTGATCATTTCAACTATTTCATCTTTTGATCATTTCAAGTATCAAAAAGTCAAATTATATGAACAAAGCAAGTTTGGTACTTCAATTGCCATAAAATAGAGAATTGGAGTGCCATTTTACCAAAAAGCAAATCAAACAAGTATATGAAGAATATAATCATAATCTCCTATTCTCCAATCATAATCCTTTAAACTGCAATATATCAGAAAATAACAAATAGGGAAATAACGTTTGGGACTAGACATCATCTATGTTTTAGTTATGCAAATGACTAAAAGTTCCTCTGTTATCATCACCATCTAATGGCTAAAAGAAGGGCTTCACTTTCTCAATTAAAATAACTCTTGTACTTGACAGCTTCACCAGATGTCGTCATCATTCTTCTACAGACAATGTCAATGGGGTAGGAGGCAAGGCTAGCACCATTTGTGATGTCAAGTACAAGTACAGTTGATCAGCTGATAGTAAATGTATTAAAGTGAACTACCATCTTCACTAATATGATCAATGTCAAGTACAAGATGGAGAGAAAATTGCAATAAGGGAAACAATCAAACAAAGACTTACAATTATCGTTAATGTCAACGTCCTCCTCATCGTACAGTCCAACAAGTTTGGTTTAGTTCTCACAAGCAAACTCAAAAAGAATAATTAGGATATAACACAGAAAAAGGACAAATCAAAATTCACATAAATAATTTCAATTCAAACAGAACATTCATACTACTAAAAATGCCTTAAGATTCCAAAATACTGATTAAAAATTCTTCAGAAGTTAAAATATAGAATCAATACAAGCTCAATCAACCAAAAATAGTGAGCATACAGGAAAAACACGAATTCGAATTTCCTATATCCCAAATTCATAGCCAGCTTTTCACAACAAAGACATAAACTCACGAAGTAAAAAATCAATATAAACATAATTTTGAAAATCCTCATTAATTTGATTCTATATTTCCAACAGTAAAATTCTATATATAAAATGTATATACAATCAAACAAACAGGGACTTGGGAGATAAGCTTGACATAGACCACGAGATTCAAAGTACCTTGGGAGACTAAATCGCGATTGTTCTTGGTTTGACAGAGACCACGAGATTCAGAGTACCTTGGAAGACTAAATCTCTGTGAGTTTTCGTCCGGAGACAGAGACGACGAACATTCTTTCGTCCGGCGAGATGTAAAACAGATTTGCGCGATTGAGGGAAAAAATCTATCCTCAAAATTGCTATACCAATTGCTCCTCTGATGTTCTTTCGTCCCGTGAGATTTGAAAGAAAAATGCGATTTGGGAAAATTTGGAGGTGTTTAAACCCAAAAAGAGATCCGCGTATTTTTTAAACCCAAAAGCTTCCTTTTCTGGCCGTTTAATGTATCTGACGGCTGAAATCAGAAGTTCGTATTTTTGCTAAATTGCGGGATCCCGGACCAGATCTCAACCCTATATATATATATATATATATATATATATATATATATATATATATATATATATATATATATATATATATAATTCCAGTGTACTAGAGAAATTACTAGTGTCTATATTTGTAGTTCTCATAATACTTATTAAATACTTTGTAGTTCTAATAATACTTTGTAGTTTTATTTTTGTATACTAAAGTATTAAATATTCTTATTTTCCTTTCATAATGCCAAAACAGTCCCTTTGTCTTCTATTTACGCCGACAATCAAGCTTGGCTTGGCCCCATGAGGCTCGCCTAACCTTGGCGTGGCCACAATTGGCCTCGCGGCCCTAAACATAGCCTAAAAGCCCTTATCCTTTCCACATTTCAGTTTGATAGCTTAATTTTATAATTTGTTAATTCATTATAGTTCCTACATATTCATTCGTTTACCTTGAATCATGAATGTGATGTAGATCCTATATACTTGCTTATTTAGAAAATTTTAAACCAAACTTATGATTAGATTTTTAAACCACATTATGGAATCAAAATTATTCACGTCAACCGCTCTAGCAATCTTTACAGTCGACTGCTGCTGTAAAATGGGAAGCAACCCTGCCTTCCCTTTATTACTGTGTATCATAGGCAATTTAAGTATGTAAACTGAACGCCCAAGGGAAGCCCCAACTTTTTGCCAATGATGAACATAACAAACTTTCCAAATTCAATGAACAGTTCATTATATCTTAATGAACAGGAAATCACTTTCCAAATTTATACAGTTTCCTTACCACACATTTGATATTAAACCAAAACTAAAGTGCTGCAAAATATTAACAGTATAATTCAGGAACCCTAACATCTCTCCTTGTTAAAACCAACATATATATATAAACAAATTCTCCCGTCACATAAGAGTTGGACCGCAAAAATCTCAAATCAGATCACAAAAATCATTTAAAGAGCACAAATCAGAAAAGAATTATAGATTTTTTCCAAAAGTAGAAAAAAACAGGTTAATTGACATAAGCTATAGCATTTTTCTGAAGCAAAATACATAGTTATTGTCCATATAATGGAAGAATAGTATCATATTACCTGTGCGGCGGCGGTTTGGGCAGCGGTGGGGCGGCGATGGCAACAGTGGTGTCCCTCTTCCCCTTCTTCTCTTCTCCCCCTTCTCCTTCTTCTCTCTATTCTGCTCCCCCTCTTTTTTTTTCTTCGCCTGCTGAGATGAGCGAATTGACTGAAACTGGTAAAATTATATTTGATCAGTGACCGGCATCCGTGACCGCATGCGGTTGCTAATTTTTAATGATGTGGAATTATCAGCGACCGAATGCGGTCGCTGATGGTGAGTGGTTGCAAACAACTAGCGCGCCAACATTTCTTGGAAGTAAAATTGAACCAGCGACCGATTAGCGACCAGGTTCGGTCGCTAACATAATATAGAGACCATATTCAAGAGCGGCCACTACTGCCGGTGTGACGCCCCCAAAATAGGTATACAAAACCCCTTTCGAGTCGCCAAAATACATAGTATAGAAAGCAACTACAATTTTAATAATACAGATGTCATGTAGAATACGACAATACAAACTGTGAGTTTAAATACAAATATTGCCTTCTAGACAATATACACACCCAAATAAGTCCTCATTATAATTATTCATACACTATTTTACAGAAATAGTGAGGACAGCTAAATCATCTTCCTAGAACCATCACTCCACACCCCGACTCGATCCTTGCTATGTTCTCACTTCCTGAGAAGAAAAATAGAACAAAAAGTAAAAGTGTGAGCTCAACTAGCCCAGTAAAGAATATTATAACTAAGATAATATACAACAAATTATCGTTAGTCTTCAACGGGGAAAAATCTGATAAAATATAATCGACAACAAGTTTTAGATCAACAAATGCAACGGAAACAACAATCCATTAGAAGAGTCACATAGAGAATGAATTCTACTATCTTCTAAGATTTAAAAGTCCATCATCAATATTTTATCCCTGTAACAACAATCAATATACATCTTTAATCATCTTTGCACTACAGGCCAAAGATATTCATTTGTATCACTAGTTGGTCATGTTCATCTCAACACCTGTTCATCTTTGCACTACGGGCCAAAGATTTTCATCAGTTAATCATTCATCTTTGCACTACAGGC
Organism: Panax japonicus; assembly: GCA_020205505.1. Classification (NCBI taxonomy): domain Eukaryota; kingdom Viridiplantae; phylum Streptophyta; class Magnoliopsida; order Apiales; family Araliaceae; genus Panax; species Panax japonicus. The sequence continues at coordinate 4,640,580 of CM035098.1, read as the reverse complement.
CAAAGACATTCAATAATATCATCATTAAGGACTGAGGATGATGAACAATATTTTTAAAAACGAATCCAGTGAGATAGAAGGACAAATATTAGGGATTCGTATAATAGTTTATCCAAGATCAATAATACTTCATAATAAATGATTTTGAAACAAAATTTAAAAAAATAACGATCAAAACATGGATACAATCAAAGATAGTAACCAAAATAGACATCTTGGATAAAAAGGAAAATTTTCATTTTTTGATGAATAGTGCTGTATACGTGAATAGTGTTGTATACGTTAATAGTAACCTGTATACGCAATATACCCTATACTTGGTGAAATCCTTATGTTATTCCATTCTTTATTATTCTGTTGGAATAACCTGTTTGCGTCGTTTACCCTATACTTGGTGGAATGACCTGTATATGCGGTTTACCCAATACTTGGTGATCTTCTTCTGTTATTTCATTCTTTATTATTATGTTGGAATAACCTGTTTATGTGAAGTACCGCATTCTTGGTGAAACTCTTTTATTATTCCGTTCTTTATTATTCTGTCGAAATATCCTATCGGTGTGAATTTCACCTGACCTGGTTCCATATTTATTATTTCGCATTTATTATTCTGTCGGAATATCCTGTCGGTGTGAATTTCACCCGACCTGGTTCCATCATTTATTACTCTTTATTTAAGATTCTGTCGGAATATCCTGTCGGTGTGAATTTCACCTGACCTGGTTCCATATTTATTATTCCGTATTTATTATTCTGTTGGGAATAACATGTCTGTGCGGTCTCTATCGCATGCATGGTGAATCCTTCTGTTATTCCATTCTTTATTATTCTATTAGAATAACATGTCTATGTGGATTGCCACATGCATGGTGAATGATCCTTTGTATTCATTCCTTATTAAATTGTGGAAATGATCTCTTTACGTGGATTACCGCATGGCGGGTGAAAATCCATTTGCAGTTTCATATATTCTTTATTATACTCAGTTGGTTAAAGTTTTGACTTCTATACTCCATGAAATTAGTGGAATATCCTTGATATTTGCGCTTCATCCAGTATCTTTTCATGGAAATATTCTTCTGAGCATTCTTGACTTTTACTTTACAAAGAAGTATCATGTTGACAATTTGGATATTATTAGTTCCTGAATAAATTAATTCTTGAATTTGTTTAATTGAATTACTATAACATTGTCATCATCCTCGTGTTTATATTATGTTGAAAATCATCTTTGGCTTATGTGCATAGATGGACTTAGTATGATTATGACCAGGGATTATTCGGTCTAATCATGAACTGTGATGTTATAAGTGATGTGGTAAAAGTCCTCAGTGGCCTGTAATGCATTAATGGTCAGTTTTTAGTATGATTATGACATGGGATTATTCGGTATAGTCATGACCGTGGATGATTTAATGAATATCCTTGGTTCGTAGTACAAGGATGATTAGAAGATGTGGTTTATTTATTTATTAAGCTGAGTCTCAGCGATAAAAGTTGATGAAAACATTTTTTCATAGAAGATAGTACTCCCTCTGTCCCAAATTATCTGCTCAATTTTGACCTTTTTAAGTCAAATTGACTTTTTTTAGAATTAATAATTAAGCATATATAAATATATTTCTAATATTATAAAAATTGGGATTAGTAATAAATTGTATATACTTTCTTTTGGTTATAATCTCTTCACCTATATTTTAACAAAAATAGTAAAAAGATTATTTTTAAAAATGGTCAATTTGACTTTAAAAAGTCAAAACTGAGCAATTAATTTGGGACGGAGGGAGTATGTTTTATTCTCTACTTGACTCTTCTAATGGATTGCTTATTCCGCTGCAGTTAAACTTGATGTTTATTGTATTTTATCAGTTTAACATTGTTGAAGACTATTGATAATTTATTATGCATTATCTTAGTCATAATATTTTTTACTGGGCTAGTTGAGCTCACCATTTCTTTCAATGTTCTCTTTAGGAAATGAGAATATAGCTAGGACGAGTTGGGAAAACGAGTGATGGTCCAGAAGATAGCATTAGTAGTCCTCACTATTCTGTTAAATAGTGTGACAATAAATGTAATGAGGACTCCTTGAGTATGGATATTGTCTAGACGACGATATTCCTATTAGAACTCTCAGTTTATGTATTGTCGTATGTTACACGACATTTGTATAATTAAGTTTATATTTGTATTTTGTACCATATATTTGGCGACTCAAAATGGGTGATGAATACCTAATTTTGGGGGCGTAAATACTTCCCTCTTTATGGTTGTCATTTAATTTACTTTTTGTTGATTTTTTTCCCAATTTTCATGTTACGGTTTTGCTAGTAATGTGAGTCATGCGATTGTTTAATGACGATAGGCATGCGTCTGTTAATGATGAAGTAAATAACAAAGATTCTCATAAAACCAACGCATAATTAGCACGTGTTATGAAATTGAGAAAAATTTGATCAAAGGAAAATAATTGACAGAGTGACAACTATAAGGAAGCAAGTGTTCAATTTGATAATTGAGGGGTTAATTGAAAAATAATTGACAATCACTATTAAAAAAATGGTTATTTGTGATGGTCAAAATTTATCACAAAAACTAGAAAAATCATCACAAAAGGTTTACGTGATGACTTTAAGCATCACAATGGATGTCTTGTATACACCCATCATGAAAGGGTTTACGTGATGGTTTTGGCAATCACGCAAACGCTTAGTGCTTTTGTGATGATTAATACAATCACATTAACACGTAATCTATTATGATTGTAAAAGTCATCACAAAAAAACACGACTTTAGGGATCAAAGGTAAAAACGTGAATTTCTGCTTACGCACAATTTATTTTACTATATTAATTGTATCAAATGATATATGTAGGATTCAAATCATCTTGCCATTTGCTAACTAAATAACGAGATAGTATTACCACTACACCAAAGTCTAGATCATGATTATAATTTTAAAACAAAATATTAAAGGAAATATATGTGAGTTGACTTACTAAACAAGATTAATTCTACATACGATTTGGTGATTGTAATGACAGTCACAAATACTTTATAATGATGATAAAATTAGTCATCACTGAGAGCCATCATATATTTTATTTTTTTGTGATGACTTGAAAATTTTATCACAAAATATATCTTCTTTTTGTAATTGTGAAAAAAAGTCGTTACAAAAATCTATATTTTTAATGATTGCCATGGCCGTCATAAAATATTGTTTTGATTATTTTTTACATTAAAATATTAATGATAGCTTAAATGCAATCACCAAAAGAGTATATCTATAAGTGATGACTTAGTGCGTCACAAAAAGAAAATTTATTTTGCGTGAAAATTTGGTGATTGACATGGCCATCACAATTATAATACATTGATGACAAAATTAGTCATCACTAAGAGTCATCATATATACTATTATTTTGTGATTGCTTAAAAAAGTTCATCACAAATTATTATCTTTTGTGATTATTTTTAAAAGTTGTCACATCATGGAGCAAGGTTGATGGACGGAAAGACTCGAACTGGTTTTGTTTGGCGCTGTTTAGTAGCTCCATTCATATGTTTTGGATCGGATACTTAAGTTACTCTCTCCATTTTGAGAGTAAATTTGAGACAATTTCGATGTTGAAATGTAAATGATTTATTTAAGTTTTAAAAATAATATATTTCTATTATATTTTAGATAATAATTTATAAATATCAGATTTTGTCACGCCCTCAAGTCCAGGTCGCTTGAATCTCGGACTTGGTACGTCACGGTACTAACTTCATTCCAATATATATAACCTTTGTTCATAAAGTAATGAACACAACCTGATTTTTATACTAATTAATACATTATTCACTTTTTATTCTAGAATCTGTAACCTTTATAATCAGTTATTACATCTGTAGATAGTTCATGATCTATCTATACATCTTAAACTATAAACAATATATTTCATAATGAGATATTAACTTGCGAGTATTCATTAACTCTCAATTCAAATTTAAAATATTCTTTTATGTAGAGTATTTCAACTCAACATCTACAATATATAATATTAATGTTCATCCAGCTTAGTTGGAAACTTCGCAATCAAATGTTTTGGCATAAAACCTTACTATGTATAATTACTCTAAAGAAATTACACCAATGCGTTAGTGTATTATTAAAACACCAACCATCTTCAATCACTATTTCTTGTCGTGATCCTTTATCTATCCTGAAGTCTTTGACGCTATGGTCATTTGTTTATATCGACTTTTATCTGCAAAATTTGTTTGCAAGGTTGAGCACGACAGCTCAGCAAGTCCAACAATCTACACATTTCATGCTTCACATAGCATACAAATTTCATATATTCATGCATCAAAAAATTTAGTCAATGCATATACACACACTTCATGCATCTCTATATGCATCATACTTATCATACAATACAATATAATCTTCATATTGAATATTTAACCCATACTTCACAAATTCCATGCTTTGCATTTAGTCACATAACATTCATGTAATCAACGATTTCACATAATGCAACATATATCATTAACTACTATAAACATGGTTTAATACACATTATCACATAAGAGCAAGTTACTGAAGAACTTGCCTCAAAGCGTTCCTTGCGCGATTAGAAAAATTTGTCCTTACACTGACCTATACAATTAAGTGCATATACAACCACAATTAGCTACATAACGACGTTTATTAGTCATTTATGCTAACTCTACTTTACCTTTCATTATTTTTCCTTTTTAAATCTTGATACACAATGCTCAATCATGTGTTCGAGTCTTTCTAGGTCAATTTATTATCCATTCAGTTATTAAATTAAACTTCATTTTACGTCTTATTACGTTTCCTCTTTCTTTAATTACACTTAACATATAAAATCAAGTTCTGAAAAACTCGCACGCACCGACGTTTTATCATCTACTTCATTTTCATTCATAATTTACTTCAGATGATAACTCACATCATCGATGAACATCTATTCACTACAAGAAAAAGCCTTAATTCCGATGAAATTAGGTTCGATGGAATTTATTCAGTCGGAATTAAGTTATTTTTGACGAAATATTCTGTCGACCATAATTCCGTTAGAAGTAATTTATTTCCGAGGGAAATTCGTCGGAAGTATAAGGCCTCAACTGGCGCCAAGTTTCCCACCAGCGCGAAACTTAAGTTCGACGGAACTATAGGTATTTTCGAGGGAAGGTCAATAAAGGATACTATAAAACTGACGGAATTATATTCGACGGAACTTTCGTCGAAAATAAGTTATAAAACCTAATTGCAGCGTCTTCTTCAGTCGCCTCTTAATTATTTCATTTCATTTCTTTTTTTTCTCTCCTCACTCCGGGCTCTCTCTGTGCGCCTCACTCTCGTCTCACACTCCCTCACTCTCGTCTCTCACCCACTCTCCCACTCCCACTGTAATAAGCTACCACCAACGCCGTCGTCAACGCCGCTGTGACTCCTCCCAACCTCTGTCGTCAGTCCACCACCTTCTCCTCTTTAGTTGGATTGCAAACTAAGTACTAAGGTTAGTTTAATGACGATAGTCATACGTCTGTTAATGAGTGTATCGTTGTTATTTGATGAAGTAAAATACCTAGTTCTCATGACTAAAATGTGATTGCATGAAATGAGTATTTTACATAGTAAAATAACAAATATTCTTATTAAAGCAACGCATAATTAGCACGTGATATGAAATTGAGAAAATTTTGATCAAAGGAAAATAATTGACACTAAGTGACAACTATAGGGAAACAAGTATTCAATTTGATAAATTCAGTGGCGGAACCAGAACATTTTTAGAGGGGGGTTAAAATACATCAGTAAAAAAATATTTATTAATGTTTGGAGTGCTACTTTCAAATTCATTTTGCCCAATTATAGTATTTTACAACATCCTATTCCAACCCTTGTCAACTTTTGAGTTGTGAGTCTAATGGCTTGAAACACACACACACACACACACACACACACACACACACACACACACACATATATATATATATATATATATATATATATATATATATATATTATTTTTCCCGAACTATGAGACTATTAATCAGACTTTGAAATTTTTAGTCAACTGATTAACTACTTTTATAGATAAATTACAAATTATAGTATTATATATTCAAAACTTTATATTGTGGTTCATGAGATTAATTAGCTTGAAAGAATGAAGTCCAGCAATAAAAAAAATAGAAAAAGAGAGATTTAATAATCTTGATAGTATAGAAATACAGTGAACTTATGGTCACTGTAGTAGGATCCAAAAAAATTATTTTATTTCTTTAACTTTTTATTTTTAATTAGTTTACAAAGAGAATTGTTACCACTTTTTTCCCTCACTTTGATGATAAAGCAAAAACAAAAGAAAAGTAAAAGGGAAAAGAAAATACGTAAAAAAAGAAAAAGAAAAACAAATAATTAACTCCCGGAGATTCCAGGGTGGGTGGGAGGGTGGGTGGGTGGGGGGGTCATATAACCCACCTGGACCCCCTAGTTCCGCCAATGTATATATATATATATATATATATATACAGAATGGATCCTGTCCGGACTCCCGGACAGGACCCAAAATCCGGACCCCAAAATTTTTTTTTTTTTTTTTTTTTTTTTTTGTAGAACAACTAAAAAAAAAAAAAAAAAAATTTATGGAACTGAAATTTTTCAATAATACAGTGTTTTGGGTGTGTTTTTAACACCCACACCAACCAATGTATGTACAGTCTGCCCAGACTGTACAGACATGTTTCGTTATAGGCATCCAAATCACACCCAAAACACTGTATTATTGAAAAATTTCAGTTCCATAAATTTTTTTTTTTTTTTTTTTAGTTGTTTCAAAAAAAAAAAAGCAAAAAAAAAAAAAAAAAAAAAAGTCCGGATTTTGTTAAAATCCGGACTCCCGGACCAGATCTCTTCCCTATATATATATATATATATATATATATATATATATATATAAACAGGATCAGGTCCGGACCTCCCGGACGGGAGAAAATCTGGACCTTTTTTTTTTTTTGCTTTTTTTTGTAGAACTACTAAAAAAAAATAATTTATGGAACTGAAATTTTTCCATAATACAGTGTTTTGGGTGTGTTTTTAATACCTACACCAACCAATGTATGTACAGTCTGCCCAGACTGTACAGACATGTTTTGTTATAGGCATCCAAATCACGCCCAAAACACTGTATAATGTAAAAATTCCAATTCCATAATTTTTTTTAGTTGTTTCAAAAAAAAGCAAAAAAAAAAAAGTCCGGATTTTAACAAAATCCGGGAGTCCGGACCTGATCCGGACTCTCTATATATATATATACTAGGGAGGGCGAACAGGGGCATCTGAGTATCTGTCCCTGGTAGGCTGTCGGCGCCCGCGGCTCAGTCTTCTTCTTCTTCATCTGCAACACAACAACAGTCAAGTTAGGAGGTTTTTTTTAACTAACATGAAACGACGTCATTTTATTTAAAAAAATAAAAAATTCCTTCATCTTATTAGGATTTAGGCATAAGACATGAACAAATTCTCTTTTTTTTTCTTTGCCTCTTCTTCAGTTTCTCTTCGTTTCTTCCGCCGCTCACTCCTCAGCCGCTCAGTTATGCCTCTCCGACTCTAGCTGGCGGACGCTGCTGCTTCCTTGCTCCGTTGTCAATAAATAAAATTTTTTTATTAATATATTTTGACCCCCTATAAATACTTTTCGATTCCGTCACTGTCATAGACATGATATTTAACATTACCCATATAAATATAGAGAGATAATTATATTTTTAAACCATCAGATTTTATAATAAATATGACAAAATATAGCGTTAATATAAAATCTTATAACCATACTGGATTAAATTCTCTCTCCATATATATATACTAGTTGGGTCCCGTGCCTCCGGCACTGTATGGACAATATGATTTATCTCAAATTTTGAACGATCAAAATAATTTATTGAGTGAGCGGAAAATTTAAAGTCATTTGTATTTTATTAAATTATTATTAGATAGATAGATGTATTTTATTAGATAGATGTATGAACAGTGAGATTTATCCCAAACTTTGGACGGCCCAGATGATTTATTAAGTGAGCGGAAAATTCAAAATCATTTGTATTTTATTAGATATATATATATATATATATATATATATATATATATATATATATATATATATATATATATATTGGTCCAAATCAAGGGTGAAGAATAGTCAATTAGTCTGTTATTCTAATTCCTACTTGCTGATGGCTGTTGTAAACAACTTACTCAATTTAAACGTCACACAACATTCAACTTAAAATAAACAGATGCAAGATTTTCTTGGAAAAACCATTGAATGGGGAAATGGAGACTGTAGCGCCCCCTAATCCGGGTCCCTTGAACCTTGGATCTGGTGCTTCACGGTACATCATCTTCATAAATATTTTATAAACTAAAGCGAAATTCTAAACATAAAATTTTTATTACACAATAGTCTATAACATTTCTCAAGGTCTACAATCTTTATCTTAATATATTACTTTAATAATTCACAAGGTTTACATAATCAATTTACGTCAGTTATCATAATAGATAAATTTTTATATAAAAAAAACTCCATCTTTGCCTTTGCCTTTGTCATTCTTTAAGCATTCGGGTTAAACTGAAATATATTCATGATATGGCAAGGGTGAGCAACTATTTTGCTCAGCAAGTTTAAATACAATAAAGATATATCATGATTGAAGAAAGAATAAGCTTTCAAGTTTTCAACAATATAATGATTCTGAAATAGCATGAATCAAATTTCAATACATGAATGATTGAATTAATAACGCTGAATGGTCAACAATGACAATAAACAAATACTTTGGTAATGAAGGTAACCAACCTTTCATACCTGATAAACATATGCAATGTGAACTAAGTGTGAATCAATAATCATAGATGTGAAATAATTGTCAATAATTAAATCACTAGCATTCTTGAAAATTTTTAACTCGAGTTTAAGTTAGAAAACATGCCTGTACCGCTGATTACCACTAAGCAATCTAGTTTAATCTCTTATGAAAAACCTATCATTAATAAGATCAATCTTCCAATTAGCATAATACACTTTATATCACAATACTATTACTTGAATAATAAATTAGCTAATATTTAACCACATAATCAAACATTGAATAATTCTATAACTCATTAGTAATATTATTATCCCTTAATAATATTATTATCACTTAACCATTATCTTAATCTCTTGTCTAATATTATTAATCCTTTAATAATATTTTAATCACTTAATATTATTAATTATTTAATAATATTTAATCACTTCTTAACATTATGAATCGTTTAATAGAATATTAATCATTAACAAATATTATTAATCATTTAATAATATTTTAATTATTTACCAATATTATTAACCCTTTAATAATATTCGAATTAAACACTAATATTGTTAATCCTTTAATAATATTTTAATCCTTAAATAATTTTATTAACCATTTAATAATATTTTAATAAATCACTAATATTATTAATCATTTAATAATATTTTAATCCTTATCTAATATTATTAACCATTTAATATTATTTCAATTATTATCTAATATTATTAATCATTTAATAATATTCAAATCACTTCTTAATATTAATAATAAAGGTCTCATACATTTTTATAAGATGTAAATATTTTACATCTTGAAGCTTAATTAACCATTTATATTTCAATTCAGAAATATCTTTTACCTTTACTCGTAAATTCGGGGTTTAAACAGCTAATACATAACTTTTATAGTAAAATTCAATTTACTATATTATTTATTTAATTTAAATATTTTTTATATCATTTTGTCTGTTCATGAGTAAACATGGATCGTTGCCTCGTATATACATATTTTATTCTGCTAGTACATTCACTTTATATTTTGTTTTACGAATATTCACATTTTCGCTATATATATGTATATATATTAAACAGTCCATTTCAAGGGCGCATCCTCTTATTTTACATACCATGTTCACCCCCTTTAGCGATGGACCTGACGACAGTTCGGTTTGTCGCTATATTAGACAATCATCATCTTAGCTTTTAACAATGAACAACATATAGCGACGGACCGAATCGTCGTCCGGTTCATCGCTAAAGTGGGTATGCAAGATATGTAGGATCAAGGGTACACCTTTGATCCTTTCCGATATATTAAATAAATATATATTCCGTGACAAAAATCCTCAACTCAAAAATCTCATTTTGAACTCCGAAAACCTCAAAATATCATTTTTATGATTAATACAAATTTTCAAAGGTTTTACGTTCTTCGTTGCACCACAATAATTTTTTAGGCAACTATAGTTTTTATTTTACTTAAATATGTAATTTATATTTATTACATATTTTTATTGCTTTATTTATGTTTGAAAAGAAGTTTCTTAGCGTAAAATATCATTTATAGTCAAATCTCGCCCCGTAAGACTTTATTAGATTTATTATGACTTATTATTTCGCTATAAGATTCGGAACGTCGAATGTCAAAGTCGCTCGACGCGCCGACACTGGGCGTTTGCTAGTTTTAAAGTTTTGACATGCTATTTTGCTTATTATTAATTCTCAAATCATGAGTCATATAATAGTGAAATTTTGGGCATGTTATAGACCTCATGTCATAGTATTTTAGAAAAATTTAACACCGCCAAAATGGATCACGGAAACTCATCAAAACAGTGCGCGAAAAAGACGTCGAACAACAACACAGCACTGTCGTGCGCTTATCAAACTATCTACTTCGTGATTTTTGTACGCGCTGCTCGTTAATCTGATTGATTCCATTTTAGGATATGCTATAGGTACCATAGTATGCTATTTTTAAAAAATATAACCCACCAATTTCGGATCTCATAGGCAGCCTAAAACAGGCCCCAAAAATGTCCACTTGTAACAGTTTTCAAATTTTTTCCAACTTTACCCTCTCGTTAAAACATTCAGAACTTTTTCGTTTCAAAACATTTTAGAGCGATTCTTAATCCCACGCGAATCTAACTTCTGGGACTACAACTTTTATTTGTAGACCTTTTTCCAGATTCCGATCACATCAGTCCTGAAATTTAATACAAGGGGACTGCTCCGAATTTATTGGACTGATTTGAAATGTCATAACTCTCTCGTTTCAAAATATTTTTAACCGATTCTTGAGCCCATGCAAAGCTGACTTCCGGGACTACAACTTTTATCTACTGTCTCTTTTCCAAATTTCGAACACATCAGTCCAGAAATCTCGTGTAAGGGGACTGCCCCGAGTTTGTTAACTAGACAGTTTTGACGCGACTACTTTGAACGATCATAATTCTTTGCTCCGAAGTCGGAATTAGTCCGTTCTGGAGTCTATGGAAAGCTTATTCAGTGTACTATAACATACTAGAAGCCCAAAATATTCTAGCACATCTAGTTAACCCCGAATTTTCTATTTAGGGGCGCAGTCTACTAATTTTTTTAAGTTTTAAAAGTTGTTTTCCTTTTTCTTATTTTCTTTTCTTTGATCAAGCTTTTAACACCAAAAATGGTTAGATACATACATAATACACTATATAACATGTAGATCTAAGATTTTTAGAGTTCAAGATCATAACTCAAGATTTGATTATATATATATATATATATATATATATATATATATACATGGGCGGATTTGTTAAAGGGCAGCATAGGTAGCTACCCCTGTTGGATTTTTTTTAGGTATAGGGACATAGACAAATATGTAAGTAATTAATTTAAGAGGACAGATTAATAGAAGAGTTTTGATTTACAACTACTCCCATTTTTAACCTTTTTTAGGACAAAAAATAATTATCATAAACAAACACCACAAAATAGAATAATAAAAAAAGATACATTGAGGCTTATTTGAAACTTATAAAAAGATACCAAAATTGGTTTATACTTTGAAAGTAATTCATGAGCTTTTTTGAATATAGAAAGCAAATTTGGTTTGAGGCTTTAAGCATTTGGGGAATCATTCAAATATCAAGTAATCGAAGTAAGTTTAATTCTAAATTGTATCTAAATATTTTTTATTTGATTTTTTTAAGTTTAGATTATGAATATTTATTGCAATTTGTAAACATTATTATGATTAGTTCTATATATTAAAAAGTCAAAATTGATTCCATACTTTAGAATAAAGGAGTATTACACAAAAAAATTATTATTTTCAAAACATATTTACGTCATCTCAATTTAAAATTCCAAAAAACAAATTAAATAAAACTAACTAGTACGCCACCAGATAAAAACGTATCAGAGAGAATGTATTTTTTTGGGTACATTATTAGGGTTAGTTAAAAATATATTTTAATAAATAGTTTCATTTAGTCTTCGTATGACCAATTCAATATTTTGCACGCGGGAATGTGCCTTTGACAAAAGTATTAATATATTTAGCAAGTGGGAATGTTCCTATATATGTGTGTTGCAAAACAAAAACCTAATAAGCAAAAATGTCAACTAGAGCTGCTTATTCTCTTATTATACACTTTGTCTTGTGTTTGATTTTGATTCTCTTTGTTCTTCCACAAACATCTGCAGGTAGATTTGAGTAATTCTGTCCCATTAACTCTTTTAATTTTGACTTTTGCATCTTTCATTAAGACATTATTAATTAACTCTGTCCAATTCTTCTTGTGCAGAGAATAATTCACATGTGGGTGGAAATACTTCACAACAGGGCCCTGGCCCTTGAATCAAGCTTTCACACAGCCAAGACACAGCTAAAGCACTATTTATGTTATTAAACTTCTTGTTAGATTACTAGCTATTCTACTTTAGATAGTTATTATTTCTTGCATTATATTTAAGCAGCTACATATTCTGAGATGATCATGTACTAAAAGCAATTTAAAAAATATAAAGCTGTTATGTTAGTTATATATATGGTATCAGAGACCAAAGGCTAAGCACTTTTTTGTTATTCCTTCAAGTATAAATCATTGTTACTATTAAGTAAATAATGATCATATAATATTTTTTCATATTAGTAAAAAGTTAAAATTTTAAAAAGTATCATTACTAGTGTTTTGTAATTATTATCGAATTTGGAGTTTAAAAATATCTTCAATTTACATTCAAAATTAATAATGATATTGTAATTTAAAATGAAGTCTTAGGGAAGCACAATCTCTATTCTATGCACTTGATAGTATTAAAGAATTTATCAAGTTCTAGTTAGATCATAATTATATCTTTATCTTATTGAAAGCGGTTTGGATTCGGCTTCTTTAGAGTTCGTTGGATACTCTAAATTTTAGAGTCTCAACATCTCAGCCTTGCATTTGAATTATATGGTCAAGATAAAACTACAACCAACGGTACATATTGATTTATTATTAAAATCACAACCGACAAACTATAAAATTAATACATCTCCCAATGGAATAATTAAGTCAAACTTACAACAAACGCCTCATGATAAACTTCTCTATTTATATCAAAAATTAAATAAATATTTAGCACAAATTAATTATCGTTAATAAACACATTTTTAATCTTTTAACAATTATTCATCGTTAATATTATAACTCACAATATTGACAACCAGATCATTCCTAGGAAAGAGATGACTTTTTGATAATGATTTCTCCTTATTAGTGCACAATTAAATAACCTAACCCCTTTCCTTGACAGAACTTTCTAGACATTGTCAATAATGCAAATAATAATATGAATAAATGTGTTGTCTCAATTATTGATTTAATATTATAAAATATTGTGCAAATGATGATGTAACAATAATTGAATCAATAATATGATATACTATGCAGAAACTACTGTGGCAATTATTAAATGAATTGAGTGACTTCTTTCGTAAGTATCAATAATCAGAGATACTGTAAAATATCGTGTGCTACTATGCAACCACGTGTATTACTGTTCTTTTATCACCGGTATTTCAGCAGTTTAAAAATTAAAGTTTTGTCGCTATTTTTATAAAAATGTTATTCTTGTCGCTTTTTATATCCGACAGTTATTCCATTGTGGGGTCCACTAATAACTGTGTCGTTGTACGAATATTCCCCGATAAAAAGATTATTCTCTGACCAAACGAATATTTTATGACAACTTGCTTACTTTGTAAAATTTGCACATATCACCCATAACTATAACATTATATCAAATCAACACCTTATTATTCAAAAATAATATTTAGAGAAAATTAAATCTTTATTCATAAAAAGTTGGGGTCTTACAACCTCCCCTTCTTATGAAATTTTGTCATCGAAATTGATGTACGTACCTGGTATGTCGAAGAGGTGAGGATACCTTGTTTTTATTTCAGATTCTAACTCCCAGGTCATTTCCTCATTATCGAGGCTTTTCCATAAAACTTTGACCTGAGGTATAGCATTTGAGCGTGTAATATGTTCTTTCTTATCCAAGATTTAAATCTTCTGCTATCTCGTCTGGTTCTAATTTAATAATGTGGTTCGGGTCTTCCACATATTTACGTAACATAGATATATGAAAAACGTTATCATGAACAAGAGAAATACTTGGCGGTAAAGTGACTATATGCCATAGTTCCTACTCGGTCGAGGATTTCAAATGGGCCAATGAATCTAGGGTTGAGCTTTCCTCTCTTTCCAAATCTCGTAACTCCTTTCCATGGAGTAACATGTAACAATACATGATGTCCAACATTGAATTCCACCTCCATTCGATGAAGATCAGCATAACTCTTTTGTCGATCTTGTGAGGTTTGTATACGTTGCCGAATCATTTGAATCTTTTCTGTAGTCATGCGTAACAATTCTGGTCCCAACAACTTTGCTTCACCCACCTCATCCCAGCATACTGGAGAACGACACTTTCGTCCATACAACGTCTCGAATGGAGTCATGCCTATACTTGCTTGATAATTGTTGTTGTAGGAGAATTCCACCAATGGTAAGTATTTGTCCCAACTTCCTTTGAAGTCTAGGACATATAGTCTTAATAGATCTTCAAGAGTTTGAATAGTCCTCCCTGACTGCCCATCCGTCTGAGGATGATATGCAGAACTGAATCATAAATCAGTGCCCATAGCTTTCTGAAAGCTGACCCAAAATCGTAAAGTTAATCTTGGGTCTCAATCAGAAACTATGGATACTGGCATACCATGCAATCTCACAATCTCATCTATGTATATACGAGCAAGACGTTCAAGTGAATATGTTTCTCGTATAGGTAAGAAATGAGCAGGCTTGGTTAATCTATCGACAATGACCCAAATTGCATCTATTCCTTGAGAAACCGTGGGAAGACTTGTAACGAAATCCATGTTAATGCGTTCCCACTTCCATTTTAGAATTTCAAGTGGTTGCAATGAACCTTTTGGCACTTGATGCTCTGCCTTGACACGTTGACAAGTTAAACACCTTGAGATAAACTCCGCAATATCTCTCTTCATATTGCTCCACCAAAATATATATCGAAGATCGCGATACATTTTGGTACTTCCAAGATGGATTAAAAATGGTGTGTTGTATGCATCCATCATGATTTTATACTTCAAATCAGAGTCGTTAGGAACACAAAGTCTGGAGTTGACTCAAAGTATTCCTTTTTCATCGATCATTGCTTCTGGAATAGGACCTTCTTGTATTTTCTTCTTCACATGCATTAGCTCTGGGTCTGTAGCTTGAGCAACTTTAACTTTATCGATTAAAATCGGTTCTACTTGTATATTTGACATCATCACGTGGGTCCCTGAAGTTTTTAACTTTATCTCCATTATTTTTAAATCATACAACATGGGCCTTTGTGTTGACAATATCTCACTCGTACCCGCATGTGATCTTTTACTCAACGCGTCAGCTACCACGTTCATTTTTTCAGGATGGTATTGAATGGTATGGTCGTAATCTTTCAACAGCTCAAGCCAACGTCGTTGCCACATGTAACGACCCCAAAATAGGTTCATTCCATCCAACCCATTCTGAGTCGCCAAATACATGGTACAGAAAATAACTACAACTTTATTACAACAATTGTCGTGCAAAATACAACAACACATATTCTATGAGTTTAGATACAAATATATACCAACTGTAACTATGGACACCAACTTTGGATAGCACGTCACAATGACACCTTACATAAAGGTATAGTCAAAAACTGTTTTAGAAATTAGAATCTTTGGGAAGTGCTTAAGGAAACCTTCGTATATGGGAGGCCATGCTTCTAGGTTATGATAGATATCATATGGCTACAGAATTATCCTTGGTTGACCCAATAGACCCCAAAGAAAAATGAGAAGATTACTATCATATTCTTTCTATTGGCGAGTATTCTCTTGACATATCATTATATCCACTGTCTCTAATTGGGAATTAAACTCCAAACAAACACCAAGATTATATAGGTAGTGCTTGTAAATATACTCAGCAAGTGGATGAGCACAACCCTGTCTTATGATGACACGAGGTTGTATGTCATTAGACATCTTGTATGATAGTGGCAAAACACCCTTTCAAGTTAAATTCACCTCACCCTTAACATCTATAGACCACTGTTCTATTCCCTTGTTATCCCCCGCTTGACCCAGCTACACTTTTATTACCTGAAAGGAATTGTGAAACAAAAGGGTGAGCACAACTAGCTCAATAAAGAATATCATGACTAAAGATAAATAAATTATCAATAGCCTTCAACAGTAATAAATCAGAGATTTAGAACATATGGTAGATGATAAAACTTTTCAACCATAGTTGCAGCGGAACGAGTAATCCATTAGAAGAGTCAAATAGACCATAGAGTCTATTATCTTCTCCATGTTAAAAGTCCACCAACAATGTTTTATCCCTGTAACATCAATCAACAATTCCTGTCCACAATCACATGTATAACTCATAATCGTAATTATAGTTCTAAATTCCTTTCCTCATCTAGGACAAAGATAATTTTCATCACCTAAAACATCAAAGATTATGGTTATACCAAATCACAGTTCATGTTCATAATCCTACTAATAAATTCATCTTTGCACTACGGCCAAAGATATACATCAACAAGTCATCTTTGCACTACAGGCCAAAGATATTCATCAACAAGTCATCTTTGCACTACAGGCCAAAGATATTCATCAGTTGGTCATGTTCATCTAAACACATGTTCATCTTTGCACTACGGGCCAAAGATATACATCAGAAATCATTCATCTTTGCACTACAGGCCAAAGATATTCAGTTATATCATCATTTAGGACTGAGGATGATGAAAAATATTTTAAAGAAAACGAATTCAGTGAAGTAAAAGAACAAATATTAAGTATTCGTACTTTAAACAATTCTCATTCAAAAATACTTCATAAATAACCAGAGTGGGGTAAAATTCAAGAATGATCAAAACATGGATACAATCAAAGCTAGTATCCAGAATAGATATTTTGGATAAAAAGAAAAAATTTCATTTTTCGGTGAATAGTGTCGTATTCGTGAATAGTGTCGTATACGTGAATAGTGCCGTATACGTGAATAGTAACTCCGACACCAAAAGATAGAAATTTCACAAAAAATATCATCACGCTTCGTGAATAGTAACTCATGAATAGCAACTCATGAATAGTAACCCCGACACGGAAAAGTTCTAAATTTGATAAAAAATTCCAACCAATATTCTGGAATAATGATATTGAAGAAATAATATCATTTTAGAAGAAAATAACCTCCCTTACCTCAGAAAGAATAGTACTTCTGACTGGAATACTAGATATAGTGTTGAAAGAACTTGCACCGTATAGCAATACTCGAAGTACTAAAATACTCACAAAATACGCTCGATATAATAGAGAGAGAAATAAAGAGAAAACTTCAGTTTCTGGTGTGTTTTTCAATTCTAACCTAAGCACCCTATTTATAAGAAAATGCTTAGAACACCAAAGCAGAAAATTTAATAAAATATTAATATATATTTATTAAATTCTTACGCACACTTTTTATCAACTGAATTCAGCATTCAACACAAGTAGCCCACCTCACAAAACTTTTAAAAAATGTTTTTCTTATTTAACATAATTAAAACTTCAAAAATTAACTATTCTGGATATTCGGAACTTCAATAATTCATAATAAATAGCTATTTTGTCAGAAAATTCGATTCTGGTGACTTTTTATAGGAAATTTAATTCTCTACAACTTTGCAGAAGAAATTTTTTCTAAATTCCAAACAGAAATTGACCGAAATCCATAAACGGGTGATTTTACAGGCTATAATCAAATTTTAGTCAATAAATGGGCCCACAGACATGTTTAACATGTTTTAAACAACTATTGCAACAAAAATACTTCTCCTCCTAATATACTCATATATCCCACATTCATTGTAAAAATATTATCATTATTATATTATAATAATATAATAAAATATTATTTTATCAAAAAAGATAAAATATCGAGTTTCAACAATTGTCACTTTAAAAAATTTTCTCCATCTATATCCACATAAAATGAATATTTTCCTCATCATATAAATCAATAATTAATTATTCACAAATAATATTACAGAATCACAATAATAGCAACCAGGCAGTTCCCAAGAAAGTGGGGGTTTTCCAATAAGAATTTCTCCTTACTGGCGCGCAATTAGGTGACCAAACCTCTCCTTAGACAAAACTTTCTAGACATGGCCAATAATATTTTCTAATAATATTATTCAGATAATATGAATTATTGCTTCGATAATGGAAAATACTGTGTAGTGACAATTATTAAAACAACAGTAATATAAAATATCAACGCAACAATTATTGAATCAATAAAATACTGAACAGTAATTACTGTAATAATTATTGAGTAGTGTCTTCTTATGTAAGAATCAATAATTCAAAACACTGTGCAATACCGTGTGCTACTGTGCAAAAACGCGTATTACTTTACTTTACCCACCGGGTATTCCAACAGTGTTAACGGTAACCACTACGTCGTTATTCATAAAAACTTTAATTTGTCTTTTTCTTCATCCGACAGTTATTCTGTTATGGGGCTCACAAATGGCTGCGCCGTCGTACGAATATTCCCCGACAGAAAGAATATTCCACGACCAAACGAATATTCCCCGATAACAATGAGTATTTTATAACCACTTGCTTATTTTAAAAAAAATTCATATATCACCCTTAACTTTAAACTTTTATCAATTTAACCATTTACTGAATATTAATTATAAGAAAAAATTGAATACTTTTATTTCATAAAATTCGGTGTCTTACTGCACATGTTGAGTTCCTTTTGGGTGAAGAAATATATGAGGCTTTTATGATCTGTATAGATCTCCACTTTCTCCGCATACAGGTAATGTCTCTAGATCTTTAGCATGAAAACTACTACTGCCAACTCTTGATCACTGCTTCGATGACTATTGCCACCGGTATGACTATTATCATTTTTTCGGTTGTTATCTTTTCACTGAGCTGACTCATTATTGCGCTCCAATAACTGAGCCCTATTCACAACATCAGAATACAAAAAAAGTTTATGAAAAATGAGGTATTGAGAAATTTTGGGCTTCAAATTAACCTTGCAGAAAAATTCATGTCATAATTCGCTCCTCATTATCAACCAAATGGGATGCAAATCAGGATAACTCCGTAAAATTTACCTCGTATTGCGATACAATCATATTATTCTGTTCTAGTTTGATGAATTCTACCTCCTTCATGTGACGAATACTTTTTGGAAAGTATTTTTCGTTGAATAATTCTTGGAACTTCTCCCAAGACATCTTAAGTACGGACAGATGAGTACGTTTTACAGATTGCCACCAGTAATCTATCTCTCCACGCAACATAAAGGTGGCGAAGGGAACATTTTGCTCTTCTGTGCATCCCATGAAATCAAATATCATGGTAATCTGCTTAATCCATGCCTTTGCCTTAAGTGGCTCTGGCTTTCCCAAAAACTTTGGCGGTCCCAACTCCTTGAATTGCTTAGCAGTGACCAGCCGTGAGTTGTCATTGTTTCCACTTGCATTTTGAACATGAGTCTCGCTTGTTTGGTGTTGCATGAATTGTAGAAAGCTCCTAAATATCCCATCGTTCATCATTTTGTCGGTGTTGTTATTTACAGGAGGATTATTACCTTCTTTATGCACATTATCCTGGTTATTGATTGGCGGTGTCTCAATGGTCGAATGTACTCCATTGCTTATCTCAAAATTTTAAGATGTCATTCTCAAATACTGCCACAAAACAATGGATAATTAAAGAAATTGGCATTCCATATATTATCCCTATATTTTAACTGACCAAATTAAATAATAATTAAGCTTAAGTAGGGTACACTAGCGAAGGGTTTACTCGTCTCTCCCTCCTAATTCTAACTTCGGATCTCCGCCAAAGATTATATCCCTAAGCACTGATACCAATTATAACGCCCCCTGAATAGGTCCATACGACCCATTCTAAGTCGTCAAATACATGATATATAATTTAAATACATCCTTCATTAATACAACAATTGAACTGTCGCGCAAAATACGATAACACATAAAGTGTGAGTTTTAATACAAATATTGTCTCGTAGACAATATCCAAACTCAATTCTCATTACAATTATTGCCACATTATTTTACAAATATAGTGAGTATTAATAAAATAACCATCTTGAACCATTACTCCACTCCCCGACTAGTCCTAGCTACATTCTTGCCTCCTGAGAAGAACAATGGAACCAAAAGGAAAAGGGTGAGCTCAACTAGCCCAATAAATAATATTATGACTAAGATAATATAGAAAATTTTATCCTTAGTCCTCAACAGGGAAAAATCTGATAGAATACAATAGACAAAAAGTTTTAGATCAACAACTGCAGTGGAAATAGCAATCCATTAGAAGAGTCAAGTAGAACATGATGTCTACTATCTTCTATGATTTAAAAGTCCATCATTAATATTTTATCTCTATAACACCAATCAATAAACACTTCACATCAATGAATTATCCATGCACTATGGGCCAAAGATATTAGTTAGTATCACCAGTGGTCATGATCATGCCAAACAACTGTCCATCTATTCACTACGGGCCAAAGAGGACTTTCACCACATCATTTATCAGTAACATTACATGTCATGATTATACCAATACAAAATTTTTGATCATAATCATACCAATCAACAGTCCATCTATGAACTACGGACAAAGATGATTTTTACCACAATATAAGCATGAGGATGATGACAATGATATAAGGAATTAAAAAAGTGAGATCAAGGATAAATATTAGAGATTTATAATTCAATTTATCCAGAGTTCAAAAATGTCCAAATTATCAACGTGATAACTAATTGTGGAGTAAATTTCAAGAATAATATTCATATATCAAAAATAATTTTAACAGAAAAGAAATCACTTTTGTCGTGAATAGTACCCAAATGAATAGTACCCCGTCATGCAAAGTACCCCGAATAAATAGTACCCCGAATGAAAAATACCCGAGTGAATAGTACTCAAGTGAATAGTACCCGAGTGAATAGTATCCCGAATGAAAATATTGAAATTTAATAAGAAAGTTCAGACCAATATTCCACTGAAATGATACTAGATGAAGCGCAAAACTCAAGGATATTCTACTAATTTTAGGGATTATAGAAGTAATACTTACCATAGTAAGTTTAGATTTAGGAATATTAAAAGAAATAATATACGAAACTGTAAATGACCTGTCACGCGGTAATCCGCGTAGACAGAACTTTTTAAAAAAATAAATGAGTATGAAGGGTTATTCAACATGCATGTGGTAATCCGCGTAGACAAGTTATTCACATAGATGAAAGAATGAATACGAATGGTTATTCATCATGCACGTGGTAATCCGCGTAGACAGGTTACTCCCACAGTTTAATAAAGAATGAATACGAAGGGTTATTTACCATGCATGTAGTAATCCGCGTAGACAGGTTACTCCCGCAGATTAATAAAGAATAAATACAAAAAATAATATCCCTTACCTTAGTAGGAGATTGGATACTGCAATAGTGAAATAGCAAAATACTCTTCTTCTTTCTCTCTATAGTTTCTCTTCTATTTATAGGAGAATGGACTAAATAGTAACTGATTCACGGACGGTCCAGATTGATTTACTATTAAAAGTAGACCTGACAATTGACGCCCAGGCCCGCGGGCCGGCCCAGCCCGCCTGTAGAAACATGGGGCGCAATATTTCAGCACAGGAATATGCGGGCCATTTTGGCCCGTCCCATTTTTGGCCCGGCCCGACCCGACCCGTGGCCCGTGACTTATTTTTTTTTAAAAAAAATAAAATGTTGCTACTTGTGGGTTATGAAGCTTGGACACAAGATTTATAAGTAAATAAATAAGAGTTCAAACCAACTGAGCTACAACAACTGTTTGTTTTTAATCCAATCTTTAATATATTGTTTCTTTATTTTTGTTCAAATTTTATTATTCTTAAAAAATAAAACCTAAATCGTGCCTAATTTATAATATTTATGAGCATTACAATATATTTTTTAAAAAAAATTAATTGATTGAGATATGGAGTTAATAGAGGAAAGTGTATAGTAGTGACCCTTGATGGACCTATAATAATATGTTTTAAGTTTTACAAGTATATGTGATTCAATGTTTGCACTTTGTGCATGTGTGTCTATAGGTAATATTAGATATAATTTTAAAGCCTCTAGATTTGCTTAGTTTGTAATATCCTATGCTTTATTCTAAATGGTTGTGCATTAAAAAAGCTTAGTGGTTACTTCGTAAATACTTTTTAAAGTTACCAAGTACTTAAATATTTAATGATTGAGCTAGCTCTTTTAGTGGAGTTAAGTCTCAACTCTCAAGAGCCAAGTGATCTTCAAGACTTATCTTCAGTTACATTTTTTGTTTGTTAGTAGTGTTGCATTTTAATTTTAATTTTCAGATTTCACAAATTAATTAAAGATTAAACTCAAATATATAAGGGAATTTTGTGGACGGATTGTAAAGTAATTATAAGATTTTGCAAAAAAATAAATAAATAAAGGAAGAAGTCTGCGGGCCGGCCCAGTCCAAATCGGGCCACGGACCTCACAATACCAGCCCATCAAAACCCGGGCCATTTTGGCCCAGCCCGCTCTCGGCCCGGCCCGCCTGTTTGCAAAGTCTAATTAAAACGGACGGTCCATATTGATTTACTATTAAAACCTCAACCGACGGTCCATATTGATTTACTATTAAAATCACAACCGACGGTCCGAAAAATTAGTACATCTCTCCATGGAATAATAAGTCAAACTTACAACAAACGCCTCATGATAAACCCTTCTATTTATATCAAAAATTGAATAAATATTTATCACAAATCTCTTATCTTCAATAAACACATTTTTAATCTTTTAACAATTATTTATCATTAATATTATAGCTCACAATATTATTGGCAACCAGATCATTCCCAGGAAAGAGAGGGCTTTCCGATAAGGATTTTTCCTTATTGGCGCGCAATTAAATAACCTAACTCCTTTCCTCGACAGAACTTTCTAGATATTGTCAATAATACAAATAATAATATGAATAAATGTGTTATCTCAATTATTGATTTAATAATATAAAATATTGTGCAGATCATACTGTAACAATAGTTTAATCAATAATATGAGATACTATGCAGCAACTACTATGATAATTATTAAATGAACTGAGTGACTTCTTACGTAAGCATCAATAATCAGATATACTGTACAATACCGTGTGCTACTGTGCAACCACGTGTATTACTATTCTTTTATCACCGGTATTTCAACAGTTTAACGGTAAAAGTTTTGTCGTTATTTTTATAAAAAATTATTTCTTTCTATTTCTATATTCGACAGTTATTCCGTAAAATTATTTCTTTCTATTTCTTGCTTACTTTGTAAAATTTGCACATATCACTCATAACTATAACATTATATCAAATCAATATTTTATTATTCAAAAATATTATTTAGAAAAAATTAAATCTTTATTCATATAAGGTTGGAGTCTTACAGAAATTAGTCAATTTGACCAAGATGTTTCTCTATTACTATTATTTTACCACATGACCGATTTGATTTCCTTGTTAAAATATGATGACCAAGACGGTAAGTGTTGCCGTCGATGTCGATATTATATATAATATCAATGTATGTAGATAAATGGATACTGTGGACTATATTTAAGTCAAGGTTAAATCATTTCTAATAAGTCTATATTACAGAACGAATCTATATTACAGAACGAATTATATTATTTATATAAAAAAATATTAAAATTATATAAATTATATTTTTATATATTAAATTAAACACGAGTCACACTTAAGATTAATTAATTATAGTTAAAATGACAAATATTTTTACTCAAAAAAATATATATTAAAAGAAACATTGTTTTACAAGATATAGAGGTAGTAATAAGTATCATTATATTTTCCTTTATTCAACATTGTACAAAAACAATGCCAATTCTATACTATAAAAATATAATCAAAATCATAAACATCTCAAATTTTGACATATATACTCAAGAAAATTTAATATATAAAAATCATAATATGAAACTAAGAATTCAAATAATAATTTTTGTTGTTAAACACCAAAAACTAAACTATCAACATACACAATCATTCTAATTAGAATAGCTCCGTTAATAATTTAGTTTAAATTTTTTGATATTTGTATCACTTATGCAAAGATGTGTGTTAAATAAACTATTTTTTTTATATGTTACCAACAATTTAAATGAGATCGTTTTAATTACAAATAAAACTATAGTTAAAATATATTGTATTAAAAAAAGACAATTTAACATATATATATATATATATATATTATTTAGAAATTAAAATTTGATAACATACAATGATAAATATGTAATTTTATCTATTTAGTCAACTCTAAAAATTTACGGGAGTACTAATTATTATTTAAAAAACTAGAAGAAAGGTGAGTGTTATTATAATTATTTAGATGGGATGTCACTATATTTTATTCTTTTTACATTGACTACGTACAATCTAGATGCCTTTTCTTTAACGGGTCTTCTACTCTTTATATGTGGTTGAGCCTAAATTTCCTCTCCTTTTAAGGTCAGTCAGTTTCACAATAAATATGAGGACCAATGATCTTGACTTATTATATTCACAAAATTGAAGTTGGCAAATTTATGTCATGATCCAAAATTGAATCTATTTTAAATTTAAGAAAAACAAAAATAAAGTAAAATTGACTTGATCAAAAGATCAACAATAAAGTAAAATAAAGTACATTTGATTTCCTAATTTTTATTAGTAGATACTGTCATTTGACATGTTTTAAAAACAAAAAGTAGACCGATATACTTTCTCCATATATAAATGAGAGTCCTAAAATATTTTGGTTGTCTTATTTTCCCCTTCAAATATTCTCTCCGTTCCAAGGAAGGCTCTCAATTATAAATTGTAAACTTTAAAGATATATATATTTTTCCAATCCCTAACTTTAATGAATGTTTAGTTTAATATATAGTTGTAACATGGTAATGAAATTGTGTTGTTATTCTTAAGAATATTATGTTATTTTGTATTATCATCAATAAACGACTCTTTTTGATTGCAAATTTGATCACTCACACTCACTGTATATACCTCCTTGATTAAATTTAATTAGGCTTTGATGTACTTAGGACTAAGAAGAACATTGTTGATGATTGATGTTATTGTAAATAGCCATAACTATTCATAAATTCACATTTTCTAGATACTAACCCTTCCAATCCAAATCCTATATGATGTGTTAAACCTATGTACTACAAATGCACAATGTCGAATTGACAGAAGAATAAAAGACAATGATACCACATCTAAATAACTATAATAACACTCACCTTACTTTAGTTTTTTAAATAACAATTAGTATCCTCGTAAATTTTTAGAGTTAACTAAATAAATAAAATTACATATTTACCATTGTATGTTATCAAATTTTAATTTCTAAATAATATATATATATATATATATATATATATATATATGTTAAATTATCCTTTTTTAACACAATATATTTTAACTATAGTTTTATTTGTAATTAAGACTATATCTTGTAAATTGTTGGTAACTAATAGAAAAATAGTTTAATTAACACACATTTTTGGATAAGTGATACAAATATTAAAAAATTTATACTAAATTATTAATGGAGCTATTCTAATTAGAGTGATTGAGTATGTTGATAGTTTAGTTTTTGGAGTTTAACAACAAAAATTATTATTTGAATTCTTAGTTTCATATTATGATTTTTATATGTTAAATTTTCTCGAGTATATATGTCAAAATTTGGGATGTTTATGATTTTGATTATATTTTTTTAGTAAAGAATTGGCATTGTTTTTGTGCAATATTGAATAAAGAAAAATATAATAATACTTATTACTACCTCTATATCTTGTAAAACAATGTTTCTTTTAATATATTTTTCTTTTTTTGAATAAAAGCATTTGTCATTTTAACTGTAAATAATTATGCTTAAGTGCGACTTATGTTTAATTTAATATATGAGAAAATTAATTTTTAATACTTTTTTATATGGATAATAAGATTTGTTCTGTAATAATAAGTTTGTTTTACGTAAATTTTAATATTTGGAAAAAATAATTATAATTTTATTACGTTTATTTGTATTTTTATGGATAGTAAAATTTGACTTTTTAATTACAATAAAATATATTTGAATATATATCACGTAAATTTTAGTCTTTGAAAAATTTAATTAGCAAAAATTGTATGACTTTATTTTCCTGATAAAAAGAATATTTATTAATTTTTGACATTTATGTTATTTATTGCAGAAGTTCATAATTTAATTAATTAGATCAAGTTAAGTACAAATTATAATATATAAATTTATATTTAGTGGATAAATTAAACATTATAACTTGAAGGGTGTATTAGACATTATATTAAAAATATTTTTGGATATTAGTTGTTCAACTACACGGGTAGTGAATGTTACATATTGTAGACTACAAGGGTGATGAGTGTTATTATGATTATCTATATAGGGTGTTAGTGTATTTTATTCATGACAAAAAGGTAAAAAAAAAACTAAAAAAAGAAAGAAAGAAAGAAAGAAAGAAAGAAAGAAAGAAAAGTCATAAGAGAGAGTAGGTCTCACATAAAACTTGTCATTGAATAATTTGACACATTAATTTGACTTGAAATCTTTGCTACCCTGGAAATTTCCTTCTCATTCATATTAAAATGGAACATGACTTGAAATCTTTACTAACCTCTTAATTTCCTTCTCATATATATATATATATATATATATATATATATATATATATAGTGAATAGGGAAAATATACAACCATTCTTTGCTCAATAGAAAAACCAATAAAATTTCTTAGAGCCGCAGCTTATTGGCAAAAATGGCACCAAAAGATATTATAAGTCTTATTATGATCTCTGTCTTCTGTTTGGTTTTGTTTCTGCTAGTCTCTCCTGGAACGGCTGGAAGAAATTTAGACGGCATACCTAGTTCTGGAGGTGAGTAATAGTTAATATAATTGATATTTTATTTTCATGAATATTGAAAACAGGTCTGTCCGTCCAAGTAGTCATTTAATTTAATTTTTCAAAGAAAATACTTCCCTCTTTATGGTTGTCATTTAATTTACTTTTTGTTGTTTTTTTTTCCCAATTTTCATGTTACGGTTTTGCTAGTCATGTGAGTCATGCGATTGTATCGTTGTTATTTGATGAAGTAAAATACCTACGTGAAATGAGTATTTTACATAGTCAAATAACAAAGATTCTCATTAAACCAATGCATAATTAGCACGTGCTATGAAATTGAGAAAAATTTGATCAAAGGAAAATAATTGACACCAAATAACAACTATAAGGAAACAAGTGTTCAATTTGATAATTGAGGGGTTAATTGAAAAATAATTGACAATCACTACTACAAAAATGGTTATTTGTGATGGTCAAAATTCATCACAAAAACTAGAAAAATCATCACAAAAAGTTTACGTGATGACTTTAATCATCACAATGAATGTCTTGTATACAGCCATCATGAAAGAATTTACGTGATGGTTTTGGCAATCACGCAAACGTTTAATGCTTTTGTGATGATTAATACAATCACATTAACACGTAATCTATTATGATTGTAAAAGTCATCACAAAAAAAAACATGACTTTAAGGATCAAAGGTAAGAACGTGAATTTCTATTTACGCACAATTTATTTCACTATATTAATTGTATCAAATGATACATGTGGGATTCAAACCATCTTGCAATTTGCTAACTAAATAACGAGTATTATCACTGCACCAAAGTCCAGATCATGATTACAACTTTAAAACAAAATATTAAAGGAAATATATGTGAGTTGACTTACTAAACAAGATTAATTTTACATAAGATTTGGTGATTGTAATGGCAGTCACAAATACTCTATAATGATGGTAAAATTAGTCGTCACTGAGAGCCATCATATATTATATTTTTTTGTGATGACTTGAAAATTTCATCACAAAATATCTTCTTTTAGTAATTGTGAATAAAAATCGTCACAAAAATCTATCTTTTTTAATGATTATCATGGTCGTCATAAAATATTGTTTTGATAATTTCTTACATTAAAATACTAATGATAGCTTAAATGCAATCACGAAAAAAGAGTATATCTATAAGTGATGAGTTAGTGCGTGACAAAAAGAAAATTTATTTTGCGTGAAAAATTTGGTGATTGACATGGCCATCACAATTATAATATATTGATGGCAAAATTAGTCATCACTAAGAGACATCATATATACTATTATTTTGTGATTGATTAAAAAGTTCATCACAAATTACTATCTTTTGTGATTGTTTTTAAAAGATATCACAAAGTTCCGTCACATATTCTTATTTTTCTAGTAGTGAATGCAGGTGTATGCGGAAGTAACTCACATCATGGCCCTGGCCCTCTCAGTACTGGTTGTAAGTCTGAGCAAGGTTGATGGATGGGAAGACTCGAATTGGTTTTGTTTCGTGATGTTTAGTAGCTTCATTCATATGTTTTGGATCGGATACTTAAGTTACTCTTTTGGTTATTGTACATTTGTACTCTCTCCATTTTGAGAGTAAATTTGAGACAATTTCGATGTTAAAATGTAAATAATTTATTTAAGTTTTAAAAATAATATATTTCTATTATATTTTAGATAATAATTTATAAATATCAGATTCTGTCACGCCCTCCGGGTTCCTTGAATCTCGGACCTGGTACATCACTGTACTAACTTCATTCCAATATATATAACCTTTGTTCATAAAGTAATGAACACAACCTGGTTCTTATACTAATTAATACATTATTCACTTTTTATTTTAGAATCTGTAACCTTTATAATCGGTTATTACATCTGTAGATAGTTCATGATCTATCTATACATCTTAAACTATAAACAATATGTTTCGTAATGAGATATTAACTTGTGAATATTCATTAACTCTCAATTCAAATTTAAAATATTCTTTTATGTAGAGTATTTCAACTCAACATCTACAATATATAATATTAACGTTCATCCAGCTTAGTTGGAAACTTCGCAATCAAATGTTTTGGCATAAAACCTTACTATGTATAATTACTCTAAAGAAATTACACCAATGCGTTAGTGTATTATTAAAACACCAACCATCTTCAATCACTATTTCTTGTCATGATCCTTTGTCTATCCTGAAGTCTTTGACGCTATGGTCAACTGTTTATATCGACTTTTATCTGCAAAATTTGTTTGCAAGGTTGAGCACAACGACTCAGCAAGTCCAACAATCTACACATTTCATGTTTCACATAGCATACAAATTTCATATATTCATGCATCAAAAAATTTAGTCAATGCATAAACACATACTTCATGCATCTCTATATGCATCATACTTATCATACAATACAATATAATCTTCATATTGAACATTTAACCCATACTTCACAAATTCCATGCTTTGCATTTAGTCATATAACATTCATGTAATCAACGATTTCACATAATGCAACATTTATCATTAACTACTATAAACATGGTTTAATACACATTATCACATAAGAGCAAGTTACTGAAGAACTTGCCTCAAAGCGTTCCTTGCGCGATTAGAAAATTTTGTCCTTACATTGACCTACACAATTAAGTGCATATACAACCACAATTAGCTACATAACGACATTTATTAGTCATTTATGCTAACTCTACTTTACCTTTCATTCTTTTTTCTTTTTAAATCTTGATACACAATGCTCAATCATGTGTTCGAGTCTTTCTAGGTCACTTTATTATCCATTCGGTTATTACATTAAACTTCATTTTACGTCTTATTACGTTTCCTCTTTCTTTAATTACACTTAACATATAAACTCAAGTTCTGAAAACTCGCACGTACCGACGTTTTATCATCTACTTCATTTCCATTCATAATATACTTCAGATGATAATTCACAGCATCGATGAACATCTATTCACTACAAGAAAACGCCTTAATTCTGACGAAATTAGGTTCGACGGAATGTATTCAGTTAATTAAGTTATTTTTGACGAAATATTCTGTCGACCATAATTCCGTTGGAAGTAATTTATTTCCGAGGGAAATTCGTCGGAAGTATAAGGCCTCAGCTGGCGCCAAGTTTTCCGCCAATGCGAATGTAACAACCCCAAAATAGGTCCATTCCATCCAACCCATTCTGAGTCGCCAAATACAGGGTACAGAAAACAACAACAACTTTATTACAACAATTGTCGTGCAAAATACAACAACACATATGCTGTGAGTTTGTATACAAATGTATATCAACTGTGACTCATGTCCCAACCGTGAACAGCACCTCATAATGACACCTTACATAAAGGTATAGTCAAAAACTGTTTTAGAAATTAGAATCTTTGGGAAGTGCTCAAGGAAACCTTCGTACATGGGAGGCCATGCGTCTAGGTTATTATAGATATCATATGGCCACAGAATTATCCTTGGTTGACCCAATAGACCCCAAAGAAAAACGAGAAGATTACTATCATATTCTTCCCAATGGCGAGTCTTCTCTTGATATATCATTATCTCCACTGTCTCTAATTGAGAGTTATATTCCAAATAGACTCCAAGATTATATAGATAGTGTTGGTAGATATACTCAGCAAGTGGATGAGCACATCCATGTCTTATAATGACACGAGGTGGTATGTCATTAGACATCTTGTATGACAGTGGCAAAACACCCTTCCAACGTTGGGTTCGCTTCACCCTAGTTGATTCGCCAAATATAACTACTAAATGATGACCACCGTTCTATTCCCCTGTTATCCCCCGCTCGACCCAGCTACACTCGTATTACCTGAAAGGAATTGTGAAGCAAAAGGGTGAGCACAACTAGCTCAGTAAAGAATGTCATAACTAAAGATAAATAAATTATCAATAGCCTTCAACAGTAATAAATCAGAGATTTAGAACATATGGTAGATGATAAGAAATTTCAACCATAGTTGCAGCGGAACGAGCAATCCATTAGAAGAGTCAAATAGACTATAAAGTCTATTATCTTCTCCATGTTAAAAGTCCACCAACAATGTTTTATCCCTATAACATCAATCAACAATTCCTGTCCACAATCACATATATAACTCATAATCGTAATTGTTGTTCTAAATTCCTTTTCTCATCCAGGACAAAGGTAATTTTTATCACCTGAAACATCAAAGATCATGGTTATACCAAATCACAGTTCATGTTCATAATCATACTAATAAATTCATCTTTGCACTACGGCCAAAGATATACATAAATAAGTCATCTTTGCACTACAGGCCAAAGATATTCATCAACAAGTCATCTTTGCACTACAGGCCAAAGATATTCATATCTCAAAGAAATACATAATCATTTCAGAATTTATATAAACCATAATTATAACCATATATGTTGATCAATTCACCTTTGCACTTAAGCTAAAGATATTCAATTATAAATTCAATGGTCATGGTCATACCAGTCACAATTCAACTTTTCACTACTGGCCAAAGAGAACCCTAGTCATGATCATACCAATAATCTACCCATCTTTACACTCCAGTGAAAGAGAATTTCAACATCAGGGTTATAAAAATGTTATATATGATAATAAAATCAATATAATCAATATATAGTTTTAATCTCCAGAGTAATATTCATAAATCAACTATAATTTGGTTAGAAAAAGAAACCAATTTTGTCATGAATAGTAACTCATGAATAGTAACTCATGAATAGTAACTCGTGAATAGTAACTCATGAATAGTAAACCCGACTCAAAAAGATAGAAATTCCACAATAAAATTCATACCAATATTTCGGTATAATGATATTGAAAGAATAATATTTTTTAAGCTTATAATCAATTTATTTTAATTGTTTACACTTTACTAAATAATGCATTTAATCATTCTAAAATGCCAAACTCATAAGATTTCATCACCAATAATCAAAACCCTCATCAAAAATCTGCATATACCTCATATATGATTCTCAAGCCATAAAATTATATTTTCCAATTTTCTTACTTCACATAACATATTTAATTCATTTACTCATAACTAGAATATTTTCATGAAAAATACTAAATCAGTTCCAAAAATATTTCTTGTCTGGGATTTAGCAGAATATAGTCCTATATTGAACATATATTTTTCTCAGAATTTTTAAAAGTCATTTACTATTTTTCACATGGCCAAAACCACCGAATATTTAAACATTTATCATAAATTGTACTTTTATCCAAAAATTCCGAAATTCACAGGGTATACTGATATCATATAGATGTACTCCCAATAAAAATTTCATCAATTTTGGAGTTAACCACAAGGAGTTATAAGCGATTACTTTTAAAATAGTCTTTTCTCATAAAATCCATAACTCTTAATCTATACATCCAACAATCGCCATTTTTGGACACAATCTACAAAACTCATCAAAATATCATTTCAAATTTTTCCAGAATTTTTGAAGGTTCAGAAGAATTTCGAAATAATAACCCTTAAAATCCCTTATTATCCCTTACCTCAAAAGAGCAGTACTTCTGACCGGAATAACGCTGAACGAACTTGCACCGTATAGCAATACTCAAAGTATACTCAAAATACTCACAAGAACACTCTCGATAATATAGAGAGAGAAAACTTCAGTTTCTGGTGTGATTTTCAATTATAACCTAAGCACCCTATTTATAGGAAATTGCTTAGAACACCAAAGCAGAAAATTTAATATAATAATAATATATATATTAAAAATTCTTACGCCCCCTTTTCAGATCTGATTCAGCTCAATAACATGTGCAAATTGTGCCAAAAAAATGTAAAAAACTGTTTTTGTTATAAAAAACAATTAAAACTTCCAAAAATCAATTATTTCGGAGCTTCGGAACTTCAATAATTCATAATAAATAGCCCTTTTTGCCAGAAAATTCAAATCTCGCAAGTTTTTATAGGAAATTCAATTCTCTACAACTTTGCAGAAGAAAGTTTTTCCAAATTCCAAACAGAAATTGACCGAAATCCACAAACGGGCGATTTTACAAGCTATAATCACATTTTCAGTCAAGAAACAGGTCTACCGACACACAAAATATGCTTTAAATATTTTTGGTAACAAAAATACTCCTCTTCCACATATACTCATATATCCCACATTCATCGTAAAAATATCATCATTATTATATTATTAAAATATAATAATATATTTAAATGAATTATTTTATCAGAAAAAGATAAAATATTAATTTTCAACAATTGTCACATTAAAAGTTTTCTTCATCTATATCCACATAAAATCAATATTTTCCTCATCATATAAATCAATAATTAATTATTCACAAATAATATTATAGAATCACAATATTGACAACCAGGCAGTTCCCAGGAAAGAGGGGGCTTTCCAATAAGAATTTCTCCTTACTGGCGCGCAATTAGGTGACCAAACCTCTCCTTAGACAGAACTTTCTAGACATTGTCAATAATGTTTTCTAATAATATTATTCAGATAATATGAATTATTGCTTCGATAATGAAAAATACTGTGTAGTGACAATTATTGAAACAACAGTGATATAAAATATCAATGCAGTAATTATTGAATCAATAACATAAAATACTGAACAGTAATTACTATAACAATTATTGAGTAGTGCCTTCTTACGTAAGAGTCAATAATTGGTGAAATACCGTGTGCTACTGTGCAACAACGCGTATTACTTTACTTTACCCATCGGGTATTCCAACAGTGTTAACAGTAACGATTACGCCGTTATTTTTTAAAAAACTTTAATTTGTCGTTTTCTTCATCCGACAGTTATTTTGTTACAGGGCCCACAAAAGACTGCGCCGTCGTACAAATATTCCCCGACAGAAAGAATATTCCACGACCAAACGAATATTCCCCGACAACAATGAGTATTTTATAACCACTTGCTTATTTTTGAAAAAAATTCATATATCACCCTTAACTTTAACCTTCTATCAATTTAACCATTTACTGAATTGTAATTATAAGAAAAATTGAATACTTTTATTTCATAAAATTCGGGGTCTTACAGCGAAACTTAAGTTCGACGGAAACTATGGGTATTTCCGAGGGAAGGTCAGTCGAGGATACTATAAAACCAACAGAATTATATTCGATGGAACTTTCGTCAGAAATAAGTTATAAAACCTAATTGCAACATCTTCTTTAGTCGCCTCTTATTTCATTTCGTCTCTTTTTCTTTCTCCTCACTCCCGGCTCTCTCTGTGCGCCTCACTCTCGTCTCTCACTCCCTCACTCTCATCTCTCACCCTCACTCTCATCTCTCCCACTCTCCCACTCCCACTGTAATAAGCTGCCACCAACACCGTCGTCGACGCCGCTGTGACTCCTCCCAACCTCATTCTCCTCTTTAGTTGGATTGCAAACTAAATACTAAGGTTAGTTTAATGACGATAGTCACGCGTCTGTTAATAGTTCTCATGACTAAAATGTGATTGGGTGAAATGAGTATTTTAAAAATAATTGACACTAAGTGACAACTATAAGGAAACAAGTATTCAATTTGATAAATTCAGTGGCGAAACCAGAACATTTTTAGAGTAGAGTCAAAATACATTAGTAAAAAAAATTATTTATTAACGTTTGGAGTGCTACTTTCAAATTTATTTTGCCCAATTATAGTATTTCACAGCATCTTATTTCAACCCTTGTCAACTTTTGAGTTGTGAGTCTAATGGCTTGAAATACACATACACACACACACACACACACACACACACACATATATATATATATATATATATATATATATATATATTAATTTTTCCCGAACTATGAGACTATTAATCAGACTTTGAAATTTTTAGTCAACTGATTAACTACTTTTAAAGATAAATTACAAATTATAGTATTATATATTCAAAACCTTATATCGTGGTTCATGAGATTAATTAGCTTGAAAGAATGAAGTCCAACAATAAAAATAAAAAAAATAGAAAAAGAGAGATTTAATAATCTTGATAGTATAGAAATACAGTGAACTTATGGTCACTATAGTAGGATCCAAAAAAATTGATTTATTTATTTAGCTTTTTATTTTTAATTAGTTTATAGAGAGAATTGTTACCATTTTTTTCCCTCACTTTGATGATAAAGCAAAAACAAAAGAAAAGTAAAAGAGAAAAAAAATACATAAAAAAGGAAAAGAAAAACAAATAATTAACTCCCGGAGATTCCAGGGTTGGGGGTCATATAACCCCCCTGGACCCCCTAGTTTCGCCTATATATATACATATATATATATATATATATATATATATATATTGGTCCAAATCAAGGGTTAAGAATAGTCAATTAGTCTATTATTCTAATTCCTGCTTGCTGATGGTTGTTGTAAACAACTTACTCAATTTAAACGTCACACATCGTTCAACTTAAAATAAACAGATGCAAGATTTACTTTGAAAAACCATTGAATAGGGAAATGGAGACTGTAACGCCCTCAAATCCGGGTCCCTTGAACCTCAGATCTGGTGCGTCACGATACATCATCTTCATACATATTCTATAAACTAATGCGGAATTATAAACATAAATTTTTTATTACACAATAGTTCTATAACATTTCTCAAGGTCTACAATCTTTATCTTAATATATAGCTTTAATAATTCACAAGGTTTACATAATTAATTTACGTCAGTTATCATAATATATAATTTTTTATATAAAAATAATCTCCATCTTTGCCTTTGGCTTTGTCATTCTTTAAGCATTCGGGTTAAACTGAAATATATTCATGATATGGCAAGGGTGAAATATATTCATTACTTGGTCTGATACTTAGCCGGGCTAATTACTTCTGTTACATGATCAAATTTATAATTTGGCCCTCAAAAAAATTGGGTTTACAATTTACTACATCAAGTATCTAATTTAATACAATTTAGTCCGTAATTTCAGAATCCGGCCAAAATTGACCGGAATTCACGACCCGCCTAAGAATTCGTATAAATATACCAGTTGACCGTATAAATATATGGTCTGACTTAATTTAAAAAAGAGTTATTTACAGTTCCGTTACATCAAGTACCACCATATTCATGATTCGGCCCTCAAAGAAAAAAAAATTAAAATTATAAAAAATTTAAAATTATAAATATAATAATTTTTAGCTCTTTAAAACTAATACCGTAGAAATACCGTATAAAATTATAAATACAATTTAAAATTATAAATATTTATAAATAAAATTATAAATACAATTTGTAAAATTTAAGTTGTGCTATAATTTGCAAGATTTAAGTTGTAAAATTTATACATACAATTTGTTTAAAAATAAGACATAAAATTTATAATTTATGATATAATTTGTAAGATTTAAGTTGTAAAATTTATACATACAATTTGTAAAATTTATTTAAGTTGTAAAATATATACATACAATTTGTTAAAATTTCCAAATTTGAAGGAACAAAACAATTTAAAGGATTAGAGAAGAGGGATAGAGGAGAGAG
This sequence comes from Panax japonicus, assembly GCA_020205505.1. Taxonomy (NCBI): domain Eukaryota; kingdom Viridiplantae; phylum Streptophyta; class Magnoliopsida; order Apiales; family Araliaceae; genus Panax; species Panax japonicus. Next base: position 4,603,564 of record CM035098.1, on the reverse strand, counting down.
AGCAAATGCGTCTTTTTTTTCTTTTTCTTTTTCAATTTATAAAATTAAAATTATATATATTTATAAATAAAATTATAACTATTATAAATATAATTTGTAAAATTTTAGTTGTGATATAATTTGTAAAACTTATACATACAATTTGTTAAAATTTCCAAATTTGAAGGAACAAAACAATTTGAAAGATTAGAGAAGAGGGAGAGATGAGAGACAGCAAATGGGTCATTTTTTTTCTTTTTCTTTTTTCAATTTATAAAATTAAAATTAAAAATTTGTATAAATAAAATCATAAAAATTACAAAAACAATTTGTAAAATTGAAGTTTTAATATAATTTGTAAAATTTATAATTTACGATATAATTTATAATTTGCAAGATTTAAGTTGTAAAATTTTTGCAAACAATTTGTTAAATTTAAGACATAAAATTTATAATTTGCAAGATTTAAGTTGTAAAATGTATGCATACAATTTATTAAATTTAAGACGTAAAATTTATAATTTATGATATAATTTATAATTTGCAAAATTTAAGTTGTAAATTTTGTACATAGAATTTGTAAAATTTAAGACTTAAAATTTATAATTTCTAATATAATTTATAATTTGTAAGATTTAAATTGTAAAATTTATACATACAATTTGTTAAAATTTATGAATTTGAAGGAACAAAAAATTGAAGGATTAGGGAAGAGAGAGAGCAAATGAGTCATTTTTTTTCTTTTTTGTTTTTCAATTTTTTCCTCCTCCTTTTGTATGCACTTCCAATATAAAAAGGGTATTATTTAATTAATAAACTTTTGGGCACTTTTGTCAATTGTTTAAAATTTTAATGTTATTCGTGTTAAAAATATAATTTGTATGTTTAAAAGTTTATTTATTTTTTTGGTAATTAAGTTTATTTTTTAAAAATAAAATAAAAAATATATATTTTCTAATCTTTGTATTAATATTTAATTTTAATAATTTAACATATAATAATTATTTATTAGAATTTATACAAATTTAATACGTCAAAATAAGTATTTTTACAAATTTTATACGAATTAGGTACTTGATGTAGTAAATTATGAATTTGGTGGTACTTGATGTAACACAAGTGTTATTAGCCCGTATTGTATACGGTACCTGGCCGAAAAATTAGGTATTTCGGCCAATTTTGGCCGGATTTTAAAATTGGGGTCTAAATTGTATAAAATTAGACACTTGATGTAGTAAAGTGTAAGTTCAAATTCTTTGAGGGCCTAATCATAAATATGATGGTACTTCATGTAGTAAACTGTATTTAGTCCTGCTTGCATTTCAATTTCTTATCCATCTTGTTTGTGTCATGGTATACATTTACTTCTTGTGATTGCAAGATATGTAAATTAAACTGTGTAACTAAATTTACTTTATTGAAAACTCTACATGATATGTCTTTTTTGAACATGATCTTTATTGAAAATGTCTTTAATCTAATAAAAAAATTATGTTGTTGATGTATTATATTAATAAATTGATTTGAAAACTTTAAATTATTTGATAACAGATTATATATGTATATTTAAATAAAGTAGTTATTTATTTAAAAAATTATATTCAATAATTATATATTAATAAATGGATTTGTAGAAGATGCAATTTCTCCTTTAATTTGCTTTCTCTGTTTAATGGAGCTAAGATGGAAATTAAGTTATTTTTCTCTTCTCCCAATAAATACGCAATAATGTGCATTAAGTGAAATTTACCACTTATTCTATAAAAACATTACAATTAGTTCTCCTAAATTTATCAAATATATAAGAAAAAATGAAAATTAAGTAAATAATTAAAACCTAATGTAATTGAATATTAAAAATTATATAAAATGCATGTCTCGCTCGATATTTATTTATTTATTCTATAATAAGTTACAGAATTCACTTAATATATAGTACAAAGCAAGGTAAGTGAATAATAACCATGACAAAAACAAACTACTCTCAAAATAGAAACAAACAATCTAGGAGTTGCAGCCATGAACTAATTAGTACGTGCATCTATTGATTAATTTATCGTATATATATATATATATATATATATATATATATATATATATATATATATATATATATATATATGGGAAATAGACAAACCAAATTTTAAACAAGTAATGTCTTTCAGTGACAAAAAGTCCAAAAATCAAAGTGTTTTAAAATTAATGTTAAAATCTGGATATCCATTTCTTTTATTGATAATTAACCATAAATGCATATTAGCTAAGGATTACTACCATATATATGCTCAATAGGATGATGTTGCCATCTACGGCGGCAATGAGCAGTATCAGTTGTTGCTGCGGCAACCTTGACAGGGACAGGGCCAGGACCATGCGGAGAACAACTTGGTACTACAGCAGAACTAATATATATATATATATATATATATATATATATATATATATATATATATGATCAGTAAAATAAGATTTTACTAATACTTAAAAGTAATAGAATAGTGGCAAGTTATAGCAATTCATATATAACAAGAGTTCTTTTAGGGAGTTCTTTTAGGGGGACATTTTTTGGGGACATTTCTAGCGACTTTTTTGGTTTTTTTTTGTAGTACCTCTTAAAAAATGTATAATATTTATTTCAACTGAAATTTTTATAAAAAACAGCGTTTTATATAAAAACCCTTTTACTTGTATGTATCCAAATTACACATAAAACACTGTTTTTATAAAAATTTCAGTTGAAATAAATATTATACATTTTTTAAGAGGTACTGCAAAAAAAAAACCAAAAAAAATGTCGCTAGAAAATGTCACTAAAAAATGTCCCCTTAGAATTTCTGTATATAACAAACGGTAGTTACAGGCCTTAACGACGGTTCTCTGATATACCGACGGATCGAATCGTCGCCCAATCCATCACTAAAAAATATATATAAAGTATGTTGGATAAAAGGGTATGCTCTTGAAATGGACTGTGTGTGTGTATATATATATATATATATATATATATACGGCACATATTTTAAGCTCAGCCCTTATCTAACATATCTTGTATACCCTCTTTTAGCGACGGACCGGGTGACGATTCGGTCCGTCGCTATATATAGAACCATCGTCTTAACTTTTAGCGACGGATAACATATAGCGACAGACAAAATATAGCAACGGACCGAATCGTCGCCCGGTCCATCGCTAAAGGAGGTATGCAAGGTATGTTAGATAAAGGGTGAGCTTAAGATCCAGATCGTATATATATATATACAGTCCGCTTCTCTAGTGAACTAGAAGGAGCGAACTAAGAACGAACCGGCTATAGCGACGATTTTTTCTATCGCTATAGTATAGAAAGTTGGTTTTTTATGCTATAGCGACGAAAAAAATCGTCGCTATTGCCGGTTCGTTCTTAATTCGCTGGAGAGAGTCGGACTATATATATATATATATATATATATATATATATATATAGATAGGAAAAATGTATGTACACAGCTGTGTATATATATAGTCATATATATATATATATATATATATATATATATATATATATATATATATATATATATATAAGGGTTCCATCCACAGCAACTGGGTTAGTTGCTGTGGAGCACACCTTTTTTAGCCTCGTTACAAATTTTGTTTTTTTTACTCCAGCTGCTACAACACAAGGCTAAAAAAAAGGTTGCTCCATAGCAACCGGTCCGTCGCTAAAGGTGGTGAGCAGGATATGTTAAATAAAGGGGTATGCACTTAATCCTCTCCGTGCGTTTGTGTGTGTCTATATATATATATATATATATATATATATATATATATATATAGTCCTGATCCAGTCCGGGATCCTGGACTATATTAAAATTCGGACCTTTTTTTTTACTTTTTTTTTTGAAACAACTAAAAAAAATTATGGAATTGGAATTTTTACATAATACAGTGTTTTGGGCGTGATTTGGATGCATATATCAAAATATTTTTGTACAGCCTAGGCAGACTGTACATACATTGATTAGTGTAGGTATTAAAAACACACCCAAAATACTGTATTATGGAAAAATTTCAGTTCCAAGATTATTATTATTTTTTTGGTTGTTCTACAAAAAAAAATTGGGGTCCGAATTTTGGACCAGTCCGGGATCCCGGACTGAATCGGTTGTCTATATATATATATATATATATATATATATATATATATATATATAGATAGATAGAGAGAGAGAGAGAGTTGATTAAGGAAGATGAAAAATTAGCAATTACTCATACTCACCGTTTTTTTGAATCGTCCACTGGATTTCTTGCTGTTGTTCCTGGAGGGACTGAGAGAATCAAAAGCAAACAGAAGACGAATATTATTTTAGCAGATTTATCACCCCTAGTAGCCATCTTTACTTGTATGCTTTCTATTTGGGTTTTGCTTTTTAGCATAGAATGATTACTTTCGAGTTTCGACTCTTCAATATATATATATATATATATATATATATATATACTCCCCGGTTCCACAAAAAAAAACCTCATTTAACTATGATTCTTAGTTAATTTGTAAAATTCTAAATTTTAAATTGTGATGTGAACTTATTAGAGTTATCAAATATTTAATAATAATAATTTTAATTTGTTTTTCTATAGACATATTTTTCTTCTTTTTTATGTCATTTGTAAATTTAAAGGTAGAATTAATAATACAATTTTTCATATTATCCCTAATAATTCAACATTACTTAATTTTTCTTTCATTTTTGAAATAAATTTAAAAATGGAAAAATTAAAATATTTAACTTAATTTAATCAATGATACGAACCATTATTTAAATTTTTTTAGTTTATACAATTACAATATAAATTAAAAACAAAATTCAAAGACATTGAATTTTAGTTAAAAGGTTACTTGACTCTTGAGTAGTCTACTTTAGGAATAATGAGTGGTTGTAATGTTAAGAAATAAGTGTTTTGTCAAATGCTGTTGCTTGGACCAAGTTTGCACATTGTCATTTTAAATTATTTTTAAAATTTAAGGAATTAACATGCTTCAAAACGTATAGAAATTAATTATTTCAACATATATCGTTATATTTAAAAAAATAGAACGAAAAGGAGTAACACATACATGTACAAACTATAGAATTATTTCATCTATAATAGTACTCCAAATAATTTTATATATATATTAAAACTAAGGGTGTAAATGAATCGAGTCGAGCCGAGTATTGAGTTACTCAGATTTGGTTCATAAATTTATCAAATTATAAAATAAGGTTTGATTAAGGCTCATTTAGCTACCGAGTCGAGCACGATCTCGAATCGAGCATGAACCGTTTGAACATTTCAAACGAATATGATCTGAGTATCAATAGAAAATAACAATTTGAGGAGATTCGAGTAATTTATCGAACTTTAAAATTTGCTCATATTTGATTTATTTATGTTTCGAGTCGAGCTCGAATCGAACTTTTAGTCGAACGAACATAAATCGAACCCGAACTGTTTGTTCATTTTACAGCCTTAATTAAAACACATACATGTAGATGTATTGATTAAAAGTCTTGTTCCTTGTGTTTTATTGAACTTTCTCCTCTTGCTATTTGCAAAAGTCCCGCCTGGAGACCAAAACACCTTCATTAATTGATTGTAGAACATGTACTCCAAAGTCTAAATTCCAATTTGAACATTAATTTCGTAGCAATTAAAACCACCTGGATTTCAAACCAACATCTTAAACAATAAGTCTTGGCAGACATGAATATCGGACCGGAATATTGAACATTTTTAATTATTATTTTTTTCCTTGTGACTCCCAAAAAATAATAGTATTTATTCTAACTAAAATTTTTATAAAATATAGTGTTTTATGTGTAATTTAGATACATTTACAAGAACATGGTTGTACTATATAATCATGTTCTTGTATATGTATTCAAATGACACCTTAGAAGACCCAAATGATAAAAAAAATTAAAATTTTTAAATGTGTTTTTAATTACTTAAAATGATATTAGAACTCTGAGTGTGTATGCGGCCTGGGGTACGTTCAAATCTTCTTCGCGTTGCCCTTCATATTAATACTAATGAGGCATATCCATTTAAATAATTGTCTCTCCCAAGTGTATATATATATATATATATATATATATATATATATATATATATATATGATTGACACAACTCATGTTACCTTGAAAATAAGAGATTTTGTAAGTAAATGTAGGAACTCCATGATACTTACTAGGCAACTTCTTATGCTAAAAATCAAGTGGAGAAGGTTCAAAAATGCTCTTGACTTTTATCGTGATGTCTACCGAGCATTCTATACTTTTTTTTGTTCAAAAGTACCCTTAACGTTATATTTTTTGGGTTATCCGTGCCCCTGCCGTTAACAAAAGACAAACGAGGTTAAAATTGGCTGACGTGGCAGACACATGGAGGCTTAAAAGGAAAATGTTCAAAAATGCCCCTAACACATGTAAATATGTCATTTAATCAAAACAAAAATATTAAAATTCAAAATTAAAAAAAAAGCATAACATATTTACATCATTTAATCAAAATACTAAAATTCAAATTATTTTGTTAACTAATCAAAACAACTAATTAAATAAAATAAGTTGTATAACTCATTTACATCATTTAATCAAAATACTAAAATATTAAAATATTTTAATTTTTTTTAAAAAACATTAATATATTTTATATTAAAAAACTTTAATATTTTATTAATATTTTTTGATATTAAAAATTTTAATATTTTAAAAATATTAAAATTTTTTGATATGAGGTTAATATTAAAACATTAATATTTTTTGATTTAAAAATATAAAAATATTTTAATTTTTTTTAAAAAAACGTTAATTTTTTTATATTAAAAATATTAAAAAATGTTAATATTTTTTTATATTAAAAAATGTTAATATTTTATTAATATTTTTTGATATTAAAAAGCGTTAATATTTTAAAAATATTAATTTTTTTTGATATGAGGTTAATATTAAAACATTAATATTTTTTATATAAGAATATTAAAATATTTTAAATTTTTTTTTAAAAAAATGTTAATTTTTTTATATTAAAAATATTAAGAAATGTTAATATTTTTTATATATAAAAAAATGTTAATATTTTATTAATATTTTTTGATATTAAAAAATGTTAATATTTTAAAAATATTAAATTTTTTTGATATGAGGTTAATATTAAAACGTTAATATTTTTTGATATAAAAATATTAATTTTTAAAAAAACGTTAATTTTTTGATATTAAAAATTTTTAAAAATGTTAATATTTTTTGATATTAAAAAATGTTAATATTTTAAAAATGTTAAAAAAAAAATTTTGATATGAGGTTACTATTAAAACGTTAATATTTTTTGATATAAAAAAATTAAAATATTTTTAAAAAAAATTTAAAACACGTTAATTTTTTGATATTAAAAATATTAAAAACATTATTTTAAAATAATTTTAGTAATTTAAAAATTTTATATCAATTAGTATTTAGTATTATGATTTTAGTATTTTAATGATGTAATTTGAATTTTTGTTGTTTTGATTAATTAACAAAATAATTTGAATTTTAGTATTTTATAATTTTTTAATTTGATTTTTTTTAGTATTTTTAGTATTTTTTTAATTAGTATTTTAGTTTTTTTTAATTAGTATTTGATGTAAATATGTTATGTTTTGAATTTTAGTATTTTGATTAAATGATATAAATATGTTATACAACTTATATTTAATTAAACATATTATAAATATGTTATACATTATTGTGAGTAAAACATTATTAATAGGTTCTTCGAGATTAGCCTTACAATCAACCATTAATATGTTATACAACTTGTTTTATTTCATAATGAATTCAAAGCATGATGATTCATATACTCCATACACCAAATTCACCTTATATCAATCGAACCCTTCATGGTTCCTACAATCAAATTCAAACTCCCACAACCAATAACCAACAATAATTAAAAACTAGCTAGTACTATCTAATTTCTTTAATTTATTAAGGAATATGTATGATACCTTTCTTTTGGAGTTTGGTTGATAAACATCATGTACAATCTTGATAAGAAATTGAATTGGACTTCTCCTCCTAATACTCAGTTGTGACCTTCTCTCTCTTCCTTACTTTTCTTATTAAGCATACTGACTTCTTCAATCCTTAGCGAATTTGGTGTTGTTTTTGGCTAGAACTGATAAATTTCTTGTTGGGTGTGGGTTCTCACCCATGAGATAGAATTTAAGATAGAAATGAATTATTTTTCTTTGTGAGCAAGTAAGTGGGTTTACTTGATATTAATCCAATTAGAAATTGGGTTAATGGAAGCAATATTGAAATTGGAGATTCCATGAAAGGAATCCAAGTTGAAAAAAGGATTTACTTGTTACATTGATTAGTGACCAAGACAAGGAGATGTGATCCCTAATTTGATTAGGAGAATAAATTGTTTCTAATCATGAAGATGACAGATCCAGAGGAAGGTCAAGAGATAGAAAAGAAGTAATTTGCTTTCACTGTCAGAAATCGGGTCACATAAGACGAGAATGCAGATTTTTAAAGAAGGAGCTGTCTAAGAAAAAAGATGAGGATAAAAATTTGATTGTGTATCTATCCGATGTTGATGTAGCTATTGTTTGTGATGATAAACCCAAGTGCCATGTTAATAATTGGATTATTGATTCGGGTGCTTCATTCCATGCTACTTTGCGTGGTGAAATCTTCACATCCTACAGTAGTGGTGATTTTGGCCATGTGCGGATGAAAAACGGAAGTGCATCCAAGATTATATATAGGCATTGGAGATATTTGTTTGGAAACTAACAATAATTGCAGGTTGATGCTGAGAGAAGTCAGACATGTTCCGGAAATTCGTTTTAATTTGATCTCTGCTGGTAAGCTTGATGAGAATGGTTATAAAAGTTACTTTGGTGAAGGTCAATGGAAGCTCACCAAAGGGTCTCTAGTGGTGACTAGAGGTAAGAATGTTGACACTCTTTATACGATGCGGGCGCATGTGAGAGGTGTTGAAGATGGGGGAGTTAGGCAGAAAAAGGTGTGGTACAAAACCGTGCGAGATGGGAGAAAAGCCTTGCATGAGAACCACGAGAGAAAAGCTCTTCGCTTTAAATGGGTACCAAAAGTGAAGAAGGAAAGTGATAGCTCGCAGCCAGTGTACAAAGCGGTTGTGAATGAATTTGACAAGTAAAAATCTGTCAAGTTTGAGTTAGATCCTCCCATTGAGAAGAACAATGCCGATGAGACAAAGCCGGACATGAAGATAGTTGAAAATTCCAAGAATCTTGAGTTGAGCCAAGACTTCGTTGGAATTAACTCCGAGTAAGGAGTTGTGGTTGGTGATCCCTCCTCTCATGGGTTCGGAGGGGGAGATTGTTGGGTGTGGGTCCTCACCTATGAGATAGAATCCAAGATAGAAAAGAATTATTTTTTTTTGTGAGCAAGTAAGTGGGTTTACTTGATATTAATCCAATTAGAAATTGGGTTAATGGAAGCAATATTGGAATTGGAGATTCCATGAAAGGAATCCAAGTTGAAAAAGAATTTACTTGTTAGATTGGTTGGTGACCAAGACAAGGAGATGTGATCCCTAATTTGATTAGGAAAATAAATTGTTTCTAATCCATAATAGGAATGGATTAGGAAGAGTACTATAAATAAGGCTATGAGGGAGTCTTATTGGACATGAGAGAAGCTTGGTAGCAAGAATGTACCAAAAGAATAAATTGAGAGAATTACAGTTTGTTGTTCGTGGGTAACAAGTAACCAATCAAATCGAAAAACTGTCGAACCGAGCCAAACCGACAACAAATCAAACCGAAAACTTTAAAAATCAACTAGTTGACAGTTACAAAACAAAGAAAATCGAAGCTTAGTTAGCCGATTCCGATTTGCACCCATGAAAAAACTGAAACCGACTAAACCGATCGAATATATAAAGTTATAAATGTATTTATATATTTATAATTACGGTCCGGATCTTAAGCTCACCTATTATCTAACTCACCCCCCTTTAGTGACGGACCGGGTGACGATTCGGTCTGTCACTATATATAGAACCGTTGTCCTAGCTTTTAGCGACGGACCGAATCGTCGTCCGGTCCATCGCTAAAGGGGGTGAGTAAGGTGAGTTAATTAGATAAGGGGTGAACTTAAGATTCGGACAGTTTATAATTATATATAGAATATACTTTTACTTATATACTATAATACTCAAATTTTTTAATATATAATAAAATATTTTATTTACCATGCTAGAAAATTTAGGCTTAATGGATGGTTATTATTCATGTATGCTTAATCTCCTTTTGAGTTCTTTATTAATATTTTGGTCTTAAGTTATATTCAGAACAAGTTTAAAGTCTTATATCTAATGACCATAACTATTTGTCAAAATTTGAGTAGAACTCTATAGCATAGTGTGTGTGTGTGTATATATATATATATATATATATATATATATATAGAATGGATCCTGTCCGGGAGTCCGGACAGGTCCTAAAATGCGGACCATTTTTTTTTTTTTTGCTTTTTTTTTTGAAACAACTAAAAAAAAAATTTATGGAACTGAAATTTTTCCATAATACAGTGTTTTGGGCGTGATTTGAATGCCTATACCAAAACATTTCTGTATAGTCTGGGCAGACTGTACATACATTGGTTGGTATAAGTATTAAAAACACACCCAAAACACTGTATTATGGAAAAATTTCAGTTCCATAAATTTTTTTTTTAGTTGTTTCAAAAAAAAAAGCAAAAAAAAAAAAGGTCCGAATTTTGTTAAAATCCGGACGTTCGGACCTGATCCGGCTCCTATATATATATATATATATGGGTCTCCATCCACAGCAACCGGTTGTTGGGGAGCAACCTCTTTTATCCAGCCGGTACAGCTTGTACCGGCTAGATAAAAGGGGTTGCTCCCCAACAACCGGTTGCTGTGGATGGAAACCCTATATGTTATATATATATATATATATATATATATATATATATATATATATATATATATATATATACAGAATGGATCCTGTCCGGGAGTCCGGACAGGTCCTAAAATGCAGACCATTTTTTTTTTTTACTTTTTTTTTTTGAAACAACTAAAAAAAAAAATTTATGGAACTGAAATTTTTCCATAATACAGTGTTTTGGGTGTGTTTTTAATACTTATACCAACCAATGTATGTATAGTCTGCCCAGACTATACAGAAATGTTTTGGTATAGGCATTCAAATCACGCCCAAAACACTGTATTATGGAAAAATTTCAGTTCCATAAAATTTTTTTTTTAGTTGTTTCAAAAAAAAACAAAAAAAAAAAGTCCGGATTTTGTTAAAATCCGGACGTCCGGACCTGATCCGGCTCCTATATATATATATATATGGGTCTCCATCCACAGCAACCGGTTGTTGGGGAGCAACCCCTTTTATCTAGCCGGTACAAGCTTGTACCGGCTAGATAAAAGGGGTTGCTCCCCAACAACCGGTTGCTGTGGATGGAGACCCTATATGTTATATATATATATATATATATATATATATATATATATATATATATATATATATATATATATTATGTTTGGTTGTTTGATGATTGATGATTTAATTTTATATTTAATTGTTCATTTGTTTTTTGTTTAAACCTCTTAAATCGAGTGATTTAACCGAATAGGCCAATATAAATGTTTGGACTGTTTTGGTTTTATAAAAAGGGTTTTGAACTTTTTATAAACGCCTTAAAATGATTTAATTATCTTTTCAAATACAAAATCGAAAAAACCGATGGTTGTGCACCCGAGATCCATCCTCAAATTAAGACAAAACAAATTCCACAAAAAAAAATAATATTCCCACAAATGAGAAAAGAAACTCCTCTAAATCTAACATTTGAAATATGTACCTTTTTTAATTATTTTGTTTTTGTGGATTTTATTTTTTTTATTTTGGTAGCATGTTGAAACATATACTGTCAAATAATTAAACTTTATTCATCATTTTTCCTTGAACTTGAAAAGTGATATTCCTTAGGTTCTGTAAATTAGAATATTCCAATTTGACTATATGAAGTTTATTCGTGAGAAAATAATAAATTTTAAAATTAGTAATACTTTTCAATAATATACCTAGGGATTGTGATGAAATGATTGATCTTCATTTAGCTTACAACAACTAAAGTTGTAAATAGAATCAAACAGTTCATACTCGATTCGGGTTCTATCCGAAAAAATATGAGTAAGACTTAAATTTGTTAATAATATGATTCATATCTGAATACAAAAAATAGTTCGAACAAAAATACGAGTAGAATATGAGTAAGATTATACTTGGCCAATTTAGAATTCAAACTATTCAAAGTTTTGTCATGATTCGATAAATACTCGATTAATATCATATTCGAATAGATACTCGATACATTCTCTTTCTCTTATAATGTATGCACAATTTAATAAATTAGAATAAATAGTTATTTTTTATCTTAATTGTATTTTTTATTTGTAAAGTATAATTGTAAATATATTTGTAAAATAATAGGTTCAATTGGTAATTATATGAATTATAAAACTACTTACTATGCGGATATTCGAATTCAAACTTGAATTCGAAGTTTGCGAGTAGTAGTAGTATTCAAGCCAAGTCGAATTTAAGTAAAATATTTTAAATACAATTTGAATCGTGGTTTCGGTTTGACTCATTTACACCCATAATCCCAACAAACTAAAGTTAGTGAAGGAACAAAACCGTGCCTAACTTGGTTGGATTCACTACTTATTTACCAACTCTCTCTAGGCTCAATGGTAAAATAGCTATTCATATGGCTTTAAGTACAAGAGACGTCTTGGGATCCATTATAACTATTTGGATTTAAATTTCGCGTTATCATTTATGATTTAGAAACAATTACTTAACATAATGACATGTGATTTGACATTTAATTTTAATTTACCTCGTTCTAAATTCATCACAACATATAATTTTAATAATTTCGTTCAAAAGATAATTAAAAAAAAAATTTACTCGCTAAATAATATTCCCTCCATCACATGATAAGTCTTGATTGATTTTTTGCACATATTAAGAAAGATGATAAAATAATAAATTGTCCATATTTAAATTCTTGTTTAATTGCATAACTTTCTGCACAACACTAGTAATCCATAAATATGCATAAAAAATAGAAATATAACAATTAATACTAAAGTGGTGTTTGATTGCATCTTAATGCATCTTAAGAGCCCACCTCTCAATGCATTTTAACCGTTCACATTTTTGTATTAAGAGGATCTCTGAATAGTTTAGACACGTATTTATATTTTAACTATTCAGAGATCTCTTAAACAAATATATGGACTCTTAAGAGGCATTAAGAGGTGAACTGTTAAGATGCAATCAAACACCATAAAGATATTTTAGACAAATTATTATAAAAAATTTAAGATAAATAAATATTTAACCTAAAACCACCTAAAATAATAATAAAAACTTTGACTGATGAAATTATTTGGTCAAAATCTTTAATACTAGACATGAAATCATTAATAGGAGACATTATGAAAGTGAGTGTCAAAGCACAAGTAATGAAGTTGTAATTTTTAAAGGGCAATGCTACGCAGACATGTTAATTGGACAGGTTTATTGGACATTTTCAGTTGTTGTTTTTTGCTTGTGGCTCTTAAAAAATATATAATATTTATTCTAACAGTAATTTTTATAAAATATGATGTTTTAAGTGTAATTTGAATACATATATAAAAACAGAGTTATACGGTCTAAAAAAAATAAAATTACCTGTCCAATATTCATGTCTAAAAAACCGGTCTGTGTAGACTTATTCATTTTTAAAACATCGGTGATGAAACAAATACCTGTGTAAATCAAAGGTGGTCTTTTGCATTTTAATCAATAAATAACCTCAGAAAGATGAATGTTATTGTTACTCCAACATAAAATAAAAATCTCTTATCGCACTTCTCAATAATCATTTTCTATTATCAAGATGAGATTATTACCCCCAACAAAACATAAATAAACTATTTTTTACATCTTCATTTTGTAACTGGACTACAAAAGCTCCTGAAAGATGGGAGTAGTTAGCATGAAGTTAACTTTGATCAATACAATTGTTACTCCAAAAATAATTATATTATACTAATTATATAAACAGAAAATAAGATAAATAATTTTATAATAACGACTTACAAAATGTAATTGATAAACTTTTAAAACCAAGTCAACTGTTGGACAGTCTCTCCTTAAAGCAGATTTCGTCCCCGCTATCGGTGCTTACGGATGGAACAATGGACGTCTACTTCCCAGGATAAAATGGTCTTCAACTCTCACAAGAAGCACTTCAATGGAAGAGTTCCACGAACCAACAAAATATTTAATACTCTCTATGACTTATATGAATACTCTATATGACTTTTATATGAATGAAGAGAAGAACTTGAGAAGGATTAGTTGAAGATGAAGTGATTGATTTGGGTAGATTAGGAACCTATTTATAGGTTTCCAAATACCCCTTTGAAGATATACATCCTTTCAAAAGGTTACATCCTTTTGAAAGGTTACACCCTTTTGAAAGGTTATATCCCTTTGAAAAGATACATCTCTTTGAAAAGGTACATCCCTTTTAAAAGATGTATCTCTTTGAAAATGTATGAACCAAAGGTCACACCTATTGGTTTTATTTCATTCATTTCTATATATATATATATATATATATATATATATATATATATATATATATATATATATATATATCCAACAATCCCCCACATGAATGAAATTTGGGTAAATTAATACAAATGAATATGCAGACAGACTTAGAGAGAGTATTAGCGAACAAAAAATACTGAATCGGTGAAGGTAGCTTGTGGCCTTGAACCTTTCCTAGTGAAAGACTATCGGATTTACTGGCCAATCAGTGAACGTGATGTCTTGAACTGTTCAACCTTTTAGTGTAAACCGAGACAATAGAATTCACACAGTATTTTTTAATTTATTTTATTGGTTCTCATTGTTGTGTCCATTTTGGCCTTGGACACCTCCTGGTTTCATGAGTGTGCTAGAGAATTTAGCCTTCGTTATTCTCATAGAAGTGGCCCCCTTCTCACTCACATAGGTAATTTCTATAAAGAGTATCCTGCTAATACCCCACTTGACCTTTTTATATTCAAGATATAGAAATTATTAAAAACAAAGTTTATCCTGTTTCACTCGGCAGTTTGTGCACTGTATCATCATAGGAATGGGAAGAAGTATTTATCTTCTCAGTGCTTACTAGATTACACATAATTAGGTTGTCCCTTTGAACCTATTTCTTGGGATCTCCAATCAATTAGGTTGGGTTTCCATTATGGCGACTCTTTAGGATTTTATAGGCTTTAAACCCATTCCCCTTGATGAACTTCTCACTTGCTCTCCAGGTATACCTTTCGTTAGTGGATCCGCAATATTATCCTTTGACTTTACATAGTCAATAGATATTATACCATTTGAGAGTAATTGTTTAACAGTTTCATGTCGTCGACGTATATGTCTAGACTTACCGTTATAATTACTATTTTGTGCCCTACCAATCGCTGATTGACTATCACAATGAATGATGATTGGTGGCACTGGTTTAGGCCAAATTGGAATATCCTCCAAAAAATTACGAAGCCATTCTGCTTCTTCTCCTGCTTTATCTAAAGCAATAAATTCAGATTCCATAGTGGATCTTGCAATACATGTTTGCTTAGAGGATTTCCATGATACTGCTGCACCTCCCAGAGTAAACACATATCCACTTGTGGATTTAGTATCATGGGAGTCAGATATCCAATTTGCATCACTCTATCCTTCAAGTACAGCTGGATATCTTGTATAATGCAGTCCGTCAGTTAAAGTGTATCTTAGATATCTAAGTACCCTTACTAAAGCCTTCCAATGTTCTTTTCCAGGATTACTCGTATATCGACTTAGCTTACTTATTGAGTATGATATGTCTGGTCGAGTGCAGTTTGATAAATACATTAAACTGCCTATTATACGAGAATATTCTAATTGAGATATACTTTCACCATGATTAGTAGTAATATGAAGTGTTGGATCAACAGGTGTTCTTACTGGACTTTTCTCATATTTATTATACTTTGCAAGTATTTTCTCAATATAATGAGATTGAGACATAATAAGTCCATTAGATATTCTGGAAATCTTGATTCCTAGAATAACATCTGCTAGGCCCATGTCTTTCATTTCAAACTTGTTAATTAATATTTGTTTGGTAGCATTAATAACATCATTATTACTACCAATGATTAGCATATCATCCACGTATAGACTAACTATTACATATCCCCTTTGAGTGTTTTTGACATATACACATTTGTCACACTCATTTATTTTGAAATTATTTGATATCATAACATTATCAAATTTTTCATGCCATTGCTTTGGTGCTTGTTTCAAACCATATAATGATTTAACAAGCTTGCAAACTTTCTTTTCTTTTCCAGGAGCAATAAAACCTTCTGGTTGGTCCATATAAATTTCTTCCTCTAATTCACCATTAAGAAAGGCAGTTTTAACATCCATTTGATGTATTTCTAAATTGTGTATTGCAGCTATAGCAATTAACATTCGAATAGATGTTATCCTTGTAACTGGTGAATAAGTGTCAAAATAATCAAGTCCCTCCTTTTGCTTATAACCTTTGGCTACAAGTCTTGCTTTGTATTTATCAATAGATCCATCGGCTTTCATTTTCCTTTTGAAGATCCATTTACATCCTAATGGTTTGGTTCCTAGTGGAAGATCCACCAATTCCCAAGTATGATTTTGCATAATGGATTCAATTTCACTATTGATCGCTTCTTGCCAATATGAAGCTTCTGGAGTAGACAATGCTTCATTCACACTTTGAGGTTCACTTTCTAGCATGTAACTTAGAAAGTCAGGACCAAAAGACTTGGAGATCTTAACCCTTTTACTACGTCTAGGTTCATCTTCATCTTCCTGTTCATTAGACTCTTGGTCTATTATAGTTTGATGATTACTAGTCGTAGTAGTAATAGGTCTTTTACGAGAACTTATTTCTTGTGTATTCTTATATGAAAAAATATCTTCAAAGAAAGATGCATTCCTTGATTCTATAAATGTATTGACATGAATATCAGGAATGTCCGATTTATGCACAAGAAACCGATATGCACTACTATTATTTGCATAACCTATGAATATGCAATCAACTGTTTTAGGGCCTATCTTTACCCTTTTAGGATCAGGAACAATTACTTTTGCAAGACACCCCCACACTCGAAGATATTTATAGGAAGGTTTTCGACCTTTCCATAATTCATAAGGTATCGTGTTTGTTTTCTTATGAATCAAACGGTTGAGAATAAAATTTGAAGATATCAACGCTTCCCCCCACATGTTATGAGGTAAACCAGAACTTATTAACATAGCATTCATCATTTCTTTTAAAGTTCGGTTCTTGCGTTCAGCAACACCATTTGATTGAGGTGAATAAGGAGCGGTAGTTTGGTGAATAATACCATTTTCTGAACAAAATTCTATAAAAGGTGATTCATATTCACCACCTCTGTCGCTTCTTATAGCCTTAATCCTTTTATTAAGTTGATTCTCAACTTCATTCTTATAATGTTTAAACATTTCAATTGCTTCATCTTTTGTCCTTAAAAGATATACATAACAATATCTTGTGCAATCATCTACAAAAGTAATAAAATACTTTTTACCACCTCTAGTTTGCACAAATTTTAAATCACATATATCAGTGTGAATTAAATCTAGAGGTTCTGAACTTCTTTCAACAGAATGAAAAGATGTTCTAGTTAACTTAGCCTCTACACATGTTTCACATTTATGACTTTTGTCAATACTAAATTTTGGAATTAATTCTAAATTAATTAATTTACTTAAAGTACCATAATTCACATGTCCTAATCTACCATGCCACACATTCATAGACTCAAGCATATAAATAGAAGATATGTTTTTATTATTAATAATAACTTTTGGTACAATTGTCATGACGTTCATTTTGAACATCCCATCACACATATAACCTTTTCCAACATACATTCCATCTTTAGTAAGTACAAATTTATCAGCATGAAACACTAGTTTGAACCCTTTCTTGCTCAATACAGATCCAGAGACTACATTCTTGCGAATGTCAGGCACATGTAGTACATCATTGAGCGTGAGTTCCTTGCCCGAAGTCATCTTTAACACGACCTTTCCTTTTCCTTCAACTTTAGAAGTAGAGGAATTGCCCATGAATAGTTGCTCACCATTTTCTATTGGTTGATAGGTAGTAAACAATTTATTGTCTGAGCATATGTGGCGTGTAGCGCCAGTATCAACCCACCATTCTTTAGTATTTCCCACCAAATTGGCTTCAGAGACAACTGCTGAAAGATACATGTCAGAAACTTTAGTAGATATTTCATCTATTTCTGCTATGTTCGCTTGAGCATTTTTCCTTTTGAAATTCTCGTGCTTTTTGGGTTTGCGACAATCCTTTGCAAGATGTCCTATCTTGTTGCAATTATAGCATTTTCCTTTGAACTTCTTTGAAGGACCGCTTCCTTGACTTGGGTCTTCATAGTTGTGTTTCCTTTTCTTAGTTTTGTTACCACTTTCTATTACATTAACATTGGATGTAATTGGAAGTTTTCCAACTTTCTTTTCAGAAATTCGATTATCTTCTTCAATCCTCAACCTAACTATCAAGTCCTCGAGCCCCATTTCTTTACGTTTATGTTTTAAATAATTTTTAAAATCTTTCCAAGAAGGGGGTAATTTTTCAATTACTGTGGCCACTTGAAAAGATTCACTTAAAACAATTTTTTCAGCATGAATCTCATGAATTATCAACTGAAGCTCTTGGACTTGATTTATGACAGTCTTTGTATCAACCATTTTAAAATCCAAGAATCTACCGACAACGAATTTCTTCATGCCGGCATCTTCCGTTTTATATTTTTTATCCAAAGACTCCCATAATAACTTAGCAGTTTTGATTGGGCTGTACACATTATACAATGTATTGTCCAATCCATTGAGGATATAATTTTTGCAAAGAAAATCAGAATGTTTCCATGCATCCACAACAGCCAATGTGGTCCTATCAGTTTCATTATTGTTTACTACAGGGGCATCCTCATTTAAAAACCTTGAAAGATTCAATGTAGTAAGATAAAACAACATTTTCTGTTGCCATCTTTTAAAATCTATCCCATTGAATTTTTCAGGTTTCTCACCATGACTAACATGGGTAGGAACATTGAGAGGAACATTAGTTGTAATAGAGTTAGGCACAATTGAATTAGATAATTTCATAACTCTGTTAAATACATAATTTACAGAATAACTTTAATAAAATAGAAACAATTAAAAGAGAAAAACAAAAAACTAAATTTATAAATTAGAAAACAAATTTCTGTAATGAAACTAAACAAAATTATAATATTCTGTTTTCAATTTTTTTTTTTAAAAAAAAATTCGTATTTTAATTTTTTAATGTTTGTTGAAACAGAATTGTCTTCTGATCAATTACTTTTCTGTTATCGTATGTTTATATACAATATATATATACTAACATACTAATATATATATTAATATATATATTAACGTACTAAGTACTGATAATCTGATATATATATTAACGTACTAAGTACTAATATATATAATATATTATATAATATATATAAACTAACGTAATAATATATATATTATACTAACTTGTAAAAACAGGCTATAATAACTTGTCAGCAAATAGCTTCTGTGATTAACGTACTAATATATTATATTATATATTATACTAACTTTTAAAAACAGGAAGATGCAATTTGTCATCTCACTACTAATCAATAAAGCAGTACTATATATATATTATTTGTCAATCATGTGCACAAGGCAAAACATAATATACATAAACTAGCTGGGTCCCGTGCCTCCGGCACTGTATGGGCAATGAGATTTATCTCAAACTTAGAACGGCCCAGATGATTTATTAAGTGAGCGGGAAATTCAAAATCATTATTAGATAGATTAGATAGATAGATGTATGGACGGTGGGATTTATCTCAAACTTTGGACGGCCCAGATGATTTATTGAATGAGCGGGAAATTCAAAATCATTTATATTTTATTAGATAGATAATCATGCAGGTAATATCCTTATATATCATGCAGGTTAATTAAAAAATCATACAGGTAATATCCTTATAATATCCTTATGAATATATATATATATATATATATATATATATATATATATATATCAGAAAATGGTAGATATCAGAAAGTATTAGTATATATAGTATTATATGAATTTTGCCTGCTCAATCAAGTTTGCGTGTAACGATAATATATAGTACTATAAAAAGGTATTGCAAATGGGCTTGCTTTCAATTATATATATACTAGTTATATACAGATATTAAGTTACAGATATTAGAGACTCACGAAGTTCTGTTTATTTAATTAGTATATAATGAATACTAAGGAAGAACATGAAAATCTGCTTTAAGATTGTTACTCCAAAAATAATTATATTATACTAATTATATAAACAGAAAATAAGATAAATAATTTTATAATAACGACTTACAAAATGTAATTGATAAACTTTTAAAACCAAGTCAACTGTTGGACAGTCTCTCCTTAAAACAGATTTCGTCCCCGCTATCGGTGCTTACGGATGGAACAATGGACGTCTACTTCCCAGGATAAAATGGTCTTCAACTCTCACAAGAAGCACTTCAATGGAAGAGTTCCACGAACCAACAAAATATTTAATACTCTCTATGACTTATATGAATACTCTATATGACTTTTATATGAATGAAGAGAAGAACTTGAGAAGGATTAGTTGAAGATGAAGTGATTGATTTGGGTAGATTAGGAACCTATTTATAGGTTTCCAAATACCCCTTTGAAGATATACATCCTTTCAAAAGGTTACATCCTTTTGAAAGGTTACACCCTTTTGAAAGGTTATATCCCTTTGAAAAGATACATCTCTTTGAAAAGGTACATCCCTTTTAAAAGATGTATCTCTTTGAAAAGGTATGAACCAAAGGTCACACCTATTGGTTTTATTTCATTCATTTCTATATATATATATATATATATATATATATATATATATCCAACAATACAATATCGACACACAGGCGGGAGAAAATCTCTCTGCAAGTCGGCATTTTATTGGTGACCAACTTACCATTTCATGGTAACCGGATCCAATACAAGAAGAGAGAATAGACTAGTAATTACTGGAACAAGAGGCAAATCTGAATACCAAAGACACATCAAGAAACTGTACCTTAAGAACTACAGCTGATTTTCCGCATGAGTACCAGAATCAGACATAGCAAATGCTACAGTTTCTCTAGAATATCCACAGAGCTCCAAGGGAAATAAATGTTGTAAAAGAGGGCGCTACGAGCAAACACGAATTTTTTTCCCTTTACTTTCTTCAGAAACATTAGCTAATGACTTGTCTCTCTCTGCTACGCATCTTTTGTATGGGACAAACCCCTTGACATGCCCTCGTACCTCAAAATTAGGCCACCGCTGAGAATCAATAGCACCCGGCTTCTTTTGTCCACTGTTTACTTCAATAACAGTTAAAGACCCTCCATTCTGATACGCAGCAACATGAGCAACATGGTGAGTTGCCGCGAAGAACCCAACGTGTCACAAGAAAAGACCCAAAGTACCTTGCATGAGGGACACGTGTATGAGCAACAACGGTCACATGAAGCAAGGAGTCAGAGTAGCAAGAAGGAGAAAATAAAGCAGCCATTTTCCATTATTCATATTTCTGTTTGAAATTCAGTTTGCATTTTAACCTTTGGTTTTGGCTATAGTTGCTAAAGGTTTGTTAGGATTTATCTATTTATAATTATTAAAGTGGAATAAATGGGATGAACATTTTTTATCCAAATACTAGCCTGTGGTACTTTCTCACCCGAAGAGAATTATAGCTAATTATTTCTGCAACAATAATACCGCTATTAATTGGGACCATACCAATTGGTATCAGAGCCAGGTTATTCAATGGCAACAAACAAAGAACGGATTGAGCTTTTGGAGGCGGGGCTTGGCGGAGTCCAGGATGGCATGCAGCGAATTGAGGTTTCCGTGACCAATAGATTGCATAGCCTGGAGGAAACCATCAACAAGCTTTCAGATGCCATGCTCGCATCCAAGGCGTCCTCAAGCCACCACAACAACGAACAGGACGGTGTCTCGCGCACACACCGGGGTGAAACTGATGGGGGAGGAACAAAACTGACGGTGAGGGTGGACGGCACGTCTACTCATCGAAGTTGGCTAAGTTGGAATTTCCATGATATTCTGGGGATGATCCGACCGAATGGTTCAATCGGGTGGATCAATTTTTCGAATATCAAGAGACTGCCGATAGTCAAAAGGTGTCATTGGTTTCATTCCATATGGTAGGAGAAGCCAATCAATGGTGGCAATGGTTACGTCGAGCCTACATAGAGGAAGGGCGAACTGTAACATGGGAGATATTTAAAGAGGAGCTTTCGGCACGGTTTGGACCCACAGAATGCGAAGACTTTGATGAGGCCTTATAAAGGGTCCGACAAATGGGTTCCTTACGGGACTACCAAAAGGAGTTTGAGAGGTTGGGTAACCGAGTTCATGGTTGGACTCAAAAGGCGCTAGTAGGCACGTTCATGGGCGGACTTAAAACAGAAATTTCTGATGGCATTCGGATGTTCAAACCATGGACCTTGAAGGAGGCTAGTAGTTTAGCTAAGATGAAGGATGAGCAGCTAATGCGACAACGGCAGTTCACGCGTCCAACGTTACCAAATCGCATCCCACTGGCTCTCCCATCTCCAAAATCTGCTTCATCAAGTCCGGTAAAAAGATTGACGTGGGATGAAATGCAGAGACGGCGTGCGCAAGGGCTCTATTTCAATTGCAACGAGAGATTTACTGCTGGACATAAATGTCAAGGGCCGCAACTATTGTTGTTAGAGAGCCCCGTTGAGCCTGATAAAGTTGTGTGCGAGGAGGTTATTGATGACACTGTAGTGGAGGATAAAACTGAAGAACAAACTGAACTAGAAATATCACTCCATGCACTCACAGGTTGGTCCACACCACGAACCATGCGGGTCAAGGCCCGAGTTGGGCATCATATTCTCACAGTGCTCATTGACAGTGGGTCTACACACAATTTCATCAGTTCAAAGATAGCAGATGAGCTTCAATTGCCAGTTATTCCTACGGAGCCCTTCACTGTACGGATGGCCGATGGCAATCGAATGCAATGTCAAGGGAGGTTTGAACAAGTCCATGTTATTCTCCAAGATATTCCATTTTATTTGACCCTTTATTCACTACCTCTCACAGGCCTTGATCTTGTTCTTGGTGTACAATGGCTCGAACAACTCAGCCCAGTAGTGTGTAATTGGCATAAAATGACTATGGACTTTTGGTGGAACAATCAAGCTCGAACACTACGTAGTTCGGATAGTCAAGCTATTCAATCGGCTTCACTAACAGCAGTAACTAAAGAAATTCGACATGGATGTACCACTTTCGCAGTTTATTTTCAATCCATAGAGGAAGTGGATTTGGCTAACATGAGTGCAGATATGCAGGAACTCATTACAAACTTTGGGGACATTTTTCGCGAGCCCACACAGCTACCTCCAGCTCGTGAAGTTGATCACTGCATCCCTCTTAAGGAAGGTACTGAGCCCATTAATGTAAGACCCTACAGGTATGCCTATTTTCAAAAAGCTGAAATTGAAAAACAAGTTCATGACATGCTTAAATTGGGGCTTATAAAACCAAGTACTAGTCCCTTCTCTTCACCTGTTTTGTTAGTTAAAAAGAAAGATGGAACTTGGCGTTTTTGTACTGACTATAGAGCTCTCAATACCGTTACTATTAAGGATCGGTTTCCTATTCCCACGGTTGATGATATGTTTGATGAGCTCCATGGAGCTGCCTATTTTACAAAATTAGATTTAAGAGCGGGGTACCATCAAGTGCAAGTAACACCCCAAGACACGCACAAAACTGCTTTCCGTATCCACAATGGCCACTACGAATATATGGTCTTTGGTCTTTGCAATGCTCCTTCTACTTTCCAAGCTATTATGAATTCTATTTTTCGGCCTTATCTTCGAAAATTCATATTAGTTTTTTTTTATGACATTTTGATTTATAGTCCCAATTGGATCATGCATCTTGAACATGTTACAAAGGCTTTTGAAATTTTGCGTCAACATAGATTTTTCATAAAAGCCAGTAAATGTACATTTGGGCAAACAGAGCTCGAGTACCTTGGCCACATTGTGACTAGTCAGGGGGTCAAGGTTGATCAAAACAAGATTGCGGCAATGGAAAATTGGCCAAGGCCAAGCACTATTTCAGATTTACGTGGTTTTTTGGGTCTTACAGGTTATTATCAGAAATTTGTGCGCAACTATGGTGTATTGGCAAGTCCACTTACTAATCTATTGAAGAAAGGGCAATTTGGATGGAGCGAAGAGGCAGAAGCAACTTTTATACAGCTCAAGCAAGCTATGACAACCACACCCATTTTAGCTATGCCAAATTTTAATGAGCCTTTAACAATTGAAACTGACGTTTCTGGTGCTGGTATAGGTGCAGTATTAATGCAACAAGGTAGACCCATCGCCTTCATGAGCCGAGCATTAGGAGCTGCCAAGCTCTCATGGTCAACATATGCCAAAGAGATGCTCGCTATTTTGCAAGCAATACGCACTTGGAGACCATATTTATTGGGCAAAAGGTTCTTTATACAAATAGATCAGCGCAGCCTCAAGTATTTATTGGAACAAAGAATAGGGACACCGGAACAACAACAATGGGTGGCTAAACTACTCGGCTATGACTATGAAATTATATATCGTCCGGGGCGTGAAAACTCGGCTGCTGATGCGTTATCTCGAGTGCTAGGAAGTCCTATTCTTAATGCATTATCTGTACCGAAGGTTAGCTTATGGGAAGATATCAAAAAGGCCTCCAGAGGACACCCTTATATGGACCAAATTGCTCAGCAAGCTCAATCTAATCCGGGAAAGCCTTACACGTGGAGAGATGGGCTAGTATTCTTCAAGACACGAGTTGTGGTGCCACCCAACACATTCGTGGTAGACCAACTACTTCAGGAATTCCATGATACGAAGATGGGGGCCATTCTGGTATATTGGGGACATTCAAGCGCTTATCTCAGCAATTTTATTGGCCCTCTATGCATCGATCAGTCAAAGACTATATCCATGCATGCGTGATATGCCAAAAAAATAAATCTGATAATCTATCCCCGACCGGGCTCCTTCAACCTCTTCTTATTCCTTGCCAGGTATGGGATGACGTTACTATGGATTTTATTGAAGGCCTTCCTTCCTCGCATGGTCGAGATACCATTTTAGTAGTTGTGGACCGCCTGAGAAAATTTGCCCATTTCTTGGCTTTATCACATCTATTCACGGCAAAGGTGGTGGCGGAAAAGTTTGTAGACGGAGTCGTGAAGTTACATGGCATGCCACGTTCTATTATAAGCGACAGGGACCACATATTTATTAGTAAATTCTGGCAAGAATTTTTTAAGTTGTCTGGTACTCAGCTCAAGATGAGTTCCGCATACCATCCTCAAACGGATGTCCAGTCAGAGGTGCTCAACCGCTGTGTGGAACAATATTTACGCTGTTTATTCACCAACAACCACGACAATGGAGTCATTTCCTTCCTTGGGCAGAGCTGTGGTATAACACAGCTTATCATTCTTCCATCGATATGACTCCTTTTCAGGGCCTTTATGGACGATTACCACCTACAGTTCCACTGTACACAGCCGGATCTTCGACAGTTGAAATGGTTGACCAGAGCCTTGTGGCAAGGGACACACTGCTCAGGAACCTTAAACATAATTTGAAGAATGCTAGGAATAGGATGAAACAGCTAGCTGATCGTGGACGACGGGATGTAGAATTCTTAGAAGGCGAGCTCGTATATCTCAAGTTACAACCTTATCGCCAACAATCTGCTTATCGTCGCCCTGATCAAAAACTTGCCAGCAAGTTTTATGGACCTTACCCAATTGAAAAACGAGTCGGTGCTGTGGCCTATAAGCTCAAACTTCCTGAGGGTACACGTTTACATCCGGTCTTTCATGTCTCATTGCTCAAACGGAAGCTGGGTGATAAAGCAGACACTAGTTTGGAACTTCCGCCTATTACTGATGAGGGTACCATTGTCGTAGAACCAGAAATTATTTTGGACACACGTTGGATTAAGCGTGGCTCAAGGTTCATTGAGGAAAGTTTGGTGAAGTGGTGCCAATTACCTGCAGAGGATGCCACCTGGGAAGAAACGGCAGAGCTGCTGAAGCAGTACTCAAGCTTGGACCTTGGGGACAAGCGTCCACTTAATGGAGGGGGTAATGATACGCAACAACATGAGCAACATGGTGAGTTGCCGCAAAGAACCCAACGTGTCACAAGAAAAAACCCAAAGTACCTTGCATGAGGGACACGTGTATGAGCAACAACGGTCACATGAAGCAAGAAGGAGTCAGAGTAGCAAGAAGGAGTCAGAGTAGAAGTAGGAGAAAATAAAGCAGCCATTTTCCATTATTCATATTTCTGTTTGAAATTCAGTTTGCATTGTAACCTTTGGTTTCGGCTATAGTTGCTAAAGGTTTGTTAGGATTTATCTATTTATAATTATCAAAGTGGAATAAATGGGATAAACATTTTTTATCCAAATACTAGCCTGTGGTACATTCTCACCCGAAGAGAATTATAGCTAATTATTTCTGCAACAATAATACCGCTATTAACTGGGACCATACCACATTCTTTCCTTCTTTGTCTAGTAATCTTTGTTCCACGAAAGAATTTGTTATCAGAACCATCTTGCCAAATAGTTTAATATTCAAGGAAGGCGATATAGTGTCTGGTACTGATGATGGTAATCCTTTCTGGATTGTAAACGAGTTGGATGTCATGCATTCGTTATCTTTTTCAGTACAAAACAGATTTGCGGACGGTGCATCCGTGGTGCATGAAGTTGGTGAAAGGCAATGATTATTCAGTTCCGAAACTGCAGGACTGAATGTGACTGAACCAATGGTAGGCAAAATCGAAGTTGGAGATAGGCTGCCAGCATCTACAACAGATAAATCTGGGGAGAATGTTCTTTCCAGGTTCTTTTTGAAGCAAATCAACCATTTTGCGAGGATATGGATGCATAGGTTTCTTCTTAGGCCGAGGAGGTGGAATCTCAATTGAATTGAGGGAGCCATCTGTCTCGCAATTTGAATCTCGTGCAACCTGACACGATTAGTGAAAAGATAGATGACTTGTGTGAATGGCATTATAGGCAACTTCACCTCACTTATGTTAACCAGTAACTACCAATGAATTATAAAGCTCAATTTTACAAATAATGTGTACATACAAGAAAAGGAGTAAGTTACTTGAATAAGAGAAGTAAACCTTAGAGAAGAACTTTTGAGCGTGGCTTCGAACTTTTGTCCCTTGAAAGGAAAATTTTGGATTTTTTAACATTAAAATTGAGGTTAATAAAATAAACTACATCCATAGTTCATCAAGGGAACACTTTAATACATGATGCAAACTCAATCTCATATGCAAAAAGCCTTAATGATCTGTACTTCAAAGAACAACCAAACGGTGTCCATTTCTTTTCAAGTGACAAAAAGCTAAAGTGCATGTAGGTGTTCGTATCGGATTATAAACAATCTGAACCACACTCTCTTTATTAAAATGAATACTCCATCCATATGAGTTTAATCAATTTCTTCACAATAATAAGTTTTGGTCTTAATAAGTAATATAGACAAAAAAGTTAGGGTGTTAATATTCGCACACCCTCCATTGATATTTGTATTCCCAAATATGCATTCATGCATATGGGATTGTACCATACAACACCACAATGAATTCACAATGCATATTGGGATCACCATCCACCAGTCATCAGAGAAGAATTTACCTAAATGTTTCAGGCAAACTTTAATATGCTAAACTAAGAGAAAAATGTGAAAAATAAAATTAAATAATAATAATAAATAATAATTCGACTCTCATTTTTCATGGAGGTAACTACTCCCATAGTCCATAAATTTGATTACATCATAACAAAGTATGAGGTATCAACAGTAATAGCATATTTCAAAAATAATATCTACTGGTAAGTACAATTATAAACATACATGTATAATGGGTTCTTTAATAACATCAAAGATTCACATAATTGCATAAATAAAATAAACTTCAATAGCAGATATCACTGGAATATATGTAAAATGAACACTGGGAGATTCTTAGTTTTACACATACCTTGATTTCTTGAAGAAACACAGCTTCCCAAATCTTATTAGAGAGAAAAAAAATCTGAAGGAGATAAAGATGTGAAGGAAAGGGTAAGAAATGGAATGGTAATGAGAGGGGGGGAGATTATTTTTTCTTGAAAAAAAATAAAAATGAATGGAAAAATCAAGAAACATGGTGGGGTAGGAAGAGTTGGGATCTTGTGGCTGAAAAAGAAGGACCTCTTCTTTCATACACATGGGCCTCTTGTTCTCTCTCTCTCATATCTAAGCTTGTGGTTGTGGGAGATATTGCTGGACATTACAAATAAGCTTAAGCAGGTCCACCAGAAAGATTTAGATTATTAGATTCAGGGGATGTCAATCTGAATTTGAATCTGAATATGAATGAATTAATTTGAATTTGAATGGAAAAAATTTGTTTTATAATTAAAATGTCTGAAACATCTAAACCACATAATTTTATTATTTTACTCCTCTAAAAAAATTTAAAGTTATTGTAAATTTGTTTAATATTAATTAATATAATAGTTAATATATTTTTTTTAATTTTCTAATTTTTAAAATATTTTTTACTTTATCCAACTCTGCTCATTCAGTCATTCAGTCAAAAAAATCTAACTTAGTCATTCAGCTCAATCATCTGACTGATTCAACCTTTCACACGATTTTTTCCAAAATAAACGCACTTAATAGCTGATTGATTCAACTATTTAGCCATTCAGATATATTGTGTCCTAAACAAATAGCCTCTTGGCGTATTTTTATTTATTTATTTATTTATTTATTAATTTATTGTTATTATTATTATTATTATTATTATTATATGATATCTTCTTCAGATGGACACATCACACATGAACAGATATTTCTATTTTCCACCACTTAGGTTGTGTTTGATAAAATTAGTTGTTAAGATCTGAATAGTTTAGACATCTGAATAATATAGAGTATCTAAATAGAATTGTATCTGAATGAAAAAATATTGTTTGATAATTATTTTTTCAAAATGTCTGAATAACATGTTTTTACTATTTTAACCCTCTTCTTCTCAGTCTCCTTCTTCCTCCTCTTCCCCCATCCGGGTCATCCCCGCCCCATTCCACCCCTCCTCTCCTCCCCCGCCCCTAACCCACCCACCTCCCTCCTCCCTGCCCTCGCCCTCGCCCTCGCGGCTCTGATTTCTCATTTTATGTTTGGATCAACAGAAAACAAAAACAAGATAGAAGATGGAAATAGAGTTTTAATCCAGAACTTCCATACACAGTTAGTTCAGCAGCTAGAAATTTTACACTACGTCATTGAATCATCTGTAGAACAACACCAGCAGCAACTGAAAGTAATCGAGGAAAATACACATTCTTTTGTGTCAGAAAAAGACAGGGTAAATTTTTTTTCTCAGTTCTGCTTTGATGTACTCGGTCGCCATTAAATCATCTGCTTTGATGTACTTCGCTGAGGTTCTTACTCAGATTCATCGAATTGTGAGTAAGAAGGCCATGATTAATCTCGCCGGAAAAGAGATTTTTTTGGTCTGAGAAACAGACCGGAGATTGAATTTGGTATGTTGGTAATATTGAAAATTGATAATATTGAAGATGGTATTTGTGTCTAAAAAATAACAAAGTCATTAAGAGGCATGTCTGAATAATTTAGATTTGATTTTCTATCTCAACCATTTAGAGGCATTAAGAGGTAACGCAAAAAAAAACAACATTTATCCTCTTAGCGAATAAGAGGTGGTCTATTAAGACCTCTTGAGAGGTAAACAAATAGCACCTTGTATAATTTTGGATGGGGGTGGTGGATACTGGATAGAGTTCCCTTTTAAAAAAATTGGGTTTGGACTCCAATACACGTCAGTTTATTTTTAGTTTCTTGGGTGTGGGGTAATATTAGTTGGTCTAGGCCGGAGATGGGCCTTGTGAAAGTTACCACAATATCCTTTGACGGGAAAAAAAATTGGGTCCTTTACATAAATATACAATATTTAAAAAGTAATTACATTATTAGTGTACTCATAAAAAATTTACATAATTAATACACTTTCTATATTTATTTACAATATTAGTGCAATTAAAATTCCTTAATTTAGGGAATTAGTATAGGATTCAATTCATAATAATAAGGAATCCTAAAATCAAGGAGAAATAACTACCATAATTAATAATTCAAATTCAAATATCTTAAATCTAACAAACAAAACAAATTCAAATTCAAAAATAATAATTAAAATTCAAATATTCAAAGTTTGGCAACGTCATCTTCCTTCTCCCATTCGCCGGTCATCTTCTTCCTCCCCTTCGCCGCCGCTTTAACACCATGGACGCCGACCATCTTCCTCCGCTTCACCATGGACGCCGGTCATCTTCCTCCGCTTCACCATGGACGCCGCCGCTTCAACACCATGGATGCCGGCCACAGCTGTCATTATGACGAAAGTTGATTTAGTCCAAAAATTAAAAGGAGAAAAAGATAAATTTTAGTACAGTTGGTATCCAAATATTTATACAAAGGTAACCATTTTAGTTTTTGTGGGTAACCAATAGAAATTTCAGTGCAGTTGGTAACCAAAACTTTCAAATGTAACAATTTTAGTTTTTGTTGGTTACATTTGTATTAAGGTTTGGCTACCAACTGCACTATGAAAAAAAAATCTATAATAGATTTTTTTATAATTAATTGGTAACCCAATAAAACTGAATTGGTTACCTTTGTATTAAGGTTTGTCTACCAACTGCATTATAAAAAAATCTACAATAATTTTTTTTAATTAATTGGTAACCCAATAAAACTGAATTGGTAACATTTGTATAAAGTGTTAGCTACCAACTGCACTATTAAATAAAAAAATCTATAATAGATTTATTAAAAATAAATTATAATCCTAATAACACTGAATTGGTTACCTTGGTATGAAGGTTTGGTTACCATCATTCAGTATTCATATCCACTACCGCCACCGCCTGAATCTTCATACCCACCTCCATTTTGACCCTTCATTTTGAGAAGCTACTGAAGATATACAGTTGGTTGACTTATATATATATATATATATATATATATATATATATATATATATATATATATATATATATATGGGTGAGCATTCGGTTATTAACCGAACCGAACAAGAAATTCGGTTATAACCGAAATCCGAAAATATCCTATTTTAGCTATCCGAACAAATAACCGAAATTTGTAATAACCGAATAACCGAATAACCGAATTGGTTATTCGGTTAATAACCGAATTTAAACATACTGCATATTCCATAAACAGTGATAGTCAGAAGCAGTGCTTTAAGGTAGAGGAAAAGTAACCATTTACTGCCATACTACAAAAATACAATGGACATCAACAAAACTAACCAGTAATAAGGTAAGAGCCAGTTTTTTCATTTATGGCATCCAATTACCCAAAATCATTCTCTCTCTCCACCGTCAGAACTTCCCAAATTCCTTCCTCAACACTCTACTCCTCGTTCTCTCTCCGCCCCCTCAAGCTCCAAAGTCCATACCCACTCAACGAAACTCATAATCAGAATCTCCCCCACCGCCACCTCTAAAATCTCTGCCACCATCTCAGTCGGCAACAAACTCCCAAAATCCACCTTCTCCTACTTCGATTCCAGACCACCACCGTCTCTGATCTCACCAAATCTGAGAGAAGATCTGAGATCTGAGACCACCACTGTCTCCGACCACCACCTCCTAATCGACCACCACCGTCTCCGACCTCACCAAATTTGAGAGAAGATCTGAGATCTTCGACCACCACCGTCTCCGACCACCACCTCCTAATCGACCACCACCGTCTCCGACCACCACCTCCTAATCAAGATCTAAGAGTTCGAACAACGAGATGAGATCTGAGAGAAATCGAGATTTGAGATCTGAGAGAATTGAGATTTGAGAAAGGATCTGAGAGTTCGAACTAGCGTGCTTTGTTGATTGTTCAGACTTAGAGTAGGAAGGTCTGAGAGTTCGAACGAGTAGAAAGGATATGAGAGTTCGAACTAGCATGCTTCGGTTATATAAATATTTCACCTTTACAAAGTATTGTTCGGTTATTCGGTTAAACCGAATAACCCAAAACTAATATCCGGACAAACTAACCAAAACCGTACAAAAATTCGGATATAACCGAAATAGTAAAAATAACCGAATTGCCAGAATATTTCAGTTAAATTATTTCGGTTGTGTTCGGTTTTTCGGTTATACCCGTTTTTTGCTCAGTCCTATATATATATAAAAACCTTCATTTTATAGTAGCATGGAGTCTGTTAATGCTCATGATGATGCGGTGAATTTTGTAGTAGCAAGCTATGGTGGGTTGGTTTTTGTGGGGTCGGCGGATGGGACGGTGAAAGTGTGGAGGAAGGAATTGATAGGTAAAGTGACGAGGCATGTTTTGGTGCAAACATTGTTGAAGCAAAAAAATACGGTGACAGCCGTGGCGGGTGGCAGGTGGGGTGGTGTACGGTGGCAGCCGTGGCGGTGGCAGCCGTGGCAGTGGCGGTGACAGCCGTAGTGGAAGGTTTGGAGAGTATAGAAAGAATACTGAATGAAGAAGAAGGGTGATGACTAACTGCAGTTGTTATAGATGAGGAGATAGAGAAGAAGTAATGAGTATAACTAATCCCTAAATTAAGGAATTCTAATTGAATACTAATTCCCTAAATTAAGGAATCCTAATTGCACTACTATTGTAAATAAATATGGAAGTATATTAGTTGTGTAAAAATTTTATGAGTGAACTATTGTTGTAATTATTTTTAAAAATGTTATAGAATATATAATTGATCCAAAAAAATTCATGGTTGGATTTGTGGGCCGGATGCCATAGACCATGTATTGGATGTGGGCCACATTTTGGCAGGTCCGTCTAACCTCGAAACAAAAGAAAAAAAAACTTAAATTTGAATAAAGAAAAAAAAATTTAAAAATTTATTAATTTTCTTTCATGTTGTCACCGAATAAAGGAAAAGAAAAAAAATTCATGTTAACACTAAATAAAAGGAAAAAAAATAAAGAAACCTAATTATTACATTTAAAATACTATTTTGCCCCTTATATTAATCACGTTTATCAATAGTAATAGTAGTATAAAATCGGTTTACGCATTAATAAAAATATTTATACCGGAACTCTTTTTCTGCTTCGTAGTTCAAAAATGCCGAATCCACCGAAAGGCGGAGCCATCTGGGAATTATCAGCTGCCAAACCCCGAAATTCTTAACATCATAATACAAATGATTGCCAAGTAATATAACAATTTCTTCATTTCTACAACACCTTCCTTTCTCAAGGTTAAAATTATAAGAGGGCACAAGTTTCTACAAACAAAGAACTGATACCAAATTGCAAACTTCTATAACTTGAATCTTTTATCCAACAAAATTGAAATTTCAGATTCCTGCCCAATCACTTTTTCTGGACTCACAGGCATCGAAACCTTGTCAAAAGTTGGCTTCTTACTGTTCTGCTACAGAGAGTAGAACACTAGCTAGCTCGGAAATCTAGGAAAAGGCCCAATTTCTGCAACAGAAGCTCACGGCTTCCGTAAAGAGGCTTACTTGTTATAATCCAATCCTTCTCCAGAAGTCCTGCTTTAGAACTATCAAGCATCTCCTTATGGAAAGTAGACACGATGCTATAGATTGAAATCCTCAGAATGTCGGACATAGAATATGCTTTTGAGTACAGGGGGTCGCCTCTCCTCTTTCTCACAGCGCCCACTGCCGGATCTCTTCTTCCTGAGCTTAGAGTTGCCCATTTGATAGCACCGGTGCCCATCAAATACTGTGGGGACTGTAAGTTGGTCTTCTTCCCCATGCATGTTTCAACAGCTAATAAGCAAGATATTAGAGTTGATATAACAGCAGCATTGCTCCCAGAGAGTTGAGCTATCCCAAACCGGTCCTCTTTGCGTGAATGTACAGTCAATGAAGCTACAATTTGAGCACACCACGCACATAGCTGCATAATAGTTGGAAAAATTAGCATATTAACTCGGGAAAGAAAAATCAAAGACTGTTTCATTCTGGTTTTGTTTCATTTCTAAAAAATTGTTGAGACTATGTTTAATTTGAATTGTCACATCTGATTTGATTGTTGGGACATGACTAGTAGCTTAAAAAAATTAAGGTGAGGATAATTATGCTAGTTGAAAGAAAATCAAATGCAGTTTTGTATAAATATATATATATATATATATATATATATAACATGAATCCAAATAAATTCTCTTCTTGATAGGTATTTATATTCAAAAAGGCGTCATGAAGGTGCCCGTGCCAATGTACAAATGGAGCCACAAAAAGAAAGAAATCACTTGCACACATAGTTATCAAAGTGATAAGGCGGGCAAGGCTGCAGCCTGGCGCCTGCACGCCTAGGCAAAAAGGCACACGTCTAAGCCTCTCCAGGCGATGAGTCGTTTATAATGCATAATCAACATATATATATAACTTGAGATCTAAAGGCCACCGCACCAAGGAGAGGAGCAAGGAGACAACAGCTGTGGAAAGGAGAAGAAGAGTGCTTGAAAGTGTCATCAATGGCGCCAGCAACAACTACAAAAGCCAAAGTCCGCCAAAACCCAGTCGGTGCTCTAAAAATAAACCCTAACAACTTCCTTTTTCATCTCATCAATTCCTCTCTTTGGTGTACGACTCGAAAGGAAGTCATCCAAGGCATCACCTAGCCTTCCACTAAGCTTGGCCTCGCCTTGCCAGTAATCAACTGCTTGGACATCTAGTCGTCACCTAGACGAGACCTTGATAAGCATGCTTGCACCGCCAAGCCAAGACACGTAAATTAAATCTTGTCCCTAGAGTGAAGTCCAACAAGAAGTCCAGAAAACCAATAGTTGATCTCGGATAAACTTCCTTTTGCCAAAAGGAAAGCAAACTCAAAAAAAAGTACTCCCTATGTTCCCAAATATAAGCCCACTATTGACTTTTTGAAAGTTAATTTGAGGCTTTTTTAACTCAAAATTGACAAGACATTTCGACATTTTGAAAGTTTATTTGTCAAGTCAACATATCCAACGTCCAAGAGATATCCTTGAAGTTTATAATCCCAAATATTACATTGCTTTCAGGTCTTCTTCATTATCATTTTTTTCATTTTACAAGACTTTTAAGTATTCATTATTATGACAATAACCTCACAATGAAATGATAATATAAACAAGAAATTTTAATGTAATGAAACAGAGAAAGTAGCATTCCAGAAACTAAAATAATTAGGAACTTATTCCGAGGAATCCTATACCTGTATATCATAAAATGCTTGCTGGAGTTTTGATTCTGCTACTTGATCTGTGGGCAAGGTTAACTGATGGGATATTTGGAAGGCCTCGTTAGAACAACTCTCAAAACCTTCACCCAACTTCAACGTAAACTGTTCCAGAGGCTTCAGACATACAGCCAGAACTCTTTTATAGGTTTCGCCACTTTCCTCAAAGAAGGCTGCTCGTCGCCAAGTATCAGCATTGCTCTCACAAACCATACATAGGTCAAGATATGCAAGATACTGCAATATAGATTTTGCTTTGCTCTCCTCCAGCGCTGCAAGGAGAGGTTCACTTGGATTTGTTTCTGCTGCTGCCGATCCTTTTGGTGGTGCAAACGTGAATCTCTTTGTATGTAACACCTACATAACCACATTGATATTCACTGATACTTCATCAAAACACTACCTATTTGGGATGACTCCGTACAGGATACAGCTATTAATAAGAAAGAAAGTTATGGCAGAAGAACTCATTAAAAAACTAACCTGATGTAGATAATGACTTAGTTCCCAACATAGAAAAACAACAAATATTCCAATGTAAAAGATGATCTGCTCAGCAATGAATTTTCCCATTGTAACCCGACTTTTGTACTCATTCCGGAGAAAAAATGCAATCACAGCTGAAAAGAGGTATCCAGCACACGAAAACTTCAAAGCTTGACTAACAGCTGAAGGAATCCCCATCTTCAAGCTGAAGAACGGTGGACGCTGTTAAAGTTCAACTGGAATCAGCAACTATGGACATACGAGGAAGACACCAGAGGTATATCACAACAGGCAAAACTGCCTTTCTCAACTTCAATAATAATAATGTCAAAAATACAATTTTCCTCAAGACCTCGACAATGCGATCCATTCTCTTCCTATCTTCAATTTTTTTTCATCTATTATTTATATTTTTTTCACATTTTTCACATTACATTTCATTGTACTTATCTATTCTTCGCCACTAAGCTACGAGAGTCAATAACCAGAGTTACGAAAAACAAAATGAAAAAAAATTGAAGTAAAAACCATTGATAGATGTACTGTTCATTCTTTTTCATTTTCCATCAAAGAACTATGATCGATCCAAGTTTCAAAGCTTTATTAATCATCTAAACATTATAAGACATGTACTCGACCTAAAAGCCTCCTTATATTGGAGATCAGGATCCTTTTTGGATGCGCATTAAAGTGATTATGATATTGTAACTAAATGTTCAGTATTTCACAAATAGTTTTCATGTAAAATACTAATTTTCTAGAGCAAAAGATTAAGTTTGACTTGTCAAGTTCATATCATGTTACAATGATAAGGTTCTGGTAGTTAACAACTTAACATTAGACAAGGTACTTAACCTACTCTAAATTTATTCACTTATACATACATGAGAAACAATAGTGGGGGATGACGAGGAACCCAGCCCTAGATTTGTTTTTTTTTTCTTTAGATTTTTCAATTTGGTAGATATTGGTGAAATAAATTGTGAAATAATTGGGGATTTAAGGTAATTCATAGTAATTAGGGATTTTAATGTTTAGTTAGGGTATTTAATCTTTTAGTACTTTTATTGTTCCCCAATTACAATTAGGGTTTTGTTTCTCTTTAATAAATAGTGATGTAATTCTCACAAGTTTTTGAAATATTGAGTACACGAAGTATTTGTCGCTTGAGTGATTCTATCATTCACTGGTGCATGCCTTTGCAACCCATTTGTGTGAAGTCATAGTTTCAACTTTCATCTTGACTGTGAAACTCGAGATTCCTAGTATTTCCAGGAGCAAATTGTGTAAATCCTAGTTACTTTTCTGTCAGTTCCCCCCTCCTCAATCTCATGATGGATCACGGGGTTTTCAACTGAAACCATCTACCATATAAAGCTTTAGATTTTCTAATACCATTGCTCTAAACGACCCTGGTATCTGTTCACAATTGCTAATAAATAATTACTTAATCTTTGAACGATAGACTTGACTAACATTTTTTTTGGGGGGGGGGGGGGGGAGCGGGGCAAGGAATTTGTAAAGAATTAAGAATATACCCAAGAAATTGGTAGAATATATTCTTTACATAAAAGAAGTTATATCTAGTGAAATATTTTACCATTGGCGAAAGATATCTGAAAGTATGCCTGCAAATGACTTAATTTCCAGAAAAATGGATTAATTATACAGAAAGCTTGCATATTGTATGAATCAAACAATCACTCAACAGGACTTCTTCAAGAATGGGAACAGAAATGAACTGGTTTTGATAAAGAGAGAATCTTGGCGGGATACAAAAATGGAAAGAGAGAAAAATTAAGAGATTTCAAAATGTTGGAATTTGACGAGCAATATAGTTTCAAAAAATAAAAATACTTATTGTCCTTTATCTTCTATTATCAGTTACTTCTTCTCACCTTTTTCAAACATGCCCTTATATAATCAAAGTAAGCCAGTAACAGAACACATTACAATGAAAAATACATTAATTAATCAATTAATTAAAAATTCAAAGCTTATATAAAATCAAAGATAGAAAAGGTCACCTGAATGATAGGAAACTCGATTATCCACCGCTTCCTATAAACAAAAACCAATCCATAAAACAACCCAACAGCAAAACCCTTAAACCCTAACACCAAAAACCCACAAGCAAAACAATCACAGCTCCAGCAAACACAACCCACCGCCACAAAACCCGAAAACGCTGTCGAAACAACAAACAGAACAAAACCCATCAACACCCTTGCCCTCCGGCGAAACTCCAGCGACATAGTCTGGCCGCCGGAGAGAAAGAGGAGCCGAATTAGCCCGAATGAAAGCTCAATTGGAGAAGCTGGTTGATCCAGTTGCTGCGGAGAAGAAATTAGGAAGAGGGAAATGGAGAAGAGGAGGAGAGAGAAAAGGAATGAAATGAAAAGGAAGGAGGAGGAGAGAGAAGGAGTGAATTTAGGGAATGGAGTAAAAAGGGAGAAAAAGAAGAGTTTGGAGAGGATGAAAATGGCGGTAGATTGAATTGATTGCCATATCAAAAACCCCATAAATCGGTTCTTCACTATTGATTCTCCTCCGTCTACCGTGTTTGTGGACATTTTTTCTGAAATTTGGGGGGAAAGAAGTGACTGACTGGGGAGCTGGGTTTTGAGGGTTTAATTAGGACTTGCCTAGTTAAAGCTATTAGGTACAGGAGGCCGGTTCAGGGAGGGACGGACTAATCGGTTAAGGGACTGGTACGTTACGTCGGCTATTTTTATTTTTAAAAAATAAAGATAAGAAAATATTTCAGAGTAAATTTGATAATGAATAGTAAGTGGGAGTATTTTATGAAATTAATATTTTTTTCATATAGAAATATTAATTCTATAAAATTAAATATTTATTAGGCTAAGGGGGTGTTTGATAAAAACTGAATGAATCTGAATCTGAATGAGTTAAATCTGAATTTGAATGAAAAAGTTGTTTAATAATTAATATGTCTCAAACATCTGAATGACATAATTTTATTATTTTATCTTTCTGAAAAAATTCAAAATTATTGTAAATTTATTTAATATTACTTAATATAATAGTTAATACCTTTTCTATAATTTTTTTAAATTTTTTTTACTTTATTCAGTTACTCATTCAGTCATTCGGTCAAAAAAATCTGACTTAGCCATTCAGCTCAATAATCTGACCGATTCAGTCATTCAAACGAATTTTTTTCAAAACAAATACACTTAATGACGGACCGATTCAGCAATTCAGTCATTTAAATGTATTCAGTCCTAAACAAACAACTCCTAAGATACCATACAAAGTATAAAGTTATACACCTAGTTTTATAAAAATAGTTTATCTTTAAAAAGATTAATAAAATTTAACTTCACGAATAGAAATATCATGCAAAGTATGAGTAAAAGTAAATTTTTATTTAATTTGAAGTCGTGTAGTACCATTATTATAATATTATAAAATAAGTATAATTTTTAATGATAAAGATTAATGGAACTCTTATTAATTTGATTTGAGAATTAATATTTTTATAAATAAAAATAATAATTTCACAAGATTTATTATTTTTATTTTTTTTGAGTTCAAAGTAAAACCAATATTTGTCTTCACAGTTTAAAAAAGAATTTTCCTACAATGTTCAACGATTCTACTCAAGCGGTCAATGCAGTACATGTTCTGGTCCATGTTATGATATGGGCTTATGGGGATACCAAATACTTCAGGGTTGATCTGCTGGCCTAAAGATATAAACACAAAGCCCATAACCTTCAGACAATGATGTAAAGTATCTCATGATAGGCCAATGACAAAAAATTAGGATAAATTACATATATTAGTATATTTTTAGAAATAATTATAATAATGGTGCATAGATAAAATAATTACAAAAATAATACACTTTTTCATATTGATTTATAATATTAGTGCAATTAGGATTCCTTAATTTAAGGGATTAATATTAATGGGCTGATATGGCAAATCGGGGGGGTTTTTTTTGTAACGCGTGTTCCTATGTTGTTAAACCTTCTTTTCTCCCAACTTCCATAATTTTCGTACGGATATTTTTCTCTCTAAAATCTTTTTTTTCTTCTTCTTCTTCTTCATAGTTGTTCGTACTGGGTGGTGTAAATTGGTTAATGAATATTGATCTCCTTCAGGCTATTGGGGGATGCAACTGGTTTACATAGTCTAATAGTCCTTTATTTTTTTGATTATTTTTTAATTTACTTTTGTTGCACTTGTTGATTCACATGTTGTTCAAGTTAGTGAAAAGAAAGTTTTGGATCAGAAAGCATACATGTTATAGCAATGTATACTAGACCAATTTCTGGGGGCTTGATGTAATGCTTACGTTGTAGCTACGTCAAGCAATAAAAAATAGATACTATCATATAATTGTTTGGTTACTTCTGCATTATGTTTTGGTTACTGTTAGTTTGAGATTCGGATACCATGTTTGTTACCTTGATTTGGTATTTTGGTTACTTTTTTATGTTGTTATGGTTACCATGTATTTGCTTAGTATACATGGTTAACTAAACTGATTTTGGTGTACATGTTGTTTATGTATTGGTTACCATTAAAACATGTTTTGGTTACTATCATATAAATATTTGGTTACATCTTTAGTATGTTTTTGGTTACTGTTAGTTTCTGATTTGGATTCCATTTTTGTTTCCTTGAGTTGGGATTTTGCTTACTGTTTTTTGTTGTTCTGGTTACCATATATTTGCTTAATATATGGGTTGACTAAACTTTATTTGGTCTATATGTTGTTTATGTATTGGTTACCATTAATATATATTTTGGTTACTAATATATAACTGTTTGGTTACTTCATTAGTATATTTTTTGTTATTGTTAGCTTATGATTTGGACACCATTCTTTTTCCCTCAATTGAGATTTTGGTTACTTTTATATGTTATTTTGGTTACAATATATTTGTTTGGTAAACTATTTATGATATAAATATTGTTTATATCTGATTACTAATGACTGTGTAAATCTAATTTTTTTTATTTGCAGTTATGGAATCTTTACTATGAGGAATGCAATAGAAAATTCATTGAAAAAGTTATATATTGGCGTGACATGGAAGTCCCCGGCATTATTATTAAGAAATTGAACCCAAGACAGTTAAAGAAGTTTAAGAAATTATTAGTTTGTGGATGTATTATTTTTGTAAATAATAAACCCA
Source organism: Panax japonicus (assembly GCA_020205505.1). NCBI lineage: Eukaryota > Viridiplantae > Streptophyta > Magnoliopsida > Apiales > Araliaceae > Panax > Panax japonicus. Next base: position 4,562,221 of record CM035098.1, on the reverse strand, counting down.
AGTCATAATAAACCATGTATTTGCTTAGTATACATTGATGTATTATTTTTATAAATTCCTTCAAATATATTCTACAAGGTTTATGTTATTCTATTTCTACTTCCATTTCCATAAACACATCTTACATGTTCTGGTTACTTTCATATAACTATTTGGTTACTTCTTTATTATGTTTTGGTTACTATTACCTTATGGTTTGGCTACTATTATTGTGTCCTCAATGTGGGATTTCGGATACTTTTATTTATTTTATTCTAGTTAATATATAATTGTTTAGTATACATGAGTTGCCTAAACTGGGTTTCATTACATGATGTTTCTGTTTTGGTTACCATTAAAACCTGTTCTGGTTACTATCATATAATTATATGGTTACTGTTTTATTATGTTACATTATGGTTACTGTTATTAGTAACCAGATAGTTACAAGCTTATATCAGAACAAACATCAATTGTTAAATATACATGTGTGAGTGTCCTATTTATCTACAAGCTTATTAGTAACCAGATAATTATCATAGATAGTTATAAGCTTGTTAGTAACCAGATAATTATAAGCTTGTATCAAGACTGTTATAAGCTTGTATCAAGACTGTTATAAGTTTGTATATGTTTACTTTATATTGATAACTAATGATGGAATCAAAAATTAAAATATTAATCAACATCAATTTTGGTTACTATACACCATCAAAAATGTTACCAACCATGTGGTTAATGGTTACTAACAGTAAACAATTATATATTCCTGTAAATAATTAAATTTATTTTATTGGTTACTGTTAGTCTCCATTGTCTAACAACTGAATAAACATTATAAAGTAACCAAATCAATATTAGACAGTAACCAAATTACATAATCTTAGTAACCAGAATATAAACCACATTTTTACATGCAAATTTGAAGGCCTAAATGATGGAATTTGATAAAAAAAAAAACCCTGTAGTTCACCAGCAAAGCTGGTGACTTTTGATCGTTGACCTGTTTCCAATGAAATTAGGCTCCGAAAACGCTAAAATCCAACTCTCCAAGCTTGACAGGAATTGCCAAATGGTCACTGGATCAAATCTTTCCACAATTTATCAAATCTTTCCATAAAACGTGATCAAACCTTTCTATAAACTGTCACGCCTTCTCTTCAACCGCATCAATTTGTCACCAGCTAAAGACTAACAGTATACACCAACCAAATAAATATTATACAGTAACCAAATAAACATTATACAGTAACCAAATCAATAATAAACAGTAACCAATTTTTATGTACTTAGTAACCAGAATATAAAACATATTTTTACATGCATTTTGAAATCAAAACAGTCAGTATACTGACTTTGTTACCAATTAAATAGCGAAAAACTTAAGAAAGGTAACCAATATACGAGTATATAGTAACCGCGGGGTAACCAAATAAACATTTAAAGTATACAGCAACCAAATAAATATTATACAGTAACCAATTTATATGTACTTAGTAACCAGAATATAAAACATATTTTTACATGCATTTTGAAATCAAAACAGTCAGTATACTGGCTTTGTTACCAATTAAAGAGCGAAAAACTTAAGAAAGATAACCAATATATGAGTATATAGTAACCACGGGGTAACCAAATAAACATTTAAAGTATACAACAACCAAATAAACATTATACAGTAACCAATTTATATGTACTTAGTAACCAGAATATAAAACATATTTTTTACATGCATTTTGAAATCAAAACAGTCAGTAAACTGACTTTGTTACCAATTAAAGAGCGAAAAACTTAAGAAAGGTAACCAATAAACGAGTATATAGTAACCACGGGGTAACTATATGCATATAAACTTTAAACTCAAATATCTCAGTATACAAATTTATAAGGAATCAATCAACAATCAACAATCAAAGTTGTTACAGAGGTTGGTTACTGATCTTGAAGTTGCTATTGATCTTGAAGTTGTTGTTGATCTTGAAGTTGCTGTTGATCTTTTCCTCTATTATCCGATCTCAGAGTTGCATCTCGTCTTCTCAGTTCTGTCGTTGCTCTGTCGTTGATCTGTCGTTGTTGTTGCATGTTTCCTTAGTTGCTTGAATTTAGGTGCGGTTGGTTACAAATATGAAAGGAAATAACTGACGTGTAGGAGTTAATGATACGTGATTTTAGGAATTGTAATATATTGTGTTTTGTTATTTTTGTAATTATTTTGTGTGTATTTTAATTTTATAAATATTTTATAATTATTGTATATTAGTGTTAAGGACCCAAAAAAATATGACAAGCACGACTCAAAGAATCGGTTCTCAATCCATGATTGTTGTCTCATATCCCACAGTTAACATAGGGCTGAATCTAAGGCATTAGTCATGGAGGTCAAATGGTCTTTCGTTTCTTTTTTTAATTATTTTTTTTGTTATTCCCGGGTCAATTTAAGCATTAATCGAAACTAAACCTCTTCTCGAACAATTTCAAAAACACACCCATATCGAGTATACTTTGAGTCAAATAATAATATATATATATATAGCAAGGATCAAGAGCATTCTCCTTAAAAAGCATTCCTCCTTAAATAACATTCTTTTATTAAAACTACATCGTTTTGGAGTCTTTTAAAAGAGAGTGGTCCCACTTATTTTTTTTTATTTATAAAAATGCCACCGGGGTCACTCCAAAACGACATAGTTTTAATAAAAGAATGCTATTTAAGGAGGATTGCTTTTTAAGGAGAATGCTCTTGATCCTTGCTCTCTCTCTCTCTATATATATATATATATATATATATATATATATATATATATATATATATATATATATATTAACGCCAAGACTTTTCCACGCGCCCCAATCACGTAAGATATGTCTGATACTGCATAGTAAACACGACAACACCAAAAGTTTGACGGCTTCGACCGTCGGGGGATAGCTCCGACGTGAGAGTCAGTACAGGTGATCACAAGGTTTACAATGGAGGAAAATATATCTAGTGTATTAAGAGAAAGAAAATATCAGTTACCTTTTCTTGTGTGATGTCCCTCCTTCATATACTCTCATGTTCAGTTTCTTGTGCCACCCACTACCATCTGACATAGTCCCCCACTACTGGTGACCTCAGCCGACTACCAGCAGCTCACCTGCTCCATCCCATCATTGTTCTCCACCGCCGGCCGACTAGATCCCATCCACATTAATCCATGGCAGAGATAACAGTCAACTGCTATCTTTTCTCATCATTACCGGTCAAAGCCCAAAATGTAGATTTTTAGCTATCTAATGGATCGGTCCAATAATTCAGCCCAAGACTTTCAAGACCCAATCAAAATAACCCACTGACTTGGCCCAATGGCTAGGCCCAATAACACCAGGATCCAATAGTGATAACCCAATGGATCCACCAAGGAGTTCGGCCCAATGCACATAAAATATCTTGACCCAACAATATATATATAGTCCAGCTCTCTCCAACGAACTGGAGGGAGCAAACTAAGATCGTCGGTTTTTTCCGTTGCTGTAGCATAAAAAACCGACTTTCTATGCTATAGCGATGGAAAAAACCGTCGCTATAACCGTTTTGTTCTTAGTTCGCTCCTTCTAGTTCGCTGAAGAAACAGACTGTATATATATAATCCGACTCTCCAGCGAACTGGTTCGCTGACGAACCAATTATGACTATGATTTGAACCGTCGTCATAGTCAATTCATCGCAAACCGATTCGTTGGATAACATTTCCATATATATATATGGCAAAACAAACCATTTATGTACTCTTTTATGTACCATTAATATGTATTTAGTGTGTGTATGTGTGTGTGTCAAATTTGGCAAAACAAACCATTTAGCCCTTATACTCTTTTTTTAGTTTCATTTCAGTCCTTATATTATTTTCATTTCATATTTATTTATGTACTATTTTGTATGTGAACAATGTTGTCTTTTGTAAGTGTGAGAGATAATGACACGACATTAAAGAGAAAAACTAAATTCCAACAAGAAGTTTTGAGTTGTTTGGTATAATTCAAATGGATCCCATAATTTATAAAAAAACGTAGGATTTCTAAATTCTTATAGGGCCCTTAAAATTCCTTCTAAAGCCTTCACAATTAATTTCATACAATCCAATTTTTATGTACAAAATTTTATTAATTAATTTTAAATTAAAAAAAATACAAATTAACATATGCAAACTGGAACTCAAAAACCAAATTTTTAATAATTAATGTTTACATAAAAAAAAACTAAATTAAGTCGCAGTAGTTTAAATGAAAACTCGGGGCGAGCCGTAAACTCGGACATCCTGGTATCGAATTCCAATAGCTGCAAGTGTCAAGCCCGAAATGGCCATGGGGCCACGGAAACACAGGCGCAAACCTGTATGAAAAGTCTGGTCAAGGGTGGAGAAATTAGTCCGGCTGCTGTCGAGAAACTCCACATTATCAAAAAAAAAATCCAAATACAAATCCCTCTCCTCCCTTAATTTCATTTTATAAACTTGAGTTAATCTGTTATAAATCATGTTTAACTTCTAATAATGCTGACCTACTCCTCATCCTCATCCTATCCAAGTCAGTGTCATCATTTTAATCACCTCATCTCCCAACTAATTAGATCTAATAGAAAATTAAAGTAGCCACTAAAATTTGAAATATATGGAGAATGTTAGGTTTTTTAGCAGCCACAAATAAAAAAAATGGCAATTATTTTTGCCCCTCAGTCAGCAATGAATACAAGTCTTTAGTGGCAAACACGTCCCTTTGTGCACATAGCTTTTCTATCCATAATCATAATGCATGCTGCAGATTAAAGCACCATTAGTTTCTTGAGGGCAACTAATTAATATATATTTATTTATTAGTCCTAATTAGAAATTTTTTCCTAATTTATGCGACTCATGAACTTTCAGTCAGAATTCTATTAAAGGGAGAAAAAAAAAAGGTAGCCCATCAATTCATGACAAAAAGTTTAATCAATGTATAATCTTGTACTTTATTAATTCACACATAATTATACAATATATAAATAACTATAATTATATTAGGGTAATGATTCATAGCATGTATTTGTTATGAATTATTATAAGGCATACACCATCTATACAATTGAAAATAAGAATGAATGGTTAAGATTAGAAAATGAAAATAGTATCAGACGATAAAAAAACTCATATCATTCGCTATTAATAGTAGCGGACGATAATTAGAAAAGTGTTTGATTTTATTTTAAGGTTTAGTGTTTGTTAATTAGGGTTTAATGTTTATTAACAAGAGTTTAGCGTTTATTAACTCGGAATTAATGAGGTTAATAAACCCTAAACTCAGTTAAAAAAAAGGAGTTAATAAATCATAAATCCCGATTAATAAATTATGTAATAAAGTCAAACTCTTATCTTGATTAGGTCCGTTATTATTAGTAGCGGATGATGTGTTTTTTTACCGTCCACTACTAGACGTCGATTTTCAGTTTCTAATTCTAACCGTTCCTTCTTTTTTTTCAATGATATAGTTGGTGTATACCTTATAAATTAAATATACATAACAAATACATCATATGAATCATTTTCCGTTATATTATATACACAAAATACAACATACGTCTATATCTTAAATCTATATAAACTTTTGATCATATATAACATCACTTTTCTAAATTATGGCTTTAAGAATGAAAATTTTTCTTATTAAATATTGGTTTTATTTTTTTGTATATGATATATGGAGACAATATAATAACACTAGTGTATCACACAAATGATGAAGACAATATAATAACACTAGTGAATCATGCCTAATGGATACTATCATTATATGATGCGTATTTGGATGGAAGAACTCCACCTAATTTAGTGATCGAATTTTGTCAAACTCTTGAAAATTTTGAGGGGAAAAAAAAAAGAAAGAGTAAAAAGTGAAATTTAAGAATTTATTAAAACAAGTCAAGTTGGTACAAGAAATTAAGTCCATAATTAATATTCACGACTCTCATTTAAGGATGTAAATAAATCGAGTCAAGTCGAGTATTGAGTTGTTTAGATTTGGTTCATAAAATTTATTGAGTATAAAATAAGGTTTGATTGAGGCTCATTTAGTTACCGAGTCGAGCACAATCCCGAATCGAGCCCGAATTGTTTGAACTTTTCAAACAAATATGATCCGAGTATCGATAAAAAATTACAATTTGAGGAGGTTCGAGTAGTTTATCGAACTTTAAAATTTGGTCATATTTGATTTATTTATATTTCGAGTCGAGTTAGAATCAAACTTTTAATTGAGCGAGTACGAATCGAGCCCGAACTGTTTGTTCATTTTACAGCCTTACTCTCATTCACTTTTTTCAAGCTAAAATTTTAATTTTTAAGCCTCATTTGGAATGCATTACTACAAATTCTCATAATCAAATATCTAATTAAAATATTAATTAATTTATATTAGCACTGAAAATCAAAATATGTCATAAATATTAATTACAATGTCAAGTTATGCATTTGGGAGTCCGACAGAGTCAAGTTATGCATTTGGGAGTCGAGTTAATTATGATACAAATCTTGGTATTACAATAAATTTATGATGAATTACAATTACGAATATTATCAGCACATTGGATTGGTAAAAATTATAATAGAATTCCAGTTATTATTCATTTTTCTAAAAAGATTGTCACTAAGGGGCTGTTTGTTTAGAACTTAATGGGTCTGAATGGCTGAATCGGTAAGTGGCTGAATCATTAAGTGCGTTTATTTTAGGAAAAAAATCGTCTGAATGGCTGAATCGGTTAGATGCGTTGGTTGAATGGTTAAGTCCGAATTTTTGGTCTGAATGGCTGAATGGTTGGCTGAATGAAGTAAACAAATAAAAAAAATATTAACTATTATATTATGTAATATTAAATAAATTTACAACAACTTTGAATTTTTTCAGAGGGGTAAAATATTAAAAATATGTCATTCAGATCTATAAGATATGTCAGTTATCAAACAGTTTTTTCATTCAGATTCAGCTCATTCAGATTCAGATTCATTCAATTTTTATCAAACACTTCCTAAAACTTATTCGGCAATCAAAAAGTGGGCCCGATTATTATACATTTCTTTAAACAAATTACTACTAATTAATACTTATTCACCTAATTAATAATCAAAAAATGAATGTAAATATTTCTAATATGTATTATTTTCCATAAATTATTGATATTTAAAAACTCTTTTAGGGCCATCAAATAATGAGTTCTATCCGACTCAAAATGCCACCCTAAAAAGAATAATGTAATAAATAAATGAGTTAACACGTCAAACACCACTTTGAATAGAGACTGCCGTGGAGTATCCATTGCATGTCCATTTGGGTTCCATTGACTTCCGGGGCAAACCCCAAACCTCTCTCACTCATAATTAAGATTCCATTTATTTCGCCTTAAACAAATAAATTCCTAAAAATTTAATAGGTTTAGAACTTCAACTCAATAATACTTCTTACTTCCTTTACTAAAAAATTATGGTTTAAGTTTTTTATACATGAATTAAGTAATGATTACTCTCTCCTCTCAAAAATTAGTTTAGGTTGACATTTTTAATTAAATTAATCAATTTAATATTTTTAAAATTATGAAAATTAGAGATGATAGTAAATTCAACATAGTTTTTTATTATTATAGTTTCTTCATTTATATTTTTACAAAAAATTTGTAAGACCCCGACTTTTATGAAATACAAATTGAATTTTTTTTATGATTATTATTCTAAAAGTAATGTGTTAAATTGATAAAATAATAAATTAATGGTAATATGTGCAAATTATAAGAGTATGTCGGAGAATATTCGTTGTGTCGGCGAATATTCGTTTTGTCGGAAATATTAGATGAAAGTACGACGATGCCGAAATAATCAACCATTGTTGGGCCCCACAATGAAATATTGTATGATACAAAATGACAAAAATAACTTTTTAATAAAAATATGTCAACAATATTATCATTAGTTAAATACCCGATGATAAAAGTATAGTAGCATGCGGTATTCTACAGTGGCACAATGTATTCCACAATATCACACAATATGATTTGATTATGATATATATATGAATGAATATGAAAGTATGCTTGCATTAAGAAAAGTTGTAAAGTCCTCTGATAGATTATAGAAACATATGTACAAGGACTTAGAGTGAATTGATCAAATGTGTTAGGTTGATCCTACATAAGCAAAACAGCTTTGTAAAGTCCTTAAAAAGAAATGATGTACAGGGACTATAAATATAGAAAAATCAAGTATGTTAGGTTGATCTTATGATGTAATAGATAGGCTTGTCTGATCGTCGAGCACTGCACCAGAAATCATAGTCTGCCTGGAGAGTCAAGGATAACTCGAGAGTTATCAAGGCAGAATCGTAGTCTGCAAGATAGTAGATCTTGGAGTTCGTAGACTACCAGGAGAGACGAGGAAGGAACGTAGTGTGTTGAGTAAATCCTTCTCAGAGACGAAGTCTACTGAGGAAGTCATGTTCTGAATCGTAGAGACAACCTGCCCACGAGGCGACCGAGCATCTGCCAAAGCTAAGTCAAGAATCGTAGACTACACTAGGAATCGTAGAGTCTACTAATCATACCAAGGGCAGAGACCGTAGTCGAGCAAGATCAGATGAAGACAACAAATACAATGACAGAAATCGTAGAGTGTCAAGATCTGATCTTAGAGTCGTAGTGTCTGCACAGCCAAAGCTGAATCGTAAAGTGCAGAACTAAGACCTCAACAGATGTGCTCACAATGCCAGGACAGAATCGTAGAACAAATAAGATTCTCAACAACTGAGTACTCCCAGAATATCCAAAGGAATGAATCCTCTGATTGGTAATAACAAAGATACATCTCACCAAGGAAATCAGAGGGCACTCAATGAATGACATACAAGCTAATAGAAGATCTAAGCACCAACTCAATCAGTATTAAGATTGAGTAGTGAAGCCATTTGAGATGAAGTCTTCCACAAGATGATCATAGGAAGACTTCAGTAACTGACTAAGGAAAGTCAGCAAGTGCAGTAGCTGTCAAGAAGACAGAAGACAACGATCTTGAAGATGATCAAGATTGTAGTGTTTGCCACAACAAAGAAGAAACTAATGGAGTCCACACAGAGATACTGGTCAACTCTGAATAACAAGGCTAAACTGATTAAGCATTGGGTCAGTCCATTGATGATAAGTGAATGGGAGATCACAAGGAGAAAGCGAGCTGGACACGCCATAAATCTGAAGTGTCTTGTTAGTCAGAAGGGGCCAGAGCAAGGAGTCAAGCCTTCAGTATCTAAAAACAGTCAAAGCAAACAGAAGAGATAAAGCACTGCATAAGAGAAGGAAGAAGTGTTCCACATTGAAGATCGAATGAACACTCTTTAAGATCGTAGTGTTGATTCTACAAGTCAAGAGGCAAAAATTAAACACTATGATCAAGTCCATAAAGTTATGCATCAGAATCGTAGAGTTCGAATAGCTAAAGACTGAAGCATTGACAACGGTTCAATCTAAAGGATACTATTAGAACAAGAGCTTATTGAGAGCATCGATGCAAGGACAACCTCTGATCGAGAAATTAGAAGGGTGAAGTAAAGTTATCGACCTTCCCAAGACATGTAAGTGACATATCTAATGGGGCAGGTGAAACAGTAAACTGCAGTTTTAGAAAGTCAGAAAAAGGTGTCATGTCACATCTGCAGTCTGCACTAAATAACTCAAGATCTACGAAGCAATTTGAATAGCTTTAAACGGACTACTTTCCAACTGAAAGATTGGGAAGCAGTATAAATCAACAGAGCTTCAAAGATCAAGAGTTGTTGATGATTGTGAAATTGCAGAATCGTTGAGTTGGTAAATGCTATAGTTGACTCTACGAGTTCCACCAAAAGATCAACTGAACAAGTCTTAGTGACAACAAGACTACCAAGGTGGAAGTGAAGCAGCTTTGAAGTAGAACTCAAACAGATCAAAACTTCATTCAACAAAGATGAGAATGTCACTGAAGATGGCAGCCAAGCTAAGAGCCGAGAAGGCCAAGAAGATAGCATTTAAGAAAGTGGATGAACACAAAAAATATCAGAAGAGCCACTCTACGAATCACCATGAACCGAAAGCTAAAACTGAACAAGTGCAGAACCATATCTGCAAAGTATTCAAGAAGGGTTCAGGGATTGCTAAATGCCAGTCGAAGTTTACTAACAGCACAGAGACTTAGCAAATCCAGATGGTGATGGTGCATAGCTGACATCAAATAAAGATAAGCTGAAAAGAGTAAAGATCAGCTGCACCAAAGAAGGTGTAGTCCAGACTCGAAGCAGAATGTAAAGAGGACCACATCAAGCTGCTAAGTACAAAAGATGTTCAGAGTTTAATGACATCTTAACAGCTCAGCACCAACAACAACAACAACTGCAACAACAAGAAGCCAGGGCCTGAGGGGTCCTTGTCCGGAGGGACTAAACAAAGTTCCAAGTCTATCGGGCTTGAAGAGTTCCTAGGGAACTAGAGGAGTTCCAAGGCTGGCTGGCCTTGAAGAGTTCTTAGTGAACTGAAGTTCCAAGGCTGCTGGCCTTGAAGGAATCTTAGTGATTCAGGGTGCTGCCCTTCCTTAGTGGAAATCCTGCTAGTTAAAAGCATAAGAGTGGATTAGGAGATTGAGTCTCTGAACCACTTAAAACCCCTTTGTGTCTTTGACTTTATGTGCATTAACTGCTATAACTGCTATGTATGTCTTAACTGCTTACTATTGAACTAACTCTACGAACAATGTATGTATGATTATGAATATATCAATGAAGGGGATCTTTTACTTATTCCGCTGTGCTTGAAAAAGATTCTTATGATTGTCATATGCTAATTTATGGGCAATGCAAAATAAACGAGAAAAGAATTTGAAATTCTAAGGATCTATTCAACCCCCCCTTCTAGATCTATTGTGCCTATTGGGAACTAACAACAATAATATAAGAATTCAATTAAATGAAAGCAAAGAATTTTTTTTAAAGATTTATAATTTAATTTATCCAGAATTCAATAATGCCCAAATTGCCAACATGATACTGCTTTGTGGAGTAAAACTCATGAATAATATTGTATCAAAAATGATTTGGATCGAAAAGAAATCAATTTTTGTCATGAATAGTGCCCCAGGTGAATAGTAACCGAGTGAATAGTACCCCGTAAATAGTAATTCAGAAATAGTATCCTGTGAATAGTACTTCGACATGGAAAAGTTAAAACTTATCAAGAATGCTCAGAATAATATTTTCATGAAAAGATACTGGATGAAGCGCAAATATCAAGGATATTATACTAATTTCATGGAGTATAGAAGTCAAAACTTTAACAAAATGAGTGTAGAATTCGAAATCTGAAACGAAATAATATTACTTACATACTACAGAGTATGAAAGAGAATACTATTTCATATGAATACTGAACAAAAATAATATTCCTTAACTTAAAAAAGAGAGTATTCCAACTGGTATAACGGGGATATTTTTGAAGAAAACTTTCATTGTTTTCTATGCTCAAAGCTTTCTAAAACTTGAAAGAAATACGCTCAATATTATAGAAGAAGAATTCTCTGATTATGGTGTGATTTTCAATTCTAACTAAGCATCCTATTTATAGGAGAATAGAAGGATACTATTTAGAAACGAATTGTAAAACCCCAGCTTTTTATAAATAATATTGAATTTTCCTCCAATTATTATTTTGAAATAATAAGATGTTAATTTGATATAATGTTTTAGTTATGGGTGAAATGTGTAAATTTTACAAAATAAGCAAGTTGTTATAAAATATTCATTTTGTCGGGGAATATTCATTTGGTCGTGGAATATTCTTTTTGTCTGGAATATCCGTACGACGACACAGTCATTTGTGGGACCCATAACAGAATAACTGTCGAATGAGAAAAACGACAAAGTATGAGTTTTAATGAATAACGGCGTAATGATTACTGTTAACACTGTTGGAATATCTGGTGGTTAAAATACAGTAATACGTGTGGTTGCACAGTAGCACACGGTATTGACCAGTATGGTTGAATTATTGATTCTTACGTAAGAAGACACTACTTAATAATTGTTACAGTAATTACTGTTCAATATTTTATGTTATTGATTCAATAATTGCTGCATTGTTAATTTATATTATTATTGTTTCAATAATTGTCACTGTACAATATTTTTCATTATCAGATCAATAATTCATATTTGAATAATATTATTAGATAACATTTTTGGCAATGTCTAAAAAGTTCTGTCAAGGAGAGGTTAGGTCATCTAATTGCGCGCTAGTAAAGAAAAATCCTTATTGAAAAGCCCCCTCTTTCCTGGGAACGGCCTGATTGTCATAATTGTGATTCTGTAATATTATTTATGAATAATTAATTATTGATTCATATGATAAGAAAATATTTATTTTATATAAATGATGGATTTATTTATTTTATGTGATTATAATTAAAGGAGTTAATGTTGAGGTGTTTTATCTGTATTTTTGTCGGAATTGAGGTATTAAAAATCAAATCAGTATTTTTACGATATATTGCATGAATTATAATTTTTAATCTGGCCGTTGGATCGTTGTGATTTTTGGATATGTTATACATATATAAGTTGGGTATATGTCCACAAATTTTGAACCGTTAAAAATGAACGAATGATTTGTTATGAATTTTAAGAGGTGACTGCTTCGAAAATTAGGGTTATAAATGATTTTAGTGAAAAATTCTAGAATTGTGTGGGCCCCACTTGTGGTTGATGAGAAATGTGCTCAATTGAATTTTCAAATGTGGTGGGTGGCAATAGTAGCAGGTAAAGCCATCAGGTAGCAGGTCAAGTCTGCTTCGGCGTGCTAACATTCTCCTATAAATAGAGGGCTAAGTTAGAATTGAAAATCACACCAGAAACATAAGCTTTCTCTCTTTCTCTCTATATTATCGAGCGTATTTCGTGAGTATTTTGATACTTTGAGTGTTGATATACGGTGCAAGTTCCTTCAGTACTATATCCAGTATTCTAGTCAGAAGTACTGTCTTTTTGAGGTAAGGGATGTTATTTTTTTCATATATTATATTATTTCTTCAATATCATTATGCCAAAGTATTGATCTGAACTTTTAATCAAATTTGGAATATTTTATGTCGGAGTTACTATTCACGTATACTACACTATTCACGTACGACACTATTCATGAATACGATACTATTCACGAGTATTGTTTATGAAGTATGATTTTTCTTGTGGAATTTTTACCTTTTTGTGTCAGAGTTACTATTCACGTATACGACACTATTCACGTATACGACACTATTCGCGTATACGGCACTATTCACAAATACGACACTATTCACCAAAAAAATAAAATTTTCTTTTTTCCTTCCAGATGTCTTTTATGGTTGCTATCTTTGATTGTATCCATGTTTTGAGCTTTATTTTTTTGAATTCTGGTTCAAAATTGGTTATTATGGAGTATTATTGATCTTGGATAAACTGTTATATGAATCCCTAATATTTGTCCTTCTGTCTCACTGGATTCGTTCTCTAAAATGTTTTTTTATCATCCCCAGTCCTTAATGATGATACTTGATGTATATCTTTGGCCCATAGTGCAAAGATGTATGATTACCTGATGAATATCTTTGGTCCGTAGTGCAAAGATGAACAGGTGTTGAGATGAACATGGCCAACTGGTGATACAAATGAATATCTTTGGCCTGTAGTGCAAAGATGAATATTTGATTAAAGATGTATATTGATTGTTGTTACAAGGATAAAATATTGATGATGGACTTTTAAATTCATAGATGATAGTAGATTTCATTCTCTATTTAACTCTTCTAATGAATTGATATTTCCGCTGCAGTTGTTGATCTAAAACTTGTTGTTGATTATATTCTATCAGATTTTCCCCTGTTGAAGACTAAGGATAATTTTTTGTATATTATCTTAGTCATAATATTCTTTACTGGGCTAGTTGAGCTCACCCTTTTCCTTTTTGTTCCATTTTTCTTCTCAAGAGGTGAGAACATAGCAGGATCTAGTCGGGGTACGGAGTGATGGTTCTAGAAAGATGTTTTAGTAGTCCTCACTATTTCTGTAAAATAGTGTATGAATAAATGTAATGAGGACTTATTTGAGTGTGGATATTGTCTAGAAAATAATATTTGTATTTAAACTCACATGATGTGTTGTCGTATTTTGCACGATAATTGTATTATTGAAGTTGTAGTTTGCTTTTTGTACCATGTAATTGGCGACTCAGAATAGGTATGGTGTATACCTATTTTGGGGGCGTCACAGTTGGTATCAAAGCTTAGGGATATGGTTTCTGGCGGAGATCAGGGAATAGAACTAGGAGGGGAGAGATGAGTAAATCCTTCGCTAGTGTGTCCTATCTAAGCTTATTTGTTGGTCGGTCATACTATAGGGATATTATGTGATATGTTAATTTGTTTAATTAACCCTTGTTTTATGGCAGTATTTAAGAATGGTTGCTGAAAACGTTAACAATGGAGTGTAAGAGACTGTGGCACAACCTTTAGTCACAAACCAGGAGAACGTGCAACAGGAAGGTAATATTCCTCCTGTAAACAATACTACCGAGCAAACGATGAATGATGGAATGTTTAGGAGCTTTTTGCAGTTCATGCAAAATCAGACGAGGGAGACTCGTGAACAAAATACGGGTGGAAATGATGGCAACGCGCGGTGTGTCACAGCCAAGCAGTTCAAGGATTTGGGACCACCAGATTTCTAGGGAAAGCCCGATCCGATTAAGGCAGAAACATGGGTCAAGTAAATTATCAATATATTTGATGTCTTGGGATGCACGGAGGAGCAGAAGGTTCCATTCGCCACCTTTATGTTCCGTGGAGAGGCATATTACTGGTAGGAATCGGTGAAGCGTACCAGTTAGCCGCACTCAACATGTCTTGGGAAACGTTTCAGAAACTATTCAATGACAAGTACTTTCCTGAAAGTATTCTTCATATGAAAGAGGTAGAGTTTATTATACTGGAACAGAACAACATGACGGTGTCTCAGTACGAGGTAAAGTTCGCGGAGTTATCCAGGTTTGCACCTCATTTGGTAGAGAATGAGGAATGTATGACGCGAATGTTTCTGCGAGGTTTGAAACCCGAAATACGGCAATACCTCATTTCTCACAAAACTTTGTTTATATTCAGATGTTGTGAATAGGGCTCAGTTATTAGAGCGAGATAGTGAGTATGTTCAACCGAGGGACCACAACCAGGGTCATACTGGTGATAGCAATCATCGGAGCGATGATAACCAGCGAGGAGGGAAAAATACGAACAAAAGCGGTAATCACTCTGGTAGTAATCGTGGCCATGATAATAGGAGAGGTGAGTCAAGTGGAAATTTTAAGAAGAGAAGATTTAATGATGATGGGAAGACGTCGGCGGCAGCACCAGCACCAACAACAAATTTTTGGGGAGGAGAACGACCGCCAGTTAGATGTTACAGATGCGGAGAGGAGGGACATATAAGTCCAAACTGTTCAAAGCCTTCCAAGGTATGTTTTAGTTGTGGAAAAGACGGTCACATAGCTCGATTTTATCCTGTAGCGAAATCAAGTCCAGCTAGGACAGTGGCACCAAAGGAGGATACAGACAAAATGAAGTCGATGGTTTCTAGAAGAGCGTTTGTCGCGACTGCCCAAAATGAGAGGAACCCGAACAAAGGTATCACGCGTTAGTTAAATATAAATTCTTACGAAGTTTATACCTTATTAGATATCGGTTCTCCCCATTCTTTTATCTCTCCTGCTTGTGCTCAACGTTTAAACTTGACTCCGGAGAAATTAGACTTTGATTTATTAGTGGAGACTCCGTTAGGAGAAACTTTCGTTACATCCACGGTTTATAAATCTTGCTTAATCCAAGTTGGCAGTATCACATTACCAGTTGATCTTATATCTTTAAAGATACTTGCTTTTGATGTGATTTTAAGGATTGATTGGTTAACCGCTCATCATGCCAAAATTGATTGTTTTCATAAGGTTGTTAGTTTTTATATTCCTAACTAACCTGTTATGCGAATTCAAGAAACCAAACCATTGAAGTCAAACACTTTCATATCAAGCCATAAAGCCATTCGTTTATTGAAAAATAGATGTCAAGATTTCTTAGCCATTTCATGGATTTAAACAAAAATACGTCAGATTTGAATGATATTTCTGTAGTTAGTAAATCTCTTGACGTATTTCCTGAAGAATTTCCTAGCCTACCCCCAGAGTGTGATATTGAATTTTGTATCGACTTTGAACCCGGTACAAAACCTATTTCTAAAATCTTTTATCAAATGGCTCCTATTTAACTTCAGGAGTTAAAAACCCAAGTACAAGAGTTGGTACTCGAGCCTCTATCAGGTGACTTCCTTTGTGGAATGCACCAAAGCCACACTCTCTGTAGGGGACACTATATTTGTGTGGTGGTAAAACAATAGGTGCCATTGTGACGTGTTATCCAAGATTGGGATATGAGTCACAGTTGAGAACAACCTAAGTCAGTAATCGAAATATCTAGCTTTCTAGGCTTAGATGGTTACTATCGGAGATTCGTGGAAGGATTTTCTTGAATCGCTACTTTGTTAACTTAGCTGACTCGAAAAGATACAAAATTCGTATGGAGCGAGGAACGCGAGAAGATTTTCTAAGAGCTCAAGAGGAAACTCATTTCGGCACATGTTCCAACCATACCATCCTTGAAAAGCGAACGTGGTAGTTGATGCGTTGAGTAGAAGATCGTACGCGAGTACGAGTGTGATATTTTTGAATACAAAGACCTAGTTTGTATAATTTACAAATGATAGAGATAGAGTTAAAGACTCTAAGGACCAACGTGATGATATACGAGTAAAATCGACTTTAATCGATAACGTTAAAGCCGCTCAAGCTACACACCGGAGTTGATGAATATAAAGAAGAAGGTGCAAGAAGGCGTTATTCTAGAAGTAAGAGTCGATGAAGAGAAGAAAGCTCAAACCTGCGATTTATTTGAAATCCTCGATCGAGTAGGAACTGTGTCCTATAGACTCGCCGTAAAGCCAAGTATGTCGCGTGTTTATAACGTTTTTCACGTATCGATGTTACGTAAATATGTGGACGACCCGAATCATATTATTGCGTTAGAACCAGACGAGATAGCCGAAGATTTAACGTACGAGGAGGTACCTGTCATGATCTTGTATAGGAAAGAGCATGTCCTATGCACAAAGGTTATTCCACAAGTTTAAGTTTTATGGAGGAATCATGCTATTGAGGAAATGACCTGGGAGTTGGAATCAAAAATAAAAGCGAGGTACCCTCACCTGTTCGAAACACCAGGTACGTACGTCAATTTCGAGGACGAAATTTCATAAGGAGGGGAGGCTGTAAAACCCCAGTTTTTTATAAATAATATTGAATTTTCCTCCAATTATTATTTTGAAATAATAAGGTGTTAATTTGATATAATGTTTTGGTTATGGGTGAAATGTGAAAATTTTACAAAATAAACAAGTGGTTATAAAATATTCCTTTTGTCGGGGAATATTTATTTTGTCATGGAATATTCTTTTAGTCAGAAATATCCGTACGACGACGCAGTCATTTGTGGGACCCATAACAGAATAACTGTCGGATGAAAAAAACGACAAAGTATGAGTTTTAATGAATAGCGACGTAATGGTTACCGTTAACACTGTTGGAATACCTGGTGGTTAAAATACAGTAATACGCGTGGTTGCACAGTAGCACACAGTATTGCACAGTATGGTTGAATTATTGATTCTTACGTAAGAAGGCACTACTCAATAATTGTTACAATAATTACGGTTCAATATTTTATGTTATTGATTCAATAATTGCTGCATTGTTAATTTATATTATTATTGTTTCAATAATTGTCACTGCACAGAATTTTTCATTATCAGATCAATAATTCATATTTGAATACTATTATTAGATAACATTTTTGGCAATGTCTAAAAAGTTCTGTCAAGGAGAGGTTAGGTCATCTAATTGCGCGCCAGTAAGGAAAAATTCTTATTGGAAAGCCCCCTCTTTCCTGGGAACGGCCTGGTTGTCATAATTGTGATTCTGTAATATTATTTATGAATAATTAATTATTGATTCATATGATAAGAAAATGTTTATTTTATATAAATGATGGATTTATTTATTTTATGTGATTATAATTAAAGGAGTTAATGTTGAGGTGTTTTATCTGTATTTTTGTCGGAATGGAGGTATTAAAAATCAAATCAGTATTTTTACGATATATTGCGTGAATTATAATTTTTAATCTGACCGTTGGATCGTTGTGATTTTTGGATATGTTATACATATATAAGTTGGGTATATGTCCACAAATTTTGAACCGTTAAAAATGAACGAATGATTTGTTATGAATTTTAAGAGGTGACTGCTTCAGAAATTAGGGTTATAAATAATTTTGGTGGAAAATTCTAGAATTGAGTGGGCCCCACTTGTGGTTGATGAGAAATGTGCTCAATTAAATTTTCAAATGTGATGGGTGGAAATAGTAGCAGGTAAAGCCATTAGGTAGCAGGTCAAGTCTGCTTCGACGTGCTAACATTTTCCTATAAATAGTGGGCCTAAGTTAGAATTGAAAATCACACCAAAAACATAAGTTTTCTCTCTTTCTCTCTATATATTATCGAGCGTATTTCGTGAGTATTTTGATAATTTGAGTGTTGATATACGGTGCAAGTTCCTTCAGCACTATATCCAGTATTCTAGTCAGAAGTACTATCTTTTTGAGGTAAGGGATGTTATTTTCTTCATATATGATATTATATCTTCAATATCATTATGCCGAAGTATTGATCTGAACTTTTAATCAAATTTGGAACTTTTTGTGTCGGGGTTACTATTCACGTATACGGCACTATTAACGAATACGACACTATTCATGAGTATTATTCACGAAGTATGATTTTTCTTGTGGAATTTCTACCTTTTTGTGTCAAAGTTACTATTCACGTATACGACACTATTCACCGAAAAATAAAATTTTCTCTTTTCCTTCCAGATGTCTTTTATGGTTGCTATCTTTGATTGTATCCATGTTTTGAGCTTTATTTTTTTGAATTCTGGTTCAAAATTGGTTATTATGGAGTATTATTGATCTTGGATAAACTGTTATACGAATCCCTAATATTTATGCTTCTGTCTCACTGGATTCGTTCTCTAAAATATTTTTCATCATCCTCAGTCCTTAATGATGATACTTGATGAATATCTTTGGCCCGTAGTGCAAAGATGTATGATTACCTGATGAATATCTTTGGCCCGTAGTGCAAAGATGAACAGGTGTTGAGATGAACATGGCCAACTGGTGATACAAATGAATATCTTTGGCCTGTAGTGTAAAGATGAACATTTGATTAAAGATGTATATTGATTATTGTTACAAGGATAAAATATTGACGATGGACTTTTAAATTCATAGATGATAGTAGATTTTATTCTCTACTTAACTCTTCTAATGAATTGATGTTTCCGCTGCAGTTGTTGATCTAAAACTTGTTGTTGATTATATTCTATCAGATTTTTCCCTTTTGAAGACTAAGGATAATTTGTTGTATATTATCTTAGTCATAATATTCTTTACTGGGCTAGTTGAGCTCACCCTTTTCCTTTTTGTTCCATTTTTCTTCTCAAGAGGTGAGAACATAGCAGGATCTAGTCGGGGTACGGAGTGATGGTTCTAGAAAGATGTTTTAGTAGTCCTCACTATTTCTGTAAAATAGTGTATGAATAAATGTAATGAGGACTTATTTGAGTGTGGATATTGTCTAGAAGATAATATTTGTATTTAAACTCACAGGATGTGTTGTCGTATTTTGCACGACAATTGTATTATTGAAGTTATAGTTTGCTTTTTGTACCATGTATTTGGCGACTCAGAATGGGTATGGTGTATACTTATTTTGGGGGCGTCACACGAACTGCATAGTAATTCCAAAAAAAATTCACAGGAGTTCGACCGATTATTTATTTTTTTTGATTTTACTATGTAAATACTATGCAGACACTATTCATAATATATATATATATATATATATATATATATATATATATAGATAGAGAGAGAGTCCGGATCCTGTCCGGGATCCCGAACTGTACAAAAATACGATTTTTTTTTAAAACAACTAAAAAAATATTTAATATTTTATGGAACTGAATTTTTTTTATTATACAGTGTTTTGGGTGTGATTTGGATACATATAACAAAACAGGTTTGTACTATGGAAAAATATTATATTATCAAAAAATTTCAGTTCCATAAAATATTAAACTTTTTTTAGTTATTTAAAAAAAAAGCAAAAAAATTTTTTCCGCATTTTAAGAAAATCTGGGAGTCCGGATAGAATCCTGGCTATATATATATATATGTATATATATATATATATATGTATATATATATATATATATATATATATATATATATATATATATATATATATATATAACATAAGTCACCAGCCACTACCACCTGTGACATTTCATTTCCTTTCTTTCAACATATGTGGGCCCCATACGTGGCCCCACCTTTATTATATAAAAAAAATACTGAAAAACTTTCTACCGATTATTTTAAAAAATGGGTAAGTGGTGTCCAAATAATAATCAAAATTTACAACAACTACTTTATAAAAAATTCCCTAAATATTCTTAACAACATTTATTCATTATTAATATTATAACTCGCAATATTTAACAACCAGATCATTCCAAGAAAGAGGGGGCTTTCTGATAAGGATTTCTCCCTAGTGGCGCGCAATTAGGTGACCAAAACCTTTTCCTCGACTGAACTTTCTTGACATTGTCAATAATACAAATAATAATATGAATAACTATGTTTTCTCAATTATTGATTTAATAATATATAAAATATTCACAATAATTGAATCAAATAACGTGAGATATTATGCAGAAATTACTGTAGCAATAATTGAACAAAACTGAGTGACTTCTCACGTAAGCATCAATAATCAATACTGTGTGCTACTATGCAACCACGCATATTACTGTACTTTTATCACCGGGTATTTCAACAGTTAACGGTAAAAATTTCGCCGTTACTTTTATAAAAAGATATTTCTGTCGTTTTCTAACTTCGACAATAATTTCGTTGTGGGGGTCCACCAATGATTGTACTGTCGTACGCATATTCCCTTTTAAAATGAATATTTCCCGACCAATTGAATATTATAAAATAATTTGCTTACTTTGTAAAATTTATAAATATTACCCACAACTATAACATTATAACAAATTCACACCTTAATATTCAAAAATGATATTTATAGAAAAATTCATCTTTATTCATAAAAGTTGGGGTCTTATAGAATGGGTGATGTATACCTATCTATCTTCTAGTTCGATTTGGACCAATAACCCATTTTTGTCCAAAAATTGTTCAAACCCGTCAAACCGACGATTGAACCACCTAACACAACGAACCGATGAATGATTTGCGAGTTGGACCGATTCTATACATAAATAAAAAAATGAAAATAAGGCTTCAACCTTTCAGCCTTTAGAGTTCAGTCTTCAGCTCTGCACTTCTGCTCCTTCTCCGTTGCGCCCAAATTAATCATAGCATACTCTAATAAATAACACAAAACTACTCACTTTCCAAACCCATTATTCAACCTAATAAACCTTAACAATATTTACAAATAATAATCACAGAAGAATGAAAAAATAATATCCAAATCTGAGCCAAAACAGAAAAATAAAAAAGAAAAAAAGAAGAAAAAAAAAAGTATTCAGAAGATTTCTTCACTGTCGAAATAATCGCAGAAGAAATCCCAAAGTTTAAGAGCAAAATTAAAATAAAAATCAAAAGCTAGCATTTTAGATCGGACTCATCAACCGTTGGATGTGAAGTTGCATTTTCTGAAGAAACAAACTACAAGGAAAATCTGAATCATTCATTCTGATGGCGAAACTGTGCTTAGTCTTGGTAGTTCTTTCTTAATAATACTAGTTTAATAGGAGTACTGATTTTTCCTTACTCGGTGCCTGAGTACCGAGTAATAGAAACGATTACATACTTAAATGTAGGGTATATTTGGAATTATGTTCCTTTTTAATCCTTCTTGTTGACACGTGTGTAGTTGGATGAGGGTTTGGTCATTTTGGTTATTTTTTATTGCGATTCAAAACGGATCGTTGAAAATTCAAATAGATATGAGACGTAAGGTTTTTCAGGTTTTTCTAAGTAACTAACCTCCTTCAATATGAAGGGGATGAACATATGATGAAAAGCCCGCCCTACTTTACTTTATTTGAATTCAAAAAAGTGTGACCTATGTTCCCATCGTACCTGGATCACAAACAAATATATTCAGTTATATCTGCATATACTTTGAACTCGATTCAATCCTTCTTGTTGACAGATGTGTAGTTGAATAAGGGTTTGGTCATTTTGGTAAATTAGGTGGTAGCTTTGGCCCTAACCCAACCCAAAAGTAAGGTATACTGAACTTTTGGGTCTAGTCATTTTCCTATAATCTAAAACAAAAAAAATAATTGATTAGTTGAATTTATCTCTTAATATTTTTATGTTCGTTTGTATTTGATTTTATCACTTTTGAGTTTTGACTTATGATCATGATTTAATATCTTTATTTTCATATAGATTTAATTAGTATTTATTTGAATTGTATAAAATAAATATTGTACAAATACATTTAGTTTTTTTTGTAGATAAATTGATTAATTTTACATATTTACTAAATATTATATATAATATATTATAATAATTAATAGGGTTATATGTATATACACAACTGTATAGTATACAGTCGCCCATGGCGATGATTTATATTTTTTCCTAATTAATATATTTAATTATTAATTATTTTTATATATTAATGACGTCACTCACTACAACAAAAAGGCTTAAGGTCGACGGATTTATTTCCGACGGATTAAATTTCGTCGACAGTAATGTAGTTCCGACGGAATGATTAGTCAAAAATAATGCAGTCAGAGATATATTAAATTCGACCGAATTCAATCGAACTATGGCTGCCCAAAGGCGCCAACATTTCGCGCCACCGAAAATTACTATCTCGACTGAATAAGCCTTATAATATTTTAGTTTATTTCTTGTTTATGAATAAAGTAAACTTATAATATTATTCATGTTATATTTATTTTTGTAGGCTCTAGCCAGCGTCTGCGTTCGAGAGCCCTCGTGGGGCCATCACACAGAGGCGCTGGCTTAGACGATGCTTTGTTCCAACGTGTTATGGTTGTGGTGTCGGAGAGGTTTGAGACCGATCCGCTGTTCCATCGTCAGGACCTGCCCAACCGTTCTCGCCTCCATCAGCTTGCGCAAGACGTTGCAGTTGGTGCCACCACCGAGAGTACGGGTATCCCTCCGAAGCAGTGGACCGCGATACGCAACGAGATTGTTCGGATGGTGGTTACCTTAGTCGAGGACGTGTTTGGGCCGATGTTGAGTCAGCGCTCGACTGCTCAGGTATACTATTCGTTTTAAATTCAAATATATATTCTGCATGCAATTTAATTTATGGGTAGTTATTTTTAACTGAATCATATATATGGACTAATGAGTTACATTATATTGTATCAACAAGGTGACGAGCAGACTGACGAGCGGGATGACGATGGTGGCGATTTTCATACTCTAGAGCAAGCGTCGACGTTTCATACTCCACAGCAGCGTCGATGCCCGCCCGATGATCCTCCTCACACCGGGGGCTCTAGTAGCTTGACTTAGTTTACATTCTTTTGTAGTTTATATTATTTTTGACTTAGTTTACATTCTTCTAAGTTACATTATTTTGTAGTTTACATTATTTTTGACGTATTGTAGTTTAAACCTTATCATTACTTTAGTTTGAAATATCTCTTTACTTTAGTTTTGTTGCGGTTTGACATTTAGTTTAATTTAGCTTAATGGGATGTTTGATATAGTTTAGTTTAGATTAATGGGATATTTTTGACATTTTTACTTCTCATTTAGTTGGATTTTTGACATATTGTTGGCCTTGATAATTGTAATTCATGTTATTGGGCCTTATTAAGTTAATTGTAATTCATCTCATTTAGTTATTTCTCATTTTTACTTTAGTTTTGTTTATGTTTAGTTTAAATTAATGGGATTCATGTTGGCCATATTGTTAGCTTGTGTATGTACTGTTGGAAAAACATGAACATGTACATGTACAACAGATGTGGGTTAAATCCCTGGATATTGCAAAAACAAATAAAACATTTTTAAAAAAACACACTATTCTCGACGAAATAGTACTATTCTCAACGGAGTTCCGTCGAGTTTACCATTTTTGATAGGCTGCCACGTGGCATGCTTATCGTCGACCGAATATCCTCAACAAACTATTTTCAGTCGAAAATATATTATTACCGACTGAATATTCGGTCGACGATAATTCCGTCGAGCTTATGTATCCCCGACCGAAAGACCGACGGACTTAATTTCGACCTGCTTATATACGACCGAATTGCCGACTGAATATTCCGTCGGAATAAGATTAACCTCGACGAAATATTCTTAATACCGACGGAACATTCCGTCGGAAATAAGCTTTTTTGTTGTAGTGACTCTATCAATAACAGTTCGACCACTGGTTGGACCAGTGACCCATCCACTTGATACCTTTTTTAATTCGATAACCGGTCCGGGTCTGAAAACCTTACCTAAAATTGAAATGCACTACTAGATTTACTACATTGTAATAATGTAGGTTCTCAAAAAAAAAAAAGATAAAGATTAATCTTATATTTTAAAATATACTTTATGAGTTTAAATTTAATATATTGACAGTGTATCTATACAATCAATATTAAAATCATGAAACGCCATTAAATATGAATAATTTTATCTAATAAAAATATTTTATTAATTATTTATAATAACTTATACGATCGATATTAAAATCATGAAACGTCAATATAAATAAGAATAATTTTATCTAATAAAATTATTTAATTAATTATTTATAATAACTTTAACACCGTCGTATATACTCTAAGAAACTTTAATTCATATTTTATATTGTAGGAAGTAATTTTTTTTTCTAATTTAGACAAAATGTGACCGAAAAAAATTCCTAGAGTAGAACTATCTAGCTACTATCTATCATAAAATCTAATATAAAAAAATGCCATGCACATTTTGTTACAGAACCACACCTCATACTTTCCTATATATATACACAGTATAGATACAGCAAATTTAAAATGGGATCCAAACAAAATATGGAAGACGAAGAAGAAGAAGAAACACAAGAGCTGGTAATGAAATCAATCTCAGCCGTTGAAAAAGGAGGAACAAGAGACACTAGTTAGAGTTAACGGTGGACGACGTGGTGGAAGAATATGTGGGGTCCTTTGGATTCTCTCAACTGTTGCATGTGTTTCTGGTTTCACTTGCATGGATGTTTGATTCCCAAAACACTTTGGTCACTATTTTTACTGACGCTCAGCCGGCGGCGTGGCGGTGCACCGCCACAGATGCGGCGGCATGCGGGTTTAGAAGGGGCGGCGATGTGGCGGAGGTGTGTGGGTTGGTTGCGGGGAGTTGGGAGTGGGTTGGGGGGAGTATGAGCTCTACTATTGCGGAATGGGGGCTTGTTTGTGACCGGAAGTTTCTTGCGGCGGTTCCGGCATCGCTATTCTTTATTGGTTCTCTCCTTGGTAAGACTATTATATTCTTCTTTCTAATTTGTGTTTATTTGTTACCAAATATTGTAATTTGTGTTGTTACATTTGTTATCAAATTAATATTGTGATTTTTGTTGCCATCATATATAATGGTACACTATAAAAAACTTGCATATAAACCCCAAACTTGTCTTATTGGGGACTGATTAGTATGAAATTAACTTTCGTCAATTGAGTGTCGACACGTTGGCCGGGAGATGATCTCTCTGCGTGTCAGTGTCAGCACTGTATTGGTCAATTGACAAACTTATTATAAAGTTAATTTTATAATAACCGAATCTGTCAATTTGAGATCAGCCGTAAATTCGGATGCTCGAAAGCGGGAGAGGAGACTAACTGGTAGCAACTCCTCATATTAAAAAAACTGCATATATAAAAGGATAAAAATGGTAATTTGTTCTTGTTGCATCATTTTTCTATTTAGATTTTTAACGCAAGGTTACAATTATGTAATTCATGCATTCAGCTAGAATTAATGTTGAGCTAGAAATATCATAATGTCCCTCCGTAAAAAAAATATATTTGACTTTTATCTTTGTTATTTGTTAATTTGCTAATTTAACTAATTTGCAAAATTTTAAAATTTAAATTAATTTATTTTAATTTTCAAAATAACAATTTTGTACTTATAAATACTTTAGGAATACTTTTTTAAGAAGTTTTATAACTATTACATTACTCAAAATCAAATAAATTACATCATTTTTAATTTTAAAAACGAGGTGGGGCGAGGCAATGACGGGGATTACACATCCTACCCTCATTTTTGGCCTTATACAATTCTCCATACCCGCCCTATTCTTTTTGTGGATTAAATTTTACTCGCTTTGTCCAATGATAAAAATCTTTATTATTATTTTGGATAATCATATATTAAATGTTCATTTTCCTTTAATAATCAAATTTTTATACATATTTTTCTATCATACCCGTAGCATTAAATATCTCATACTTTTTTTATTCTAATTCTCTTTCCATATTTAATGACATTATTATGGGCAATTTTATCATTTCATTCATATTCTTAATATGCGTGAAAAGTCTACCAGAATTTTTATCCTGAGACGGAGGGAGTAATAACTACTCCTATCTCCATGGGGAATTTAAACTCTATCAAGGAATTTATATCACTGCAGAAATTAATATTTTTGTGAATTTTTAAAATAAAAAAAATCAATTTTAGTTATATTTACAATAATACACGCATGAAAATTAATCATATTTTAGTGCATACATGATAAAATTAAGAAAAATCAAATAATAATAATAATATATAAACACAAGGATATATATATATATATATATATATATATATATATATATATATATATATATATATATATATATATATATATGGGTCTCCATCCACAGCAACCGGTTGTTGGGGAGCAACCCCTTTTTGGCCAGCCGGTACAGCTTGTTACGGCTTATAAAAAAAAAAAATCTAAGGCCGGTACAAGCTGTACCGGCTGGCCAAAAAGGGGTTGCTCCCCAACAACCGGTTGCTGTGGATGGAGACCCTATATATATATATATATATATATATATATATATATATATATATATATATAGTCCCCTTCAGTTGAGGAATCCCTCAAATAGTGTTATTTGAGGGATAGGGCGCTCAACCGTTGGATCTGTTTTAATGACTTTATGTGGCCGAGATTTTTCATCTTTTAACCCATTTTCTCCAAATAATCCAACACATCCAATGCTGGAAAAAACCTAAGTATTAATTATGTAATACTTCTCCCGTTCCAAATTATTTGATTATTATTGACTTTTGAAAGTCAATTTAAGACATTTTCAAACACAACTGAGATGACTCGTTAAAAATTATAAATCAAAAAAACTTATAATGAGTAATAATTTTTAAATTGTGTTTACAATATTCATCATTGTATTGATTAAAATTAAAAAAATCTATGCCAATTTTGAGTTTAAAAATCTCTTAAGTTGATTTTAAAAAGTCAACAACGATCAAATAATATGGAACGGAGAGAGTATATATAACTATTAATTTAATTAATATATAACTATTCGGGGGTGGGTGAAGCAAATATCATCCCCTCTCCATCTTCATAAATAACATTCGGTGACTCCCCATCCACGGCTCCATCCCCGATTAGAGTCAAAATCATCGTCCCTAATACGAGAAGATCATTGTGAAGACGGGACAAATCGACATCCCTAATACTGACTACTTTAGTCGAAAGGCTTGGGAATTTCAAAGTCTTGCTTCTTTTTTTTTGGAAAGAATTATAAAGGGATTTGGTAAATGAAAAATTAGTTATCAACAAAAAGAGAAGAATAAGGAATGACCAACAAACGCTTTAACAATAAAGCAGTATGTTTATAGCATATGTATTATTATGAAATGTTTCCTGTAAAAAGGAGAGTAAAAATGTGAAATTTTTTGTGGCTAAAAGTCGACATTTAGTTTCATATATACATGAGTGAAAAAGTCAAGTTTCAAATTGAAATTAATCATCCATTAATTTTGTTTCTAGAGTAACTATAGATTAGATCCTGAATTCAAACAATTCAAAGTAGACATGCAGTCTATAGAAACAAATTACATTTATATAACAGAGGATGATCTTTGTTATACAAGTATCAGACAATTGCAACTCTTTGTTATAGAACTGCAACTTCTTTCTATAAATTACCTATACATCAGTGGTGCAAGGTAAAGGAGATTACACATATGCAGACTTGAAAACTCATTTGACATGGGTGATTGTGTGAGCAGGGTCTGCATTTTATGGCTGGCTAGCAGATGCACACTTGGGAAGGAAAAAAACAGTGCTCCTCTCATGCCTCCTATCTTCCATAACCACTTTCCTCACCTCCCTTTCCCCAAACATATGGACATACGCCCTCCTTCGGTTTGCCAACGGCTTTGCGCGATCCGGTATCGGAATTTGCTGCCTCGTACTCTCGACAGAAGCCGTTGGGCGCAAATGGCGCGGCCAAGTAGGCCAATACGGCTTCTTTTTCTTCACAGCCGGCTTCCTTTCCCTCCCCTTAATCGCTTACCCAACCCGAGCCTGCTGGAGAAACATATACAAAATCTTGTCCATTCCCCCCCTAGCCTATTCCATACTAATAATCCCTTTTGTTTCGGAGTCCCCTCGTTGGCTCCTTGTCAAGGGAAGAAGCAAAGAAGCGCTTGAAATACTAAAACGATATGCAAGGCTCAATGGCAAGAAGCTGCCTGCAAATCTCTGTTTATCAGAGCCATCCTGTGGGAAAATGGGAGGCGCAGCAAAAATGAACCTATGGACTACAAATTGGGCTGCTAAAAGAATGATTACTCTAATGATAGCTGGATTTGGAGTAGGGGCAGTTTACTATGGAGTTCAACTCAATGTGGAAAACCTAAACTTCGACCTTTACTTCACAGTCGCGCTCAATGCAATGCTGGAACTTCCGGCTGTTTTTATAGGGAGCGTACTCTTGAGCTTCACAAATCGTCGTTCGCTCTTCTCTTGGTCGGCTTACATTGCTGGGATTTTATCGATCATCTGCATTGTTTTCTCTAGGGGAGGGCGAAAAAAGGGGGATGCGTCGAAAGGTAGCTGGGCTCAGCTGAGTATTGAAGGGGTAGGGTTCATGGCTGCTTCAATAGCATTCGACGTGCTGTATATTTATTGTGTGGAGCTTTTCCCAACTAATGTAAGGAACTTTGCTGTGTCTATGTTGCGACAATCAGTGATGTTAGGGGCTTCTATTGCTCCTCTGTTTGTTGTTCTTGGCAGGTTGAGCCCAGCTCTTTCGTTTCTTGTTTTTGGGATTTTTTCGATTTGTAGTGGATTGTTGAGCCTGTGGCTTCCCGAGACTAAGAATGCGCCGCTTTATGAGACCTTGGAGCAACAAGAAGAAGAGGAGATGATGAATTCTCTAGCTATGGAGTCTGCATTAGAACTGGGAAGTACATGAAGAAATTGTAAATATTCTGTTGTTGTGTTTATCTTACTGTTCCCAAGTTCAGATGTGTAAAAGCCACAACTTGTATAATGGTAGGGCTTGGTGTTGTCTTAAGCAATGATATTCATAAAGAGCCAGAAGGTGAATTGGAAAAATATCAAAAAAATTTTTTTATCAGAAACGAAATTGAACCTCTCCTTTCAACCACATATTTTTGAAACGAAATGAAATCTCCCCCTTGCATAAATCACCACTGTCCATAATCATCAGAATATGATCTGAACCCAGACTTATAAAACAAACCTGACTTAGATCGGGAAAAGTTTATTCCAAATCCACAGATATTAGGAATCTATCAGTGTGTGACATGGACAGAGACTCACCTCTTCTCGACAACACAAATAATCCCCATCAATGGCAAGTTAATCATTGCCAATTCATCCGATACACAGCATCATCTCCGACAACCCATGAACCCTCACGAGCTCCTCCCATATATTTCACTGCTCCGAATCATCAACAAGACAATAAACACATGAGAAGCTCCACACCCAGCCTTCCACCACAAATTTAAACAAGCAAGAGACCAGAAAACCCCATCAAAATGTCTAACAGCTCCGCTATATAACACCTCCTGCCGTGTCTGCTGTCTCCAAAACCACCTGCTTCAACCATCTACTGCCCCATATGCTAGCAATAACCTCCCTCAAAAGTGTAGGAGATTTGAATTCTCACAAACACACCAAACAAGCATTAACTGATTAGCCCAACTTAACATCTCTTTAACAACAAGAGAGTTATCTAGGCCCTTCACATCCCATAATAATAACTAAAGTCTCATCAGGAAACTAAGGCAAGAGCATCACCCCTTCTCCCCTCCTTCAAATTCCCCTCTTTCTCCCATTACTCATCGACAATTCCAAATTCTTAAGCTCTTTATATAACCTACTAACCTAGTCTAAGACTATAAGTACGAGCACCCCCTCCCACCCCTCCCCCCTTCCATATCTCATTATGCCCCACCTTTCCTCCATGTACCATCAATTGCCAAGAACAAGTCATAGCTCATGGCCCCAAAAGGAACACCCAAAGAATGACAAACATCTGCAATGTTCTCTTCCAGCCACTTCTCTAATTCTTCCTCCATCCACCCAACTCATACACCTTCATCCTCCAATTATCAAGCAAGTCAAAAGAAAACTTCTCCACACCAACAATACAGATAGGCTCGCATTCAACAATACCCAAAGCTTTCCCATAGACCTCCCCATCAAAAACACCACCCATTTACCAAACACTGACAGCCTCCAACCTGCCAAGCAAATTGCCCAGTACTATCTGCATCACACACACACACACCCCACCACACCCCTCCTTCCCCCTCCCCCTCCCCCTCCCCCTCCCCCTCCCCCTCCCCCTCCCCCAATCACTTAGCAGGGTTAACCCTGCCTGCCAAACATGACTGAGCCACTTCATCATCAATGTGGCCTCTCTGTCATCATGCTCTAGGCCCAAAACTACATCCTCTCCAACTGTTGTAAGTTTGCCGGAGGACTCCATATCAGCCCCTCAACTTCCACCACAGCCCAAACTCCAGTGTTATCTTCCATAGAAGTCCTAAAGAGATTCTGGCCTCTATCACTGGTCATGCTACAATCCTTATTGCGACAGAAATCCCTTCTGCCATGACCTGTCTAGGGAAGATGACTTGCTCTTGCTCCTCTCAATGGTCCAGAACCAAACATAAATGGATCACGGAAGCAAAAGGTAAATTGGATGTTCAATAATCCTTTATATGTCCCAGTAACAAGTAAGCTTGGCTTTACACAGAGCAAGTCTAAAAAGAATAAACATAGCCAAACTCAAAAAGTAAGAGGTTTAGAAATAGCAAAAGTCTGAGCAGATAAAACACAAATAAACCAATAAATAAGATAACTAACTATGATTCCTGTCATTTGTATCTCAATCAAATGTATTCAAATGATAGATTCACAAAACCCAAAATCTTTCTCATTACTATGTTAAACTTCAATCACACCACATAATCTAAAGTACAAGGCAAAAGCATTATTAAATATAGAAAATGTCATCTTAGAACAGCAAAATGTCCCTGAAGGGACATCAGATAAAATCTGAACAACACCCAACAACAAAAATACCGAATAGTAAAAATCTTAATCAATCCATCAATACCATGATATACATCCTCATCGTATAGTTCAAGTAGGAAATCTAAATTATATAATCATAAATCCCAAACTTTCTGCCGTTTATTCATTAATGGTTAAGATTTCATAATTTCCAAATTTTTGAATGATATAATCAATGTCTCACTACAACAACAAAAATGGTATTCCAGAAGCATCAATCAATCAATTGATACTATAACTAATCCTCAAAACAAATGCAATATATTTCATAAATCCAAAATTGGAAGACTACCCATTAATCCACTGCTCGGGATTCTCGATCCTCGCCAGCCTCAGCAGCAATAATCTTCTTATTCTTCTCAATTGCAGCAGCCACTTCTTGTGGCATATACTTCTCATCATGCTTGGCCAAAACCTCCGTAGCAGAAAAATAACACTCCCCACTCCTAGCTTTCCCTGATACACTTTTTGCCGAATTATCCTTTTTAATCTCATCAGTAAAGGGTTTAACAAAACCCTCAACAACAACCGAATGCCCTTCACGAAATAAATCAGGCAAAGATCCCTGATACCTAACTAACATGTCTGTGATTAGGTCTGTGATTACAAATTCCATTTCTGCGGAAGAAGCAGGTTGATTTACGCTACCTTCGAGGACCAAACCGCCTAGTCGGAACTTGGTTTTGGTAGGATTTTCGGAGTATTTGGATAGGGCATCAGTTGGGGTTAAGTAAAAGACTAACTGATCTTGAAATTGGTTTAGAACTATGACTATGAACCCTGCTATGCAGCTGAAGGTTAGGGCGTAGGTCCAGAGCCGTCGGTTCTGGAGTTGCCGCGCGCGGGCGCCGATATCGACCTTGTTCGGTCGCGTTGGGTGGCGTCTTGCGGTGGAGAAGAATTGAAAATTAATTAAGCGGAGATCTGGGTGGTGAGATTGAAGGAGAGATATTGGAGATGGATAATTGAAGATCGCAGGGCGGTGGTAGTGGTGGTGGTGGACGGCGGCGGTGGTGGCGGTGCGGAGGAGGCGAGACATGAGCCTAGAGGCCATTTTAGGGGAGAGAATTTTTGGGGAGGAGAGAGAAAATGAATTTGGGTTTTTATTAATTATTTTATTGGATTGAAAAGAAAAAGAAATATTTTTATGGCGGTCATAACGGTAGCTGGTAAAATTGGCCCAAATCTGCTGGTCGGGCTGGTCCGTTTGTTAAAAACGGGTTTTGGATCTTAATTTTTTAGCCTACAAAAATTTGGGCCGTTTTGACTCGACCTGTTTGGAATAGGCCCAAAAATATATTAAAAATTAGTCATAAATCAATCTAGGCTTGCGAATTGGCCCGACCCGTCCGTAAAAAATTTGACTTTGGACTTAATTTTTTTAGCCCACCAAAATCTGAATCATTTTGACTCGGCTCGCCAAAGATCCGGCCTGGCTCGACCGGTTTGACAAGTCTAGGTAGTAGGTACATGGGAGGAAGAAGACTCTAGATAAATAAGACTATTGTCTAATTTATGGTGGGGAAAATATTTTATAAAAATTGATAAATTAGAAATTAGGCAGTAAAAATAAGAAAATTAGGAATTAGGAGATGGCTTGTAAGATAAGAAAAGGTTGATAATTTTAATTAGGTTACTATAACAAATTATTGATAAGGAATTAGGAACCGCTGATTTCGACTTATCCGGGACAGCATTTGGAATCACCACTCCCGCTGAACTTGGTTTCGCTATAGTACAATCTCGAGCGATGTGGCATTCCTTTCCACAGTTGTAACATACCTTGAATTGTTGTGGACAGTTTGGGCTGATATGTCCCTCCTTCCCGCATTTGTAACATCTAATTGGCGGTCGTTCTCCTCCCCTAGAATTTGTTGTTGGTACTGGTGCTGCTGCTGATGTCTTCCCGTCGTTGTTGAATCTTCTCTTTCTGAAATTTTCATTTGAGTCACCTCTTCTATTATCATGGCCACGATTACCACCTGAGTGGTTACCGCCTTTGTCCGTATTCTTCCTTCCTCGCTGGTTATCATCGTTCTGATGACTGCTGTCACCGATATGACCCTGGTTGTAGTCCCTCGGTTGAGTATACTCACAATCTCGCTCTAACAACTGAGCCCTGTTTACAACATCTGAATATAAAGAAAATTTATGAGATATAAGGTATTGACGAATCTCGGGTTTTTAAACCTTTCAGAAACATCCTTGTCATGCGTTCCTCATTCTCCACCAAATAAGGTGCAAACCTGGACAACTCTGCGAACTTTGCCTCGTATTGAGACACCGTCATGTTATTCTGTTCCAATCTAATAAACTCTACCTCTTTCATATGACGAATACTTTCAGGAAAGTACTTATCATTGAAAAGTTTCTGAAATCTTTCCCAAGACATGTTGAGTGCATCTGGTTGGATACGCTTCACAGATTTCCACCAGTAATCTGCTTCACCACGAAATATAAAGGTAGCGAATGTAACCTTCTGTTCCTCTGTGCATCCCAAGACATCGAATATCTTGGTAATTTGCTTGACCCATGTTTCTGCCATGATCGGATCTGGTTTTCCCTTAAATTCTGGTGGTCCCAACTCCTTAAATTGCTTGGTTGTGACAGACTGCGCGTTGCCATCATTTCCACCCGTATTTTGTACACGAGTCTCCCTCGTCTGATTTTGTATGAACTGCAAAAAGCTCCTAAACATTCCATCGTTCATCGTTTGCTCGGTAGTGTTGTTTACAGGAGAAATATTGCCTTCCTGTTGTACGTTCTCCTGGTTTGTGACTAAAGGTTGTTCCACAGTCTCGTACACTCCATTGTTAACGTTCTCAGCAGCCATTCTTAAATACTGCCATAAAACAAGGGTTAATTAAACATATCACATAATATCCCTATATTATGACCAACCAACAAATAAGCTTAGTAGGACACACTAGCAAAGGATTTACTCATCTCTCCCCTCCTAGTTCTATTCCCCGATCTCCGACAGAGACCATATCCCTAAGCTCTGATACCAACTATGACGCCCCCAAAACAGGTATACAACACTCATTCTGAGTCGCCAAATACATGGTACATAAAGCAAACTACAACTTCAATAATACAAATTTCGTGTGAAATACGACAATACATACTGTGAGTTTAAATACAAATATTGTCTTCTAGATAATATCCACACGTAAATAAGTCCTCATTACAATTATTCAAACACTATTTTACAGAAATAATGAGAACTGCTAAAATATCTTTCTAGAAATCTCACTCCATACCCCGACTCGATCCTGCTATGTTCTCAGCTCCTGAGAAAAAAAATGGAACAAAAAGGAAAAGGGTGAGCTCAACTAGCCCAGTAAAGAATATTATGACTAAGATAATATACAAAAAATTATCGTTAGTCTTCAACAGGGAAAAATCTGATAGAATACAATAGACAACAAGTTTTAGATCAACAACTACAGCGGAAACAACAATCCATTAGAAGAGTCACGTAGAGGATGAATTCTATTATCTTCTAATATTTAAGAGTCCATCATCAATATTTTATCCCTGTAACAACAATCAATATACATCTTTAATCATCTTTGCACTACAGGCCAAAGATATTCATTTATATCACCGGTTGGTCATGTTCATCTCAACACCTATTCATCTTTGCACTACGGGCCAAATATATTCATCAGTAATCATTTATCTTTGCACTACAGGCCAAAGATATTCAATAATACCATCATTAAGGACTGAGGATGATGAAAAATATTTTTAAGAACAAATCCAGTGAGATAGAAGGACAAATATTATAGATTCGTATAACAGTTTATCCAAGATCAATAATACTTCATAATAACTGATTTTGAAGTAAAATTCAAAAATAAAGATTAAAACATGGATACAATCAAAGATAGTAGCCAAAATAGACATCTTGGACAAAAAGGAAAATTTTTATTTTTCGGTGAATAGTGCCGTATTCGTGAATAGTGCCGTATACGTGAATAGTAACCCTGACACAAAAAGTTCTAAATTTGATTAAAAAGTTCACAAATAATTCGGCATAATGATATTGAAGAAAATAATATCATTTAAGAAGAAAATAACATCTCTTACCTCAAAATAACCGTATTTCTGACTGGATTTCGGGTATAGTGCTGACAGAAACTCGCACCGTATAGCAACACTCAAAGTATACTCACAAGAATACGCTCGATAATATAGAGAGAGAAAGAGAGAAAACTTGTTTCTGGTGTGATTTTCAATTCTAACTTAACCCTCTATTTATAGGAAAATGCTAGAACGCCAAAGGAGACTAAATTAATAAAATATTAATATTTACCAAATATTCAAGCCCACCACCAAGGAATCTGATTTTAGCATTTCCCACATGCCCACCTTCTAGAAAAAAATAAAAAAAACGTTTTTGAAATAAAAAAATAATTAAACTTTCAAAAATCAATTATTTTGGAACCCCGGAACTTTAATAATTCACAATAAATAGCCCATTTGTCAGAAAATTTGAATCTCGCGGCTTTTTATAGGAATTTCAATTCTTTACTACTTTACAGAAGAAAATTTTTCCAAATTCCAAACAGAAATTATCCGAAATCCACAAACGGATGATTTTTAATTCTTCCAGTCCGATAAAATACTGATAAAACACCTCAGCATTAATTCCTTCAATTATATCCACATAAAAAAATATATTCATCAATTATATCCACGTCAAATAAATATTTCTTTATCATATGAATCAATAATTAATTATTCATAAATAATATTACAGAATCACAATTATGACAACCAGGCCGTTCCCAGGAAAGAGGGGGCTTTCCAATAAGGATTTCTCCTTACTGGCGCGCAATTAGATGACCAAACCTCTCCTTGACAGAACTTTATAGACATTGCTAATATTGCTATCTAATAATATTATTCAAATAATATAAATTATTGATCTGATAATGAGAAATACTGTGCAATGATAATTATTGAAACAATAATAATATAAACTAACAATGCAACAATTATTGAATCAATATAATAAAATAATGAACAGTAATTACTGTAACAATTATTGGGTAGTGCCTTCTTACGTACGAATCAATAATTCAACAATACTGTGCAATACCGTGTGCTACTGTGCAACCACACGCATTACTGTATTTTAACCACCAGGTAACCCAACAGTGTTAACGGTAACAATTTACGCCGTTATTTATAAAACTAAATCTTTGTCGTTTTCTTTCATCCAACCGTTTTTCGTTATGGGGCCCACAAATGGCTGCGCCGTCGTACGAATATTCCCCGACAACAAGAATATTCCACGACCAAACGAATATTCCCCGATAAAAATAAATATTTTAATAACCACTTGTTTATTTTGCAAAAATTGCACATTTCACACATAACCAAAGCATTATATCAAATTAATCCTTATTAATTTAGAATAATGAATAAAGGAAAATTCAATTATTTATAATAAGTTGGGGTCTTACAAAAAGTACCCTGAATAAATAGTACCCCGAATGAACATCTTCTGCTTATATGATTGATAAAATTACATCTTTTACATATATGATCTAGTCATCTAATTTATGATATGGTAGATTAGGACATGTTAATTATAATACTATACGTAGATTAATTAATATGGAATGTTTGACAGAATATGAGATTAAATATAATCATAAATATGAAATTTGCGTTGAGGCAAAACTTCAAAAATATTCTTTTAAATCAATTGAAAGAAGTACATAACCTCTTGAATTAATACATACTGATATTTGTGATTTAAAGTATATACAAATGAGAGGAAGTAAGAAATACTTTACACTTTTATAGATGATTGTACAAGATATTGTTTTGTTTACTTATTGAGAAGTAAAGATGAGGCTTTGAAAATGTTTAAACATCTACAAAAATGAGGTTGAGAATCAAATTGATAAAAAGATTAAGATAGTTAGAAGTGATAGAGGTGGGGAATATGAATTTCTATTTGTTGAAATTTATTCACAACATAGTATAATACACCAAACAACTGCACCTTATTCACCACAACAAAATGGTGTTGCAGAAAGAAAGAATAGAACTTTAAAAGAAATGATGAATGTATTATTATTAAGTTCTGAGTTACCTCAGAATTTGTGGGGGTGGGGGTGGGGGTGGGGGTGGGGGGGGAGCAATTCTTTCAGTAAATTATATTCTCAACCGAATACCTAAAAAAAGTCTAATGTTACGCCCTATGAATTATAAAAAGGACGTAAACCGTCTTATAAACACTTAAAATGTGGGGGTATTTAGCAAAAGTAATGGTTCCTCCACTCAAAAAGGTGAAAATAGGATATAAAACAATAGAATGTATATTCAATTGTTATGCTAATAATAGCAGTGCATATAAATTTTAGGTTAATAAATTAAATATAGAGGAAATAAATGAAAATATTATTATTGAGTCAAAAGATGCTGAATTTTTTGAAACAGTATTTCCTAATAAAAAGGAACAAGTGCCGAGTTCTAACGAACAAGAAACAAGTTCAAATAAAAGAACTTATGATGCTGGTAATGAAAATAATCATGATTTAGAAGATATTGTTGAACCTAGACGTAGTAAACATGCTAGAACATCAAAAATTTATTGTGACGCCCCCAAAATAGGTCCACACAACCCATTTTGAGTCGCCAGATACACACTACAGAATTCAAATACAAACTTCACTAATACAACTATTAAGTTGTCGTGCAAAATACTATGACACATATACTATGATTTTAAATACAAATAATAATACTCACACTCCAAACCAATTATACTTTACATAGAGGTACAGTCGATAACTGTTTTAGGAATTAAATTTTTTGTAAAATACTCAAGGAAGCCTTCATACATGGGAGGCCATGCATCTAAGTTATGTTAAACATCATAAGACTTGAGAATTAACCTTGGTTGACCCAATAGACCCCAAAGAAGAACGAGAAGATTACTATCCTGTTCATTCCAATAGTGTGTACTTTTTTGCCATATAATTTTCTCCATTGTCTCAAATTGAGAATTATATTTTAGCCATACTCCAAGATTATATAAATAATAATTGTAGATATAGTCGGCAAGTGGATGTGCACAACCATATCTTATTATAACACGATTTTATATGAGGTCAGACATCATGTATGATAGCGGAAACACACCCTTTAAGCTCTTAATAGAATTCCGTCCTCCTCATTCTAATATGGTGCATTTTTTGACGCTTTCAAAGTTGGGTTCTCATCACCCTATTGTTGTTCACCAGAATCAATTATTAAGTGACGTATAAAATATGACACACTCATCTTAAGTCTTCAATACAATTATGTATTGCATATCATGCTGTTTTATAATGTATTGAGAAACTTTCACAGTCTCAGACCATCACACTTGTAAGACCCCAACTTTTATGAATAAAGATTTAATTTTTTCTAAATGTTATTTTGAATAATAAGGTGTGGATTTGATATAATGTTATAGTTGTGGGTAATATTTACAAATTTTGTAAAGTAAGCAAGTTGTCATAAAATATTCGTTTAGTCGGGGAATATTCGTTTTATCAGGGAATATCCGTACGACGGCACAATCATTGGTGAACCCCACAACGGAATTACTGTCGGAGTTAGAAAATAACAGAAATAACTTTTTATAAAAATAACAGCAAAACTTTTACCGTTAACTGTTGACATACCAGGTGATAAAAGTACAGTAATATGTGTGATTGCACAGTAGCCCACGGTATTGTACAATATTTTTGATTAGTGATGCTTACGTGAGAATTCACTCAGTTATACTTAATTATTGAAACAATAGTTACTGCATAGTATCTCACATTATTGATTCACTTATTGTCATAGTATCATCTGCACAATATTTTATAATATTAAATCAATAATTGAGACGACAAAGTTATTTAAATTATTATTTGCATTATTGACAATGTCTAAAAAGTTCTGTTGAGGAAAGATGTTTGGTCACCTAATTGCTGCGCCAATAAGGAGAAGTCCTTATCGGAAAGCCCTCTCTTTCCTGGGAATGATCTGGTTGTTAATATTGTGAGTTATAATATTAATGATGAATAAGTTCGTGTTGATTAAAGATAAAAATAGTAATTGATGAGTGGAAGATGTTTGTTCAATTATCCTTTTAAATTGGTGTTTGTTTATTTAGTTTTTTTTAGGATGCATATTTCTTCCGTAGACCAATTACCAAATAATTTAGTATTTACCCTTTCTAGATTGAGATGAAGATTGAAAGCCCTTTTAGCAAAAAATGCACAGTAGAGTGATATACTAACGTACCTCAATCGATGCGAGCACAGTAGAGTGATATATTCCCCCCGCCTTCTTCTCTCTCTTCTCCTTTGTTCCCCTCATTCTTTCTCCTTCGTTTATGTTCTGTCTGACTGCCTGGTTTGACTGAGATTAAATAGAATCAGCGACCACTTTCTGCAATCGCATGCAGTCGCTGACTTTTAAACATGTGGCCTTATTAGCGACCGCATGCGGTCGCTGTTAGGAACCAGTCGCTATTCGGCTTGACGGACTAATTTCGTGCCAATTTTTAGGAGGGAAAAAACGTTTAGCGACCGAGTATATGCCTATTAGTGACCGCATGTGGTCGCTAATACTAATAACGACTAAATTACATTGTCGTCGCTAATGTCGGTCGCTGTTAATGTTACTAGCGACCAAAATGTGCGGTCGCAGATACATTTGGTCGCTGTTAGAGATTTTTTTTAGTGAATTCAAAGAAGGTAATCCTTTGATTGGTTGGTTAAAATATTTTTGGCCAAACTTTCCAATAATATTCACTAACTTGTAGATAAGGGTGCTCTATCATTGGTCCTTATCTCCCAAATCTCAATTGCCTTCACAGGAAGGACACTCCCTTATTCATTGATGGTTTCAAATACTGATGAGTTGCGTCAGTGAAAATTTTCTTCTGTTCACCCATTCTTTTTTCATAAATAGTATCATGCCATTCTCCTATAAATAAGATGCTTAGTTTAGAATTGAAAATCACACCAGAATTAGAGAATTCTTCTTTTATAATATTACGCGTATTTCTTTTGAGTTTAAGGAAACTTTAAGTGTAAAAAATAGTATAAATTTTCTTCAAGAATATTCCTGCCATACCA
This sequence comes from Panax japonicus, assembly GCA_020205505.1. Taxonomy (NCBI): domain Eukaryota; kingdom Viridiplantae; phylum Streptophyta; class Magnoliopsida; order Apiales; family Araliaceae; genus Panax; species Panax japonicus. The sequence goes on along the minus strand of CM035098.1, from coordinate 4,521,251 downwards.
ATCAGAAATACTCTCATTTTAAGATAAGGGATATTATTTTGTTCATTATTCATAAGAAATAATATTTTCTTCCATACTCTATAATATGTAAGTAATATTATTTCGTTTTATATTCCTAATTATACACTTATGTTGATAAGAATTGCTTCTATACTCCTTGAAATTAGTAGAATATTCTTGAAATTTGCGCTTCATTGAGTATCCTTTCACGAAAATATTTTTCTGACCATTTTTGTTAAATTTTAATCTTTTCATGCCGGATAACTATTCATGGATTACTCTATTCACGACAAAAACTGATTTCTTTTCTGTTCAAATTATTTTTGATACATGAATATTATTCTTGAATTTTACTCCACAAAGCAGTTATCATGTTAACAATTTGGACAATTTTAAACTCTGGATAAATTAAAAATCTTTAATATTTATCTTTAATTTCGTTTAATTGATGCTTATATCATTGTCATCATCCTAATACTTATATTTTGATAAAAGTCATCTTTAGCCCGTAGTGCATAGATGGACTATTAATTGGTATGATTATGACTAAGAATTATGTATCGGTATAATCATGACTTGTATTATTACAAATGATGTGGTAAAAGTCCTCATTGGCCTGTAGTGCATTGATGGACAGTTGTTGGCAAGATCATGATCATTGGTGATAATAATGAATATCATTGGCCCGTAGTGCATGGACAATTCATGGATGTGATACTAATGAATATTCTTGGCCAGTAGTGCATGGATAAATTCATGGTTTAAATTTTCTATTACACGTTCGTTAAACGTTCCTGAGCGTTCATAGCTAGTTTCTTCATTTTAAGTTAGAAATTTGACTATTTTTGAGTCTACAACTCTTGAATGAAAAGTTCTATGATATGCCATCGAAAACTAAGGTTTTTGAGTTAAACGATGACTTTTGACTATCATTCAGAGAATTTTTTAATTTCGACGATCATTGTCTAATATCATAAATTTTGCCATAACTTCGTTACTTGAGGTTTTTACTCCGTTCAAAATGGATTCATTCCATTATTCATACATCTATCATCCTAACCATGCATATATCATCTAATCCTATACACGATGGTTTTAACTTGTCCATCAACAACATATGTTAAATATTCATGTTCTCTTCATTGGTTCTTACTTCTTTGATTATGATTCCACTTGTAACATGATTATTAATGTTTAAAGTCCATTAATAGCCATCCTTGTTACTTCTTAAGATACATTCTCCACCAATAACCACATCTCTATCAAAGTTATAATTGAAGAGATGAAGATAAAAGGTTAAAATTTTATTACCTTTGATGTTCTAGCTTTCTTCTTCTTCTTTGGTTAGTTGAAATAGCTCTCACTTCTCTCTCAATATATACTCTAAGATGTTGGTGAAACTAAACAACCAACAAATAACCAACTAAGCTCTTTATTTATAAGCTTTGCAAAGTAAAGGCACAATGGTCAAAATGCCACCCAACCTCCTTACTATTCCACCTCTTTACTATTCCAAACTTGCAACCAAAGCTATCCCTCTTGCTTGGACACCAAGTGGCCGGCCATGACTCACCATGGGGGCCCACATGGTTTGCCCATAGGTTTTGCCCATTCGTTGACCCATCGGTTCGATCCACGAGTTCGATTCTTGGTTCGAGCGTAGGTTAAATTCAATTTGGGCCTAACATTGGGCTTGAATTACAATACCTTTGGGCCTTGATTAATTTTGTCATTGGGCCTCACTCATCTTTCACTTGTGATTGCCAAATTCATATTCAAATCCTATTAATCCATTAATAATAGTTTAAGCTTTTAATGTATAATCCTCGTATTCTTCTCGTCTACTATTTCGCATAACATTCATCATATATGTTATGTTATCTTTCATATATACTTGTACAATACCTTATGTTATACTCGTATTTATTCCCTCGTATAATAACTTTCTTATTATACAACCATCAATTATTCATATCTTCACTTTCCATAACATTCTAGAACTTAGTACGTAGGCGAAAAACTACGTTTGTCGTAACTGAATTATTATTAGATAATCCATCCTTCCTTATCATTCAATCGTTACGTATTTCCCGGAAGTTCAAAAATAATTTCCGAGCAGAAATGGATGAATAGTGTACGTTTTTTGAAAAATTTCCCGGAAAGCTTTTATTTTCGTCTTAGAAATTCAAATATCTTATTTCTAGCACTTAGCCAGAATACTACTATCTTATTCCTCTTTTAGGTTATAAAATAACCTTCATCTTGCTTAATCATTATAAATAACATATAATATAATTTTATTCATTATATAATCAAATAAAATTTATTTACATTATAAAATTTTATTTTTCTCTGTTGTTATAGTGTGTACTTTCTTGCCATATAATTATCTCAATTGTCTCAAACTGAGAATTGTATTCCAACCATACTATAAGATTATATAGATAATAATCGTAGATATAGTCAGCAAGGGGATGTGCACAACCATATCTTATGATAACATGAGTTTGTATGAGTTCAGATATCATGTATGATAGTGGAAACACACCCTTTAAGCTATTAGTACAATTATGTCCTCATTCTAATAGGGTGCATTTTTTTGACGCTTTTAAAGTCGTGTTCTCATCACCATATTGTTTTTCACCAAAATCAATTATTAAGTGACGTATAAAATAAAACACACTCATCTTAAGTCTTCAATACAATTATATATTGCATGTCATGCTGTTTTATAATGTATTGAGAAACTTCCACAGTCTCGGACCATCACACTATTCCCCTGTTATCCCTGCTAGACCTAGCTACACTCTTACTACCTGAAAGGAATTGTGAAGCAAAAGGGTGAGCACATATAACCTGGTAAAGAATATTATGACTACGATAATGTAGAACAAATTATCCTTAGTCCTCAACAGGGAAAAATCTGATAGAATACAATAGACAACAAGTTTTAGATCAACAACTACAGCGGAACCAACAACCCATTAGAAGATTCAAGTAGAACATAATGTCTACTATCTCCTCCAATTTAAAACTCCATCATTAATATTTCGTCCCTGTAATAACCATCAACAGTTCTTTGTTGTACCCAAGACAAAGAGAACTTTCAGCACTTGTCTTCATATGAACCACCAAAGATTATAGTTAAATTCATAACTCATGTTTATAATAATGTAAATCAACAGTTTCTCTTTGCCACAAAGGCTTAACAGATTTTTCACTCAATGTCCTTGCCACAAAGGCTAAGATATTCAATAATCATATCGTTATTTCAAATCAATGAATTATACATGCACTACGGGCCAAGGATATTCGTTAGTATCACTAGTGGTCATGATCATGTCAATCAATTGTCTATCTTTGCATTACGGGTGTAAGAACCCAAATTTTTAAATAAAAATGGATTTTCTATAATTATCATTTTTGAATATTATGGAATGAATTTAATATAATGTTATAGTTGTGGGTAATATTTATAAATTTTGCAAAGTATGTAAGTTGTCATATAATATTCGATTAGTCGGGGAATATTCGTTTTAAACAGAAAATATTCGTACGACGATAAAATTATTGGTGGACCCCACAACAGAATTATTGTCGGATTGAGAAAACGACAAAAATATTTTATTGAAAATAACGGCGGAAGTTTTACCGTTGATACTGTTGAACTACTGGGTAGTAAAAGTACAGTAATACGCGTTGTTGCATAGTAGCACACGGTATTGATTATTGATATTTATGTGAGAAGTCGCTCAGTTTGATTCAATTATTGTCGATTAATAATATGAATTATTATAGTGATGATGACGTTTTGTTTTTTTCGTATTATTAACGTAATAAAACAGAAACATCTTTTTATATAAAACAGAATACTTTATTAAAGTTATTTTATATAAATAGAATATATTATATTTTATTATGCATAGTGTTGCATAGTGTTTTGCATAGTGTTGCATAGTATTTGCATAGTAAAAATCTTTTTATATAAATAGAATATATTATATTTTATTTAAAAGATTTTTCTTTAAATATGGACCGTCAGATTAAAGTAAATCAATCTGGACCGTTCAAGGATTAGTTACTATGCATTCCATTTTCCTATAAATAGAAGCTCATTCCTTCATTATTTTCTTACGAATTCACTGAACTCTAGAGAGAGAAACTATAGAGAGATAGAAGAAAAGCTTTTTGCTACTTAACTTTTCTTTTCCCATATCCAGTTTCTGTTACGGTAAGGGATGTTATTCTTTCTTATTCATGAAGAGAACTGTTGTTATTCCATTTCTTATTATTCTGTTGGAATAACCTGTATACGCGGTCTACCCTATACTTGGTGACATTCTTCTATCATTCTGTTGGAACATCCTGTCTGTGTGTTTTACACCGGACCAGGTTCCGTCTTTATTATTATTCCGTTGGAACATCCTGTCTGTGTGTTTTACACCGGACCTGGTTCCGTCTTTATTATTATTCCGTTGGAACATCCTGTCTGTGTGTTTTACACCGGACCTGGTTCCGTCTTTATTATTCTGTTGGAACATCCTGTCGGTGCAAATTTTGCCTGACCTGGTTCCGTTATTATTATTCTGCTGGAATAACCTGTTTGTGCGGTCTCTATCGCATGCATGGTGATTTCTTTTGTTATTTCATTCTTTATTATACTCAGTTGGATAAAACTTTGACTTCTATACTCCATGAAATTAGTGGAATATTCTTGATATTTGCGCTTCATCCAGTATCTTTTCATGGAAATATTCTTCTGAGCATTCTTGAATTTTACACCACAAAACAATATCGTGTTGAAAATTTGGACGTTAATGATTCCTGGATAAAATAATTCTTGAACTTGTTTTATTGAATTCTTATATTATTGTCATCATCCTCTTATTTATATTTTTGAAAGTCATCTGTGGCCTGTAGTGCATAGATGGACTTGGTATGATTATGACCAGGGATTATTCGGTGTAATCATGACCGTAATGTTACAAATGATGTGGTGAAAGTCTCATTTGCCGTAGTGCATTGATGGACAATTGTTGGCATGATCATGACCATTGATGAATACACAAATATCCTTGGCCCGTAGTGCATGGAATTTGTGGTCGTGACCCTAATGAGTATCCTTGGCCGTAGTGCAGGGATGATGTGGATTATTTATTAAGCTGAGTCTCAGCGATAAAAGTGATTAAAAACTTTTTAAATCATAAAAGATAGTAGATTCTATTCTCTACTTGACTCTTTTAATGGGTTACTTGATCCGCTGCTATTAAACTTGATCTTGTTATATTTTATCAGTTTAATATTGTTGAAGGCTAACGATAATTTATTCTGCATTATCTTAGTCATAATATTTCTTACTGGGCTAGTTGAGCTCACCCTTTCTTTCACTGTTCTCTTCAGGAAATGAGAACATAGCAGGGACGAGTCGGGGAACGGAGTAATGGTTCAGAGGATAGCATTAGTAGTCCTCACTATTCTGTGAAATAGTGTGATAATAATTGTAATGAGGACTCCTTTTGAGTTTGTATAATCTCTAGTAAAAATATTTGTATTCAAACTCACAGTTTATGTTTTGTCGTATTGTACACGACAGTTGTATTAGTAAGTTGTATTTGAATTCTGTACCATGTATCTGGCGACCCAAGATGGGTGATGTATACCTAATTTTGGGGGCGTCACAGTTGGTATCAGAGCTTAGGGATATGATCCCTGGCTAAGATGTGAGACTAGAACTAGGAGGGGAGAGACGGGGAATTCCTTCGCTAGTATGACCTACTTAAATTTATTTTGTATTTAAATTAGTTGGTCAAAGTTTAGAGATATTATGTTACATGTCAATTAATCTTTTTTTTGTGGCAGTATCTGAAAATGACTTCCAAAAATGTTGAGAATAACAATGGAGCACAAGAGACCGTTGAGTCTCCACATATCAATAATCAGGAGAATGTGCATCACGAAGGCGACAATCCTCATGACCAAATGATGAATGATGGATTGTTCAGAGGCTTTATGCAATTCATGCAACAGCAAGCGAGAGCGGCTCCTGTTCAAAATGTAGGTGGAAACACTGGAAATTCTCGGGCAGTCACCGCTAAATAGTTCAAGGAGCTGGGACCACCGAAGTTTAAGGGAGAGCCAAAACCACTTATTGCGGAAGCATGGATAAAGCAGATCACCAAAATATTTGATGTCTTGGGATGCTCCGAGGAGCAAAAGGTTCCCTTTGCCGCCTTTATGTTGCGCGGAGAGGCAGATTACTGGTGGGAATCGGTAAAACGAACTCAACCTTCCGTACTGAAGATGTCTTGGGAGAAGTTCCAAGAGCTGTTCAATGATAAATACTTTCCTGAAAGTATCCGTCACATGAAGGAGGTGGAGTTTATCAAATTGGAGCAAAATAATATGACCGTGTCGCAATACGAGGCAAAATTTGCTGAGTTATCCCGATTTGCGTCCCACTTGGTGGATAATGAAGAGAGAATGACACGATTGTTTTTAAGAGGTTTGAAACCGGAGATACGTCAACATCTTATTTCTCATAAACTGTGTTTGTATTCAGATGTTGTAAATAGGGCTCAATTGGTAGAGCGCGATAACGAGTCAACGCAATCAAAAGAGAGCAGCCGGCAAAATGATAATACCAGTGAGAGCAGTCATCGAAGCCGTGACAACAAGCGTGGAGGAAATTATCAGGCCAGAAATGGTAACCACTTCGGTGGTAATCAGGGCCAAAACAATAAGAATGGACATTTCAAGAAGAGGAGATTCAACAATGATGGAAAGACGTCAGCACCAGCAACTGTTGTTAAGGACGGAGAAAGACCACCTATCATATGCTTCAAATGCGGAGGGGAAGGACACATCAGTCCAAATTGCGCGATGCCGTCCAAAGCATGTTATAATTGTGGAAGAGTAGGCCATTTGGCCCGATTTTGTCGTTCACCGAAGTCAAATTCAACTAAAATGGAGGCACCAAATGCTGTCTTAGAAAAGTCAAAGCCGGTAGTGCAAGGGAGAGCGTTTGTTGTGACCTCCCAGAAAGCAAGGAACCCGCATGAGGTCATCACGGGTAAGCTTATCATAAACTCTAGCGAAGTCTACACTTTATTTGATACCGGTTCTATCTATTCTTTTATTTCTCCTACTTGCGCTCAACGATTAAATTTGACTCCGGAGAAATTAGACTTTGACTTATCTGTGGAAACTCCGTTGGGAGAAACCTTCATTACATCCACGGTTTATAAGTCTTGTTTGGTTCAAGTTGGTACCCACGCATTACCTGTCGATCTTATTGCATTAAAAATACTTGCATTTGATGTAATTCTAGGGATTGATTGGTTAACTACTCATCATGCAAAAATTGATTGTTTTCGTAAGGTTGTTAGCTTTCATATTCCTAATCGACCTATTATGCGAATTCAAGCAATCAAACCATTAAAATCAATCACTGTCATCTCAAGCCATAAAGCTATTCGTTTATTGAAAAACGGATGTCAAGCTTTCTTAGCTCATGTCACAGATCTAAACAAAAATACGTCAGTTTTGAATAATATTTCTATTGTTAATGAATTCCCTGACGTATTCCCTGAAGAACTTCCTGGCCTACCCCCAGAGCGTGAAATTGAATTTTGTATCGACCTTGAACCCGATACAAAACCCATTTCCAAAGCCCCATATCGAATGACTCCTATTGAACTTCAGGAGTTAAAGACTCAACTGCAGGAATTGTTAGACATTGGCTTTATTCGTCCTAGTACTTCTCCTTGGGGTGCTCCTGTTCTATTCGTGAAGAAGAAAGATGGGAGTATGCGACTTTGTAATGATTATCGGGAGTTAAATCATATCACCATCAAAAATAGGTATCCATTGCCACGTATTGATGACCTGTTTGACCAATTGCAAGGAGCCAAATTCTTTTCAAAGATTGATCTTCGTTCCAGATATCACCAATTGAAGATTAGAACCGATGACATTCCAAAGACGGCTTTCAGAACTCGGTACGGGCATTATGAATTCCTAGTCATGTCCTTTGGATTGACTAATGCTCCTGCTGCCTTCATGGATATGATGAACCGAGTATTCAAGGAATATTTGGATCACTTTGTGGTCGTCTTTATTGATGACATCCTTATTTATTCCAAAAGCCTTGAAGATCATGAGGAACACTTGAGGATAATACTCCAAAAGCTTCGTGAATACAAGCTTTTTGCCAAGTTGAAGAAATGCGAGTTCTGGCTTGAGGAAGTAGCATTCCTTGGGCACGTGGTATCAAGTCATGGAATATCTGTTGACCCAGCAAAGATTGAAGCTATTCAAAGCTGGGAGCAACCTAAATCAGTGACCGAAGTACGTAGCTTTTTCGGCTTAGCTGGTTATTATCGGAGATTCGTAGAAGGGTTTTCTCGAATCGCTACTCCACTAACTCAGCTGACTCGGAAAGATACAAAGTTCGGTTGGAGCAAGGAATGTGAGAAGAGTTTTCAAGAACTCAAGAGGAGACTCATTTCAGCACCTGTTCTGACAATACCATCTGGTTCGGAGGGATTTGTCATCTACAGTGATGCTTCGGGCAAAGGGTTAGGATGTGTTCTCATGCAACATGGGAAAGTCATAGCCTATGCCTCACGACAACTCAAAGAATATGAGAGAAATTATCCTACTCATGACCTAGAGTTAGCAGTTGTTGTCTTCGCACTTAAAATTTGGAGGCATTACTTGTATGGGGAGAAAGTGGAGATCTTTACGGATCATAAAAGCCTCAAATATTTCTTCACTCAAAAGGAACTCAACATGCGACAACGCCGTTAGCTTGAACTGTTGAAAGATTATGATCATACCATCCAATACCATCCTGGAAAAGCGAACGTGGTAGCTGACGCATTGAGTAGAAGGTCATATGCGGGTGCGAGTGCAATATTGTCAACGCAAAGGCCCATTTTGTATGACTTACAAAGGATGGAGATAGAGATAAAGACTCCAAGGACCCACGTTATGATGGCGAATATACGAGTAGAACCGACTTTAATTGATAAAATTAAAGCTGCTCAAGTTACAGATCCGGAGCTGATGCGTTTGAGGAAGAAAGTACAAAAAGGTACGATACCGGAAGTAAGAATCAATGAAGAAGGAATACTTCGAGTCAAATCCAGACTTTAGTGTTCCTAACGACCCTGATTTAAAGTATAAAATCATGATGGAGGCGCATAACACACCGTTTGCAATCCATCCTGGGAGTACCAAAATGTATCATGATCTTCGGCATACATTTTGGTGGGGAAATATGAAGAGAGAGATAGTGCTTTTTATCTCAAGGTGTCTAACGTGTCAACGAGTCAAGGCGGAGCATCAAATACCAAAAGGTCCATTGCAACCACTTGAAATTCCAGAATGGAAGTGGGAGCACATTACCATGGATTTCGTTACTGGTCTTCCCAAAGTTTCTCAAGGCATAGATGCGATTTGGGTCATTGTTGATAGATTGACCAAGTCTGCTCATTTCTTACCGATACGAGAAACTTATACACTTGAACGTCTTGCTCGTATGTACATAAACGAGGTTGTAAGATTGCATGGTTTGCCAGTATCCATAGTTTCTGATCGAGACCCAAGATTCACTTCGCGATTTTGGGTTAGTTTGCAAAAAGCTATGGGCACAGATTTACGATTTAGTTCGGCATATCATCCTCAAACGGACGGACAGTCAGAGAGGACTATTCAAACTCTTGAAGATCTATTAAGACTCTGTGTCCTTGATTTCAAGGGAAGTTGGGACAAGTTCTTACCATTGGTGGAGTTTTCCTACAACAACAGTTATCAAGCAAGTATTGGCATGGCTCCGTTCGAGGCGTTGTATGGAAGAAAGTGTCGTTCTCCAGTATGTTGGGATGAGGTGGGTGAAGCAACGTTGTTGGGACCGGATTTGGTACGTATGACTACGAAAAAGATTCAAATGATCCGAAAACGTATAAAAACCTCACAAGATCGACAAAAGAGTTATGCTGATCTTCATCGAAAGGACGTGGAATTCGATATAGGAGATCATGTGTTGTTACGTGTTGCTCCATGGAAAGGAGTTACGAGATTTGGAAAGAGAGGAAAGCTCAATCCTCGATTCATCGGCCCATTTTTAATCCTCGATCGAGTAGGAACTGTGGCCTATAGACTCGCTTTACCGCCAAGTATGTCTCGTGTTCATAACGTTTTTCACATATCCATGCTACGTAAATATGTGAAAGACCCGAACCACATTATTGAGTTAGAACCGGACGAAATAGCGGAAGATTTAACGTATGAAGAGGTTCCTATTCAAATCTTGGATAAGAAGGAACATATTTTACGCACCAAGGTTATACCTCAAGTCAAAGTTTTGTGGAGAAACCACGATGTTGAGGAAATGACTTGGGAGTTAGAATCTGAAATGAAATCAAGGTATCCTTACCTCTTCGACATACCAGGTACGTACACTAATTTCGAGGGCGAAATTTCTTAAGAAGGGGAGGTTGTAAGAACCCAACTTTTTAAATAAAAATGGATTTTCTATAATTATCATTTTTGAATATTATGGAATGAATTTAATATAATGTTATAGTTGTGGGTAATATTTATAAATTTTGCAAAGTATGCAAGTTGTCATATAATATTCGATTGGTCGGGGAATATTCGTTTTAAACAGAAAATATTCGTACGACGATAAAATTATTGGTGGACCCCACAACAGAATTATTGTCGGATTGAGAAAACGACAAAAATATTTTATTGAAAATAACGGCGGAAGTTTTACCGTTGATACTGTTGAACTACTGGGTAGTAAAAGTACAGTAATACGCGTTGTTGCATAGTAGCACACGGTATTGATTATTGATATTTATGTGAGAAGTCGCTCAGTTTGATTCAATTATTGTCGATTAATAATATGAATTATTATAGTGATGATGACGTTTTGTTTTTTTCGTATTATTAACGTAATAAAACAGAAACATCTTTTTATATAAAACAGAATACTTTATTAAAGTTATTTTATATAAATAGAATATATTATATTTTATTATGCATAGTATTGCATAGTGTTTTGCATAGTGTTGCATAGTATTTGCATAGTAAAAATCTTTTTATATAAATAGAATATATTATATTTTATTTAAAAGATTTTTCTTTAAATATGGACCGTCAGATTAAAGTAAATCAATCTGGACCGTTCATGGAATAGTTACTATGCATTCCATTTTCCTATAAATAGAAGCTCATTCCTTCATTATTTTCTTACGAATTCACTGAACTCTAGAGAGAGAAACTATAGAGAGATAGAAAAAAGCTTTTTGCTACTTAACTTTTCTTTTCCCATATCCAGTTTCTGTTACGGTAAGGGGTGTTATTCTTTCTTATTCATGAAGAGAACTGTTGTTATTCCATTTCTTATTATTCTGTTGGAATAACCTGTATACGCGGTCTACCCTATACTTGGTGACATTCTTCTATCATTCTGTTGGAACATCCTGTCTGTGTGTTTTACACCGGACCAGGTTCCGTCTTTATTATTATTCCGTTGGAACATCCTGTCTGTGTGTTTTACACCGGACCTGGTTCCGTCTTTATTATTATTTCGTTGGAACATCCTGTCTGTGTGTTTTACACCGGACCTGGTTCCGTCTTTATTATTCTGTTGGAACATCCTGTCGGTGCAAATTTTGCCTGACCTGGTTCCGTTATTATTATTCTGCTGGAATAACCTGTTTGTGCGGTCTCTATCGCATGCATGGTGATTTCTTTTGTTATTCCATTCTTTATTATACTCAGTTGGATAAAACTTTGACTTCTATACTCCATGAAATTAGTGGAATATTCTTGATATTTGCGCTTCATCCAGTATCTTTTCATGGAAATATTCTTCTGAGCATTCTTGAATTTTACACCACAAAACAGTATCGTGTTGACAATTTGGACGTTAATGATTCCTGGATAAAATAATTCTTGAACTTGTTTTATTGAATTCTTATATTATTGTCATCATCCTCTTATTTATATTTTTGAAAGTCATCTGTGGCCTGTAGTGCATAGATGGACTTGGTATGATTATGACCAGGGATTATTCGGTGTAATCATGACCGTAATGTTACAAATGATGTGGTGAAAGTCTCATTTGCCGTAGTGTATTGATGGACAGTTGTTGGCATGATCATGACCATTGATGAATACACAAATATCCTTGGCCCGTAGTGCATGGAATTTGTGGTCGTGACCCTAATGAGTATCCTTGGCCGTAGTGCAGGGATGATGTGGATTATTTATTAAGCTGAGTCTCAGCGATAAAAGTGATTAAAAACTTTTTAAATCATAAAAGATAGTAGATTCTATTCTCTACTTGACTCTTTTAATGGATTGCTTGATCCGCTGCTATTAAACTTGATCTTGTTATATTTTATCAGTTTAATATTGTTGAAGGCTAACGATAATTTATTCTGCATTATCTTAGTCATAATATTTCTTACTGGGCTAGTTGAGCTCACCCTTTCTTTCACTGTTCTCTTCAGGAAATGAGAACATAGCAGGGACGAGTCGGGGAACGGAGTAATGGTTCAGAGGATAGCATTAGTAGTCCTCACTATTCTGTGAAATAGTGTGATAATAATTGTAATGAAGACTCCTTTTGAGTTTGTATAATCTCTAGTAAAAATATTTGTATTCAAACTCACAGTTTATGTTTTGTCGTATTGTACACGACAGTTGTATTAGTAAGTTGTATTTGAATTCTGTACCATGTATCTGGCGACCCAAGATGGGTGATGTATACCTAATTTTGGGGGCGTCACAACGGGCCAAAGATATTTAATGGTCATGATCATACCAGTTAATTGTCTATCTTTTCACTACGGGCCAAAGATATGCAACTGTAAAATCAATAATTAACAGTCCATCTTTGCACTACGGGCCAAAGAAGACTTTCACCACATCATTTGTGTGTAACATTATAAGTCATGATTATACCAATACACAATTCCTGGTCATAATCATATCAATTAACAGTTCATCTATGCACTACGGGCCAAAGAAGACTTTTATCACATCATTTGTCTGTAACATTACAGGTCATAATTATACCAATACACAATTCATGGTCATAATCATACCAATCAACAGTCCATCTATGCACTACGGGCCAAAGATGACTTTCACCATAATATAAACATGAGAATGATGAAAATGATATAAAGAATTAATCAAGTAAGATCAAGGATAAATATTAGATATTTCTAATCTAAGTTATTCAGAGTTCAAGAATGTCTAAATTGTTAACATGAAGATCATAACATGGATTCAAATTAAGAATAAGATTCATAAAAGATAACTTAGACAAAGAAAAGGAAATTCAATTCTGTTGTGAATAGTACTTATGAATAGTACCATATGAACAGTACCCATGAATAGTACCGTATGAATAGTAATATAAAATAAAATAATATCACTTACATAATATGGAGTATGAAAGAAAATGATACCCCTTATGAGTATTGAAAGAAATAACTTCCTCTACGAGAAAAATAATATCCTTTAGCTTAATAGGAAAATAGTTCTGACTGGAATAACGGAGATTATGTTGAGGAAATCTTGCACTACTATAAACACTCAAAATATCCTTATACTCACAAGAAATACGCTCAATATTATAAAGAGAGAATTTTTTGATTCTGGTGTGAGTTTCATTGTTTAACTTATCTAATAATATCATTTCAATAATATGGGTGACAATTATTGATTTAATAATGAGAAATACTATTCAGTTGTTACTGTGATAATTATTGAGTCAATAATATAAAATACTATTCAATTATCACTGTAGCAATTATTTCATTAATAATATGAAAGACTGTGCAATTTTTACTATAACAATTATTGAGGCAAACAATGAGTGACTTCATACATAAACATCAAAAATCAGAGATACTGTGTACTACCGTATGCTACTGTGCAATACCGTGTACCATTGTGAAACAACGCGTATTATTGTACTTTATCATCGGGTATTTCAACAGTTTAAGGGTAACAATTTTGCCGTTATTTTGTTGCTTTCTATATCCGACAATTATTCCGTTTTTTGGGGTCCACCAATGATTGCGCCGTCGTACGAATATTTCCTGACAAAAAGAATATTTCCTGACCAAACGGGAAATATTCCCAGACACAATGAATATTTTATATCATCTTGCTTACTTTGTAAAATTTGCACATATTACCCTTAACTTTAAAATTTTATGAATTTAGCCATTTACTGAATAGAACAATAATTATAAGAAAATTGAATACTTTTATTTCATAAAATTCGGGGTCTTACCCTTATGGTCCGAATTTTCTAACCTATTTGTTAGAAAATGAGCCTCAAACCTATAAAGAAGCAGTATCAAGTCCTGAAGCTCCATATTGGAAAGAGGCTTTAAATAGTGAAGTAGAATCCATTTTGCACAATCATACATGAGAATTAGTAGATCTCTCACTAGGCTCTAAACCTCTTGGATATAAGTGGATATTTAAGAAGAAAATGAAAGCAGATGGATCTATAAACAAATATAAAGCAAGACTTGTAATCAAAGAATACCAGCAAAAGGAGGGTTTAGATTATTTTGATACTTATCCTCCTTTGATAAGCATATCCTCAATAAATTAGGATGTTAATAGACATTGCAGCTATACATAATTTAGAAATACATCAAATACATGTAAAAATAGCTTTCTTGAATGGAGATTTAGAAGAAGAAATCTACATGGAACAACCAGAAGGATTTATTGTTCCAGAAAAAGAAAAGAAAGTTTGTCGACTTGTAAAGTCTATTTATGGATTAAAACAAGCACCTAAAAAATGGCATGAAAAATTTGATAATGTAATGTTATCAAATGGTTTCAAAATAAATGAGTGTGACAAATGTGTGTATGTCAAGGACACTAAGAATGGGTATGTTATTATTTGTCTTTATGTAGATGATATGCTCAGTATGGGTAGTAATAATGAAATCATTAAAACCACTAAAAGAATGTTAAATAATATGTTTGACATGAAAGACATGGGTGTTGCCAATGTAATATTAAGAATTAAAATTTCTAAAACATCGGATGGATTAGTGTTATTTCAATCACACTATATTGAGAAAATACTCAGAAAATTCAATCAATATGATTGTAATCCTATGTGAACACCAATAAATATAAATCTACACTTGTCTAAAAATAAAAGAGAGATCATATCACAACCTGAGTATGCACAAATAATTGAAAGCCTTATGTACTTAATGAATTGTATACGTCCTGACATAGCACAAGCTGTAAATAAATTGTGTAGATTTACAAGTAATCCAGGAAAAGATCACTGAAAAGAGATTATAAGAGTTTTAAGGTATTTAAAATATACTCAAAATTTTGGATTGCACTACGTAAGATATCCAACAGTACTTGAAGGATATTATGATGTGAATTGGATATCGGATACAAAAGACTCTAAATCCATAAGTGGTTTTATGTTTACACTAGGTGAAGGAGAAATATCATGGAAATCTTCTAAACAAACATGCATTTCTCGATCAACGATGGAATCTAATCAGTTTATTGCATTAAGGCTGGAGAAGAAGCTGAATGGCTTTGTATTTTTTAGAAGATATTCCTATGTGGCCTAAACATATGCTGCCAATTTGTATCCATTGTGATAGTCAATCAACAATTAGAAGGGAACAAAGTCACATGTATAACGGTAAGTCTAGACATATTCGTCGTAGACACAATACCATAAAACAAATTGTGACGCCCCCAAAATAGGTATATAACACCCATTTTGAGTCGCCAAATACATGGTATAGAAAGCAAACTACAACTTCAACAATACAAATGTCGTGTAAAATACGACAACACATACTGTGAGTTTAAATACAAATATTTTCTTCTAGACAATATCAACACTCAAAATAAGTCCTCATTACAATTATTCATGCACTATTTTACAAAAATAGTGAGGACTACTAAAACATCTTTCTAGAATCATCACTCCATACCCCGACTCGATCCTGCTATGTTCTCACCTCCTGAGAAGAAAAATGGAACAAAAAGGAAAAGGGTGAGCTCAACTAGCCTAGTAAAGAATATTATGACTAAGATAATATACAACAAATTATCATTAGTCATCAACAGGGAAAAATCTTATAGAATATAATAGACAACAAGTTTTAGATCAACAAATGCAACGTAAACAACAATCCATTAGAAGAGTCACGTAGAGAATGAATTTTACTATCTTCTAAGATTTAAAAGTCCATCATCAATATTTTATCAATGTAACAACAATCAATATACATCTTTAATTGAGTATTCATCTTTGCACTACAGGCCAAAGATATTCATTTGTATCACCAATTGGTCATGTTTATCTCAACACCTGCTCATCTTTGCACTACAGGCCAAAGATATTCATTAGGTAATCATTCATCTTTGCACTACAGGCCAAAGATATTCATCAAGTGTCACCATTAAGGACTGAGGATGATTTCTCCTTACTGGCGCGCAATTAGGTGACCAAACCTCTCCTTGACAGAACTTTCTGGACATTGCCAATAATGATTATCTAATAATATTATTCAAATAATATGAATTATTGATCTGATAATGGGAAATACTGTGTAGCGACAATTATTGAAACAACAATAATATAAACTATCAACGCATCAATTATTGAATCAATAAAATAAAATATTGAACAGTAACTACTGTAACAATTATTGAGTAGTGCCTTCTTACGTAGGAATCAATAATTCAATATAACTGTGCAATACCATGTGCTACTGTGCAACCACGCGTATTACTGTATTTTAACCACCAGGTATTTCAACAATGTTAACGGTAACAACTACGCCGTTATTTACAAAACCCATACTTTGTCATTTTCTTTATCCGACAGTTATTTCGTTATGGGGCCCACAAGTGACTGCGCCGTCGTACGGATATTCCTGACAAAAAGAATATTCCATGATCAAACGAATATTTCCCGACATAAATAAATATTTTATAACCACCTGCTTATTTTGCAAAATTTGCACATTTCACTCATAACCAAAGTGTTAGTTCTTAGTAGGCACAAGTTATCTAGAAGGGGGGGCTGAATAGATAATTTATAATCTTTTCTAAGTAGCTTGATCTATGATAATTATTAAAACTTTGCGGAATTAGTGTTTGTTTTAATCTCTTTTATCAAGCAATGTAGTTATGAGCAGTTAAGGCAGTTATGGCAGATATAGCAGTTATAGTATGAATGTAAATGACACAGTTGTTTTTAAGTGGTTCGGAGCACTCAAAGCTCCTAGTCCACTCTTCTACTCAACGAGTAGGATATCCACTAAGGATGTCTTATACAATCTTCTGAATCACACAGATTCCTTCTAGACCAACAGTCTAGGAACTTTTCCAGTTCACTTTTGAACTCTTCAAGTCCAACAGACTTGGCTTTCTTACAGTTCACTGCGAACTCTTCAAGTCCAGCAGACTTGATATACTTCTTCAGTTGATTGATGATTGTTGTTGTTGCGTTCTGAAGGTTGCTACTCAGTTTGTTGTGTAAGCTCTGGTTCGTAATAGCTGAGTAGCTGAGCAAGCTTTTTAATATCTCAGATCGTAGAGTTGAGCCTTAGAGAGTTCTTCACGTTGAATGTTTTATGCTTGCTGCTTCTTTCATCTGTCTGATCTGTATATATGTGATGTTGAAAACTATCCGTTGGATCCATCCGTTGTGGCATTAAATGCATCTGAATTTTCTGTACTGTGATGGAGACATTTCTGTACTTCTTCTGAATTCTGCATTCTGGACCACTGACACTGCAGGCTGCTTTTTCACCTACCACCTGAAAAGGTGTTTTGTCCATTTTCATTCATAGTACTATCCTTAGCTTCTTCAATACGCTTCTTTGTTGCATCCTAAGGATATTTCATTTATTCTGGGACTGATGGGCACTGTAGCATTTAGGATCTATTCCTCATAATGTTGAATTAACAACTCATGAGGCTTTAACGTTTTCTGACATGACAGATGTTGCTCTACGATTTGGATTGTTGTGCTCTATGATTCAGATCGTGTTGTTGACTCTACGATCCCAAGAGCGTACTACGATCGCTGACTCTGTATACTACGATCGTAGAGTTAGCTTGGTGAAAGTTGAGTCCACTCTACGATCGCTGACTTGAGCTTGTTGTCCATCTGATCTTGTCCGACTACGATCTCTGCATTTGTTCAGTGAACTCTACGATCGCAGAGTGTGGTCTACGATCCTTGTCTTTGACTTTGGCATCGCTAGACTCTGCGACTCTGAGCGTACAGTGCATTTCACACTTAGCTTTGGCAGATTGTCGTTTGGCTTATAGGCAGGCTGTCTCTACGATTCAGAACATAACTTCCTCAGTACACTACGATCCTGAGGAGGCTTTTCTCGATACACTACGATCCTTCTTCGTTTCCCTTGGAAGTCTACGAACTCTGAGATCTCACCATCTTGCATACTCCTGTTCTGCCTTGATAGCTCCCGAGTTGACTCTGACTCTCCTGTCAGACTACGACTTTTGGTGCAGTGCTTCGACGATCAGACAAGCCTATCTATTACATCATAAGATCAACCTAACAGTTTTGATCTTTTTATCTATTGCATTCTAGAACAGAATGATACACGTTGAAAGCTTAGATCAGCCTAACAATCTTGATCTTTCCATTACTAAGTCCTTGTACATAAATTCAATTTAAGGACCTTACAATAATCACAAGTATATTAAAACATCAAATCATGCTATGCATTTTCCCAACAATCTCCCCCTATTTGATGTTGACATAACTAAGGAGATTTGTTGTTATGATTATTGATTATATGCAGTGCAGAAGAATAAACATGACTTAGTATTTCAGTGAGCAGCTGAAATTTCTAGAGAATAAGCATGAATTTATTGATGTATGAAGATAGATGTTACATTTGAAATAGATACATCAATAAGAAGTGAAACTTTAACTTATCTCTATTTTCTTGGCTTCTTACTCCCTAGAGGATTTGCCTTTTCCTTGGACAAGTTCATTCAGCTGACTTTTGGTCTGAGCAATGTCTTCTCTATTTTCTTCAATGAGAACTTCAGACCTTGCTTCTCTTTGTTGAAGAATGGATAGAATGTTGTCTGTTTGTTGGCCGCTGCTGACATAGAATTGTTGAAACTCTTTGACAGCAGTCTGGAGATTCTGAATGCTTTGCAACATCTGTTTGTTCTGAGATTCTTGAGTTTGCTGTAAGATTAAGACTGCATCCCTATGCCGTTTGGCTGCTTGGAAGTGAATGTCATCCCTGTCCTTTATACTTTGAAGCATTTCTCTGATGATCTCTTTTAGTGTTTTGGCTGCTTGGAAGGGTGTTTGCAGCATTGATCATGGATGTCAATCTTAGCTGAATCAGTTCAGAGTGATCGTCAAGACTTTCTTCTAGTTCCTTGATCACTTTCTTAGACATAGCTGATAGATCGGCCTTGGTAGACAATTCTGAGAGAATCTCATCCATCTGGGGAATTCTTGAGGAAGAGGGTGGTGTATTGTTGAATTGTTCTTTTAGGGAACAAAGAGCAAGTTCAAGATTAAAGCAGTCATTTCTGGACGAGGAAGGGATGTCTGATGGAGGGGCTGGTGTTTGGATGTTTGGGATAGGTGACTCTACGACTCTGATATTTGATTCTTCTAGAAGGCTAAAGCCTGGAATCGTAGAACAAGAGATTTGTTGGAGCTGAGCAAAGTTGGCTTGTTCTGGTTCTTTAGTCACAGAATTTTGGAATTCTGTAACTGGAAACTGATTTACTGGGTTGAGAACTACTTCCATCCATTTAGGAAATTCATAGAAATAACTAAATGAAGATGATGGTTGATGATTAATCCTAAAGCTTATGGGGATAGTCAGTACCTCAGATGTGACATTTGATGAGGAATAGTTTGTAATCAACTTTTTAGCAAAGATGACTTCCCTTGGAAATCCATGAGCCAGAACTGTGATTGCTGGATATTCCTTGAAGCTCCAGAACATGTGGTCCCATGATTTCAGAATCTGAGCTTGATGGTATGCCATCATGGGTAGGTAAGAAAACATTTGGTTGTACAGGTAGCTTCTGTATCCATCTCTACCTACACCAGTTATTTCAAGCTCATCATCATCATCCTCTTTTTCTTCTTTGTTGTCTTCTGAAGAGTCCATTAACTCAATGACCTTTGGCATTGGTTCATCTTTATCTTGAGCAAGGACTTTTTCTTTAGTCATTAGGATATTGTGAGGCTCCCCCTCAATATGATCATCTTCCTTTAGAAACTCCCCCTTAGCTGGAACTTCTTCTTGAGCAGTAGGCTTCTCCCCCTTAGCTGATGCATTCCTTTCTTCTGTTGCTTGGGGAAGTTCTACTTTTACAGCCATGCTCTTGGCTTCCTTCTTCAAAACTTTTTCATTTTCAAGAATATACTTCTTGACCAACCTTCTCTTTGCTTTGCCAGTGTTTTCTTTGGTTGTCCTACCACATTGACCAGCCACTGTTCTTAAAGCAGCTTCCTCCATTTCTGCCACACTTGGCCTGGTTTCAGAGAACAACAGAGTTTCTACGATTGAAGACACTGTTGGTCTTTTGGACTCATGACCAGCCTTATTCTTCTTTAAGAGTTGTGAAATGGTGGTTTGATCCTCTTCAGCCTCTTCTTGCTGTTGTATGTTCCTCAGCCTCCTTAGAGTTTCTATGTCAGAGGACTCTTCAGGCATGTTAGTTGTAGATCCCTGAGGCTCTTCGACTTGTGTTCCCTTCAGCTTTTTTTTGCCCTTGCTTTTCCTGACAAGACCAGAGGGTTCTCCTTTATCTGCTTCTTCTTCTTCTCCAGCCTCATTGACAATAGCAATTCCTGCTTCCCCTTGCTCCCCTATTCTCCCACTTGACTCTGTCATCATTCTTGTATATTCAGCCGGGTTTCTTTCCCAATTTTTAAACAACTGCTGTGTCATTCTTCGGTTTGGGTTGATGGCTTCTCCTTCATCATCCCCAATTTTATCACCCACAGCAGATTGCAGAATGATGCTGATAAATCTTCCATACAGCATCTTCTGAGGACTTTTCGACTTCTTCGAGCCTACAATCCACTTGCCAATCCATTCCAGTAGTATGGCTCCATAATTTAGTTGAATTCCAAGAGTTATTGCAGTCATGAGTTTGAGTTGTACTTCATTAACAGAGTCATGACCTGAACTCTTACAGCAGATACATTTCCCAACAATGTCAGCTAGAAATTCATACCTTTGGGGGAATTCCTTCTTTTTATAGCCTTTTACAGAGGAGTTCTTTTTGTGATGCATTCTCTTCAATCCCTCTTCAAATCTTATGTTGTCGAGAGGTGAGTGCCCTGTATCCTTGAAACCAAGGGCCAGATTGAAGTCTTCTTCCCTTAGCATCATTTCAACTCCTCTTACCCGTGTAGTGATGGTGTTGAGTTCGTACACTCCATTCTTGTAGAACTCTTTCACTAACTCGGGATAGATGAGGGTGTCGGTACTCAGCGCTTCTTCGAGACCTGCCTTATTTAGTAGTGCTAATGTTTTGTGAAACTTTGGAGAAGCATCCTTGAACTCATCGAAACAGAGTCTGTAGCCTGAGATTACATTTGAAACAGCCATGATTCTGTGGTTGAGAAGTGGAATGCGATTGAGCTTTTTCTTGAGTTAGGGTTTTGCTTAGAGAGAGAGAGATTATCTTTTGAACTTCAGATTTCAAAAATACAGTTCCAATTAGTTCTTGTAGCTTCCCTCTCTCTTTTTGACTTAGTGGGACAGGTGTCGCTTTTTGCTTGGCTCTACGTCTTTGATTTGCTTGAATGTACTGATTTGCCCTTTGAGTATTCAGTGCTGAAATGTCCTTAGAATGACTACGATTGTTGAGGTAGTCTTCTGGTCGTTGAGTCTGTCTACCATCCGTAGTGTCCTTTTTACTCTACGGTCTACGATCGTCGAGTCTGTTTTACGATCGTTGAGTCCGTTTGACAGTTGTTGAGTCTGATCATCATTCGTAGAGTCTGTCCTTTCTACTCTAAGGTCGTGGACTTCCCTTGATTGTGTCTATGATGTTGAGTTTAGCCTTTGTACCTGATATGGTTAGTACAGTCTAGAGCATATATTTCATGGTTGAAGATTAAGCATCCCTAGTTCACTTAATAACTTATTGAATCTGGATTCATCTAGTGGTTTAGTAAAAACATCTGCAAGTTGATTTTCAGTAGGAATATATTGTAGTGATATGGTTCCATTTTGCACATGATCCCTAATGAAGTGATACCTTATTTCAATATGCTTGGTTCTTGAATGCATAACAGGATTATGAGTTATTGCTATGGCACTTGTGTTATCACAGTGTATGGGTATCGATTTGAAATCAAACCCATAGTCAGCTAGCTGGTTTCTCATCCATAGAATTTGAGCACAGCAGCTGCCAGCAGCAATATATTCAGCTTCTGTAGTCGAAGTGGACACTGAGTTTTGTTTTTTGCTGAACCAGGACACAAGCCTATTTCCTAGCAACTGACAGGTGCCACTTGTACTCTTTCTATCTATCTTACATCCTGCAAAATCAGCATCTGTGTATCCTGTTAGTTCAAATAAGGATTCCTTGGGATACCAAAGCCCCAAGTAAGGTGTGCCTTTGAGATACCTGAAGATCCTTTTTACAGCAGATAAATGAGACTCTTTAGGGTTAGCCTGAAATCTAGCACATATGCATGTTGCGAACATTATGTCTGGTCTACTAGCAGTTAGGTACAAAAGAGAACCTATCATACCTCTGTATTGAGTTATATCAATACCTTTACCATTCTCATCTTTGTCAAGCTTAGTTGCAGGAGCAATTGGAGTTTTCATGGGGGAAGCTGATTCCATGCCATATTTCTTTAACAAATCTTTGATGTATTTGGCTTGATTTATGAATATCCCTTCATCAGTTTGCTTTACTTTTAATCCAAGGAAGAAATTCAATTCACCCATCATGCTCATTTCAAACTTGCTCTGGATTAGCTTAGAGAATCTCTTGCATAATTTTTCGTCAGTAGAACCAAAAATGATGTCATCAACATATATTTGAACTAGTAAGACTTTGTCTTTGTGCTTTCTAAGGAATAATGTGGTATCTACCCTGCCTCTAGTGAACCCATTTTCTATTAAGAAGTTAGTTAGAGTTTCATACCATGCTCTAGGTGCTTGTTTAAGACCATATAAGGCTTTATCTAATCTATAGACATAATTGGAAAGGGATGGATTGATAAAACCTGGAGGTTGTTCGACATAAACTTCTTCTTGAAGCTCTCCATTTAGAAATGCACTCTTGACATCCATCTGGAAGACTTTGAACTTCATGTGGGCAGCAAAGGCAAGAAAGATTCTGATGGCTTCTAGTCTTGCAACGGGTACAAAAGTCTCATCATAGTCGATACCTTCTTCTTGAGAATAGCCCTTTGCGACTAATCTTGCCTTGTTCCTGGTAATGACCCCATCTTCATCCATTTTGTTTCTGAAGACCCACTTAGTTCCTATCACTGGATGATCATTTGGTCTTGGCACTAATCTCCACACTTTGCTTCGTTCAAACTGGTTGAGTTCTTCTTGCATAGCTTCTATCCAACTGGAGTCTTCCATTGCATCCTCTATTTTCTTTGGCTCAATTTGTGACAGGAAGCTTAGATAGAAACATTCATTCTGAGTAGCAGATCTTGTTTTGATTCTAGCATTCGGATCTCCAATGATTAGATCCTGAGTGTGATCTCTTGC
Organism: Panax japonicus; assembly: GCA_020205505.1. NCBI lineage: Eukaryota > Viridiplantae > Streptophyta > Magnoliopsida > Apiales > Araliaceae > Panax > Panax japonicus. Next base: position 4,497,435 of record CM035098.1, on the reverse strand, counting down.
CCATCTGCTGCCAGTTGGAACATCTGTCCTGATGCCTTCCTGTCTTAAGTCTTCAAGGTCTATTTCTTCTTCTTGTAGTGGAGATTCATTATCTTGGATGGTCCTCTCTATGATTTCATTATCATGCTCTACGACTTCTCTGTCTGGTACTTCACTCGTAGTGTTGGCCTCGACAACTTCAGTCGTAGTGTTCGCATCATTGGTCGTAGCGTCTTGAGGTACTGCTTTGTCTAAGTCAGTTTCATCAAAAATGACGTGTATTGAGACTTCGACATTCAGCGTCTTTTTGTTGAACACTCTGTATGCCTTGCTGTCCGTGGCATATCCAAGGAAAATTCCTTCATCTGATTTTGGTTGAAATTTTGTCAGGTATTGTTTTCCATTGTTGAGAATATAGCATGCACATCCAAAGACATGAAAGTAGCTGACATTTGGCTTTCTTCCTTTCCATAGTTCGTAGGGCGTCTTCTTGATCGTAGAGTGGATTAGTGATCTGTTCTGAGTGTAGCATGCAGTGTTGACTGCTTCTGCCCAAAAGTATTCAGGCAGACGGGCTGCTGCTAGCAAAGTTCTCCCAGCCTCTATCAGGGTTCTGTTCTTTCTTTCAGCGACTCCATTTTGTTGAGGAGTTCGTGGAGCTGAGAAGTTATGATTGATGCCATTGTCTGTGCAGAACTGATCCATTTCTGAAAAATCGAATTCTCTACCATGATCACTTCTTATAGCCTTGATTTTCTCTCCTTTCTCGTTCATCACCATTCTGAACATCTTGATTAATATGGAGCTTGTCTCATCCTTTGAAGTCAGGAAGAATACCCATGTGAATCGAGTATAGTCGTCGACTATGACTAGAGAGTATCTTTTTCCTCCGAGACTGGTTGTTGGTATAGGTCCAAAAAGATCCATGTGAAGCAACTGCAGGGGCTTGTCAATGGAGTTATCAGTCTTGCCTTTGAATGAGCTTCTGGTTTGTTTTCCAAACTGACAAGCATTACATAGCCTTTCCTTCACAAAGTTGAATTTAGGAAGGCCAGCCACGAGATCTTTTGATGCCAGTTTGGACATGCTTTTAAAGTTGAGATGGGATAATCTTCGATGCCATAGCCAGCTCATCTCTTCAGAGGCTTTAGCTACAAAACATATTATTTCGTCTGAGCTTAGTTGTCCAAGATTTACTGTGTAGACATTTCCTTCTCTTGTTCCGGTTAGCTTTACTGCAGATGTCTTCAAATCTCTGACTTGACATTGATTATTGATGAATGTTACTTGATGTCCCTTGTCGCAGAGTTGACTAATGCTTAGAAGGTTGTGCTGCAGACCTTCCACATAGGCCACTTTACTGAATGATATCACACCATTTCCGGCTGAGCCATAGCCTCTTGTCTTGCCAGTACCATTATCTCCAAAGATGATTGAGGGACCCTCCTTTTCTACATAGTTGGATAGAAGAGCTTTGTTCCCTGTCATATGTCTTGAGCAACCACTGTCCAGATACCATGTTGAGGACGTGGAGCTCTTTTCCTGTCAAAACATTTGAACCTTCATTTTGGTACCCATATTTGCATGGGTCCTTCTTTGTTAGTGCCTTTGGGGACCCAAATTTGTTTAATCTTGGGTCTCACATGCATGGAATTATAATAACACTTTGTGGCCTTATGACCATATTTATTGCATATGAAGCATCTATTATGATGCATGCCTGTGTGTGTGTGGTGATTCATCTTCCACTTGGACTTGTATGGTTCCTTAGTCAACCTTCTGTTAAACTGACTCTCTTTCTTCCACGTGTCCTTAGGTTTCATAGATAGTGATGAGTGTGTCTTACCTCTACTGTACCTTCCCAGTTGATTCGTAGAGTTGATTTTGTTTGACTCTACAATTCTTCGAGGTTGGTAAGTAGAGGTTGGGTTACTCTTTTCCTTGATGAAACCCAGTCCAGCGTGAGATCCTTTACTTCTCTGAGTATAACTAGAGACAGTGGAACAAGGTTGAGCTGGTTCTTCCAACTGTGAGGATTTTACACAAGCAATACCTCTACCAAAAATTGAGACATTACTGGTGCTAGTTTCCATTATCTTTTCCATACTTAGCTCTGAGATGGATCCCCCAAAGCCTAAGCCCGTTCTGTCGAATGCGCTTTTCTGACTAGAGAGCAGGCAATCCATGGACGATGTGGATTTGTTCCATGCAGAGATAGTCTTCTCTAGATCCTCAATTTTAGAGGTTAGCATAGACTCTCTTTGAGCATGATGTGTGTGTGTCTGTTTCAAAGTTTCATTCTCAACTTCAAGCTTGGAGAGAAGATTAGTACTTAAAAGGGCTGTTTCAAGCTCTTCTTGAACTTTCTTCTTCTCCTCTTGAAGAAGAGAATGATCTTTAGACAAGACTCTGAACCACTTCATGTATTGATGTAGATCAGTGGTTATGCCATGCAAAGCAGTTCTTAAGTCACTTATATCTACATCAGGAGAATTAAAATCAAATACCTCATCGATACTTATATCATGTATATTTAGGCTTTGTTTGTCCTTTGCATGTTTGGCCATTAAGCACAGATTGGCCATATGTGGTTCTTCCTCATCTCCGGATTCTGCATTTGAGTCGTTATCTGAATCACTCCATGATCCTCCGGCAACCAGGCCTTTGTCTCTCTTCTGAGGCCCCTTGGTTCCTTTGTATTCTTTCTTTACCTTGGATTTCTTCTTTAGCTCTTCTTTGATAGGCTTGTTGCAGTTGGAATGAAATGACCAGGTTTCTTGCAGTTGTAGCATAGATCATTTATTTGTTCCTGGCTGACGTAGTTGCTGACTTTCCTTGGCTTACCGATTCTGCCTTGTCGCATGAATCTTCTTAGTCTCTTTACCAGCATAGCAAAGTCATCATCATCGTCTTCATCATCATCATAGTCAGTTTCAGTGATGACTTTTGATGCACCTTCATTTGCTTTGAGAGCAACACCTTTGTCTTTTCTTCTTCCTTCTGAAAGGGTTTCAGCACGTTGAGTTAGCTCCAGCTCGTATGTCAGGAGATTGCCATACAGTTGTTGAACTGTCATCTCATTAAGATTCTTTGACTCTCGTATTGCAGTGGTTTTTGCATCCCACTTGCTCGGTAGAGCTCTCATGAACTTTATGGTCAGATCTTTGTTGGGATAGATCTTTCCATATGCTCGTAGAGAGTTGAGCAGAATGTTGAATCTTTCATAAGTGGCAGTTACATTTTCGCCTTGCACATGAGCAAACATTTCGTACTGCTGTGTTAGAAGAGACTGTTTGTTCTCTCTAACTTCTTCAGTTCCTTCGTGCATGATCAGCAGTGCTTCCCAAACCTCCTTAGCTGTTTTGCTGTTTACAACGTTTTCAAACAGATCGTCCTCTAAAGATTGGAACAGGATGTTCTTCGCCTTTTTGTCAAGTTGGACAGCACTCTTCTCTGTGTCTGTCCATTCTTCTTTTACTTTTATTTGTACTCTGTTTGGATCGTCAATGGTTGGTGCAAGCTTTGTTGGTATATAGGGCCCATTAAGAACAGTCTCAAATAGATCTTCATCTATTGAGTCCATGTAAGCTTGCATCCTGACTTTCCAGTTCGCAAATTTATCCTTGTTGCACATTGGTGGCTTGCTGCCTCCCCCGGTCCTGGATTCGCTTGGTACGAGTGCCATTGGATCTACTAAAGCGTGTAAGCTGTAAAAATAGAACCTGCTTTGATACCAATTATTAGTTCTTAGTAGGCACAAGTTATCTAGAAGGGGGGGTTGAATAGATAATTTATAATCTTTTCTAAGTAGCTTGATCTATGATAATTATTAAAACTTTGCGGAATTAGTGTTTGTTTTAATCTCTTTTATCAAGCAATGTAGTTATGAGCAGTTAAGGCAGTTATGGCAGATATAGCAGTTATAGTATGAATGTAAATGACACAGTTGTTTTTAAGTGGTTCGGAGCACTCAAAGCTCCTAGTCCACTCTTCTACTCAACGAGTAGGATATCCACTAAGGATGTCTTATACAATCTTCTGAATCACACAGATTCCTTCTAGACCAACAGTCTAGGAACTTTTCCAGTTCACTTTTGAACTCTTCAAGTCCAACAGACTTGGCTTTCTTACAGTTCACTGCGAACTCTTCAAGTCCAGCAGACTTGATATACTTCTTCAGTTGATTGATGATTGTTGTTGTTGCGTTTTGAAGGTTGCTACTCAGTTTACTGTGTAAGCTTTGGTTCGTAATAGCTGAGTAGCTGAGCAAGCTTTTTAATATCTCAGATCGTAGAGTTGAGCCTTAGAGAGTTCTTCACGTTGAATGTTTTATGTTTGCTGCTTCTTTCATCTGTCTGATCTGTATATATGTGATGTTGAAAACTATCCGTTGGATCCATCCGTTGTGGCATTAAATGCATCTGAATTTTCTGTACTGTGATGGAGACATTTCTGTACTTTTTCTGAATTCTGCATTCTGGACCACTGACACTGCAGGCTGCTTTTTCACCTACCACCTGAAAAGGTGTTTTGTCCCTTTTCATTCATAGTACTATCTTTAGCTTCTTCAATACGCTTCTTTGTTGCATCCTAAGGATATTTCATTTATTCTGGGACTGATGGGCACTGTAGCATTTAGGATCCATTCCTCGTAATGTTGAATTAACAACTCATGAGGCTTTAACGTTTTCTGACATGACAGATGTTGCTCTACGATTTGGATTGTTGTGCTCTATGATTCAGATCGTGTTGTTGACTCTACGATCCCAAGAGCGTACTACGATCGCTGACTCTGTATACTACAATCGTAGAGTTAGCTTGGTGAACGTTGAGTCCACTCTACGATCGCTGACTTGAGCTTGTTGTCCATCTGATCTTGTCCGACTACGATCTCTGTATTTGTTCAGTGAACTCTACGATCGCAGAGTGTGGTCTACGATCCTTGTCTTTGACTTTGGCATCGCTAGACTCTGCGACTCTGAGCGTACAGTGCATTTCACACTTAGCTTTGGCAGATTGTCGTTTGGCTTATAGGCAGGCTATCTCTACGATTCAGAACATAACTTCCTCAGTACACTACGATCCTGAGGAGGCTTTTCTCGATACACTACGATCCTTCTTCGTTTCCCTTGGAAGTCTACGAACTCTGAGATCTCACCATCTTGCATACTCCTGTTTTGCCTTAATAGCTCCCGAGTTGACTCTGACTCTCCTGTCAGACTACGACTTTTGGTGCAGTGCTTCGACGATCAGACAAGCCTATCTATTACATCATAAGATCAACCTAACAGTTTTGATCTTTTTATCTATTGCATTCTAGAACAGAATGATACACGTTGAAATCTTAGATCAGCCTAACAATCTTGATCTTTCCATTACTAAGTCCTTGTACATAAATTCAATTTAAGGACCTTACAATAATCACAAGTATATTAAAACATCAAATCATGCTATGCATTTTTCCAACACAAAGTATTATATCAAATTAACACCTTATTAATTTAAGATAATAAATAGATAAAATTTTAATTTTATTTATAATAAGTTGGGGTCTTACAACCTCCCCTCCTTATAAAATTTCGTCCTCGAAATTGACGTACGTACCTGATGTTTTAAAAAGGTGAGGGTACCACGCTTTCATTTCTGATTCCAACTCCCAGGTCATTTCTTCAATAGCATGGTTCCTCCACAAAACCTTAACGTGTGGTATAACCTTGGTGCGTAGGACATACTCTTTCCTATCCAAGATCTTAACAGGTACCTCCTCGTACATTAAATCTTTGGCTATCTCGTCTGGTTTAACGCAATAATATGGTTCGGGTCTTTCACATATTTACGAAGCATAGATATATGGAAAACATTATGAACACGAGACATGCTTGGAGGTAATGCGAGTCTATAGGCTACATTTCCTACTCGGTCAAGAATCTGAAATGGACCAACAAATCTTGGATTGAGCTTTCCTCTCTTTCCAAATCTTGTAACTTCCTTCCATGCAGCAACACGTAACAATATATGATCCCCAATATTAAATTCCACGTCCTTTTGATGAAGATCAGCATAACTCTTTTGTCGATCTTGTGAGGTTTGAATACATTGTCAAATCATTTGGATCTTTTATGTAGTCATGCGTACTAATTCTAGGTCCCAACAACGTTGCTTCTCCCACCTCGTCCCAGTATACTGGAGAACAACACTTTCGTCCATACAACGCCTCAAATGGAGCCATGCCTATACTTGCTTGATAACTATTGTTGTAGGAGAATTCTACCAATGGAAAGTACTTATCCTAACTCCCATTGAAGTCTAGAACAAAGAGTCTTAATAGATCTTCAAGAGTTTGAATAGTCCTCTCTGATTGTCTGTCCGTTTGAGGATGGTATGCTGAACTGAATCGTAAATTCATGCCCATAGCTTTCTGCAAGCTAACCCAAAATCTTGAAGTGAATCTTGGGTCACGATCCGAAACTATGGATACTGGTATGCCATGCAATCTCACAATCTCATTCACGTACATACGAGCAAGACGTTTAAGGGAATAAGTCTCACGTATAGGCAAGAAATGAGAAGACTTGGTTAATCTATCAACAATAACCCAAATCGCATCTATGCCTTGAGAAACTTTGGGAAGACCTATAACGAAATCCATGGTAATGTGCTCCCACTTCCATTTCAGAATCTCAAGTGGTTGCAATAGACCTTTTGGCACTTGATGCTCCGCCTTTACTCGTTGACAAGTTAAACACCTCAAGATAAACTCCGCGATCTCTCTCTTCATATTGTTCCACCAAAATGTGTGTCGAATATCATGATACATTTTGGTACTCCCAGGATGGATTACAAATGGGGTGTTGTGTGCCTCCATCATGATTCTATGCTTCAAGTCAGAATCTTTAGGAACGCAAAGTCTAGAGTTGACTCAAAGTATTCCTTCTTCATCGATTCTTGCTTCTGGAATAGCTCCTTCTTGCACTTTTTTCTTCATACGCATTAGCCCCTGGTCCGTAGCTTGAGCAGCTTTAACTTTATCGATTAAAGTCGGTTCTACTCGTATATTCGCCATCATCATGTGGGTCCCTGGAGTCTTTAATTCTACCTCCATCCTTTGCAAGTCATACAAAATGGGCTTTTGCGTTGACAATATCGCACTCGTACTCGCATATGATCTACTACTCAATGCGTCAGCTACTACGTTCGATTTTCCAAGATGATATTGAATAGTGTGATCGTAATCTTACAACAGCTCAAGCCAACGTCGTTGCCGCATGTTGATTTCTTTTTGGGTGAAAAATATTTGAGGCTTTTATGGTCCGTATAAATCTCCACTTTCTCTCCATACAAGTAGTGTCTCCATATCTTCAACGCGAATACGACTGCTGCCAACTCCAAATCATGAGTAGGATAATTCTTCTCATATTCTTTGAGTTGTCGTGAGGCATAGGCTATGACTTTCCCATGTTGCATGAGAACACATCCTAACCCTTTGCCTGAAGCATCGCTGTATATAACAAATCCATCCGAACCAGATAGTATTGCCAGAACAGGTGCCGAAATGAGTCTCCTCTTGAGCTCTTGGAAACTCTTCTCACATTCCCCGCTCCATATGAATTTTGTATCTTTTCGAGTCAGCTGAGTTAAAGGAGTAGCGATTCGAGAAAATCTTTCCACGAATCTCCGATAATAACCAACTAAGCCCAGAAAGCTGCGTACTTCGGTCACCGACTTTGGTTGCTCCCAACTTTGTATTGCTTCAATCTTCGTCGGGTCAATAGATACTCCATGTTTTGACACCACGTGCCCAAGGAATGCTACTTCCTCAAGCCAGAACTCACATTTCTTCAGCTTGGCATAAAGCTTGTGTTCATGAAGTCTTTGCAGTACCAGCTTCAAATGGTGCTCATGATCTTCACAGCTTTTGGAATAGATGAGGATGTCATCAATAAAGAGAACAACGAACTGATCCAAATATTCCTTGAATACACGGTTCATCATATCCATGAAAGCAGCAGGAGCATTAATCAATCCAAAAGACACGACTAAGAATTCATAATGCCCATACCGAGTTCTGAAGGCAGTCTTTGGAATATCCTCAGTTTTAATCTTCAGCTGATGATATCCAGAACGAAGATCGATCTTTGAAAAGAATTGTGCTCCTTGTAACTGGTCAAACAGGTCATCAATGCGAGGTAACGGATACCTATTCTTGATGGTGACATGGTTTAATTCTCGGTAGTCAATACAAAGTCGAATACTCCCGTCTTTCTTCTTTACAAATAAAACAGGAGCACCCCAAGGAGATGTACTAGGACGAATAAAATCGATGTCTAATAACTCCTGTAGTTGGACTTTTAACTACTAAAGTTCAATAGGAGCCATTCGATATGGGGTTTTAGAAATGGTTTTTGTACCCGATTCAAGGTCAATAAAGAATTCAACATCACGTTCTGGGGGTAGACCGGGAAGTTCTTCAGGAAATACATCAGGAAATTTTCTAACAACAGAAATATTATCCAAATCTGACTTGTCTTTATTCAAATCCATAACGTGGGATAAGAAAGCTTGACATCCATTTTTCAATAAACGAATAACTTTATGGCTTGATATGACAGTGACTGATTTTAGTGGTTTAGTTGTTTGAATTCGTATGATGGTTGGTTAGGAATATGAAAACTAACAACCTTACGAAAAAAATCAATTTTGGCATGATGAGTGGTTAACCAATCAATTCCTAAAATCACATCAAAAGTAAGTATCTTTAAAGAAATAAGATCAACAGGTAATGTGATTGTGCCAACTTGGATCAAGCAAGATTTATAAACGGTAGATGTAACGAAGGTTTCACCCAACGGAGTTTCAACAGATAAATCAAAGTCTAATTTCTCCGGAGTCAAGTTTAAACTTTGAGCACAAGCAGGAGAGATAAAAGAATGGGTAGAACCGGTATCTAGCAAGGTATAAACTTCGCAAGAATTCAAGATTAGTTTACCCATTATCACCTCGTTCGGTTTCTTCATATTTTGGCCAGTTACGACAAACGCTCTTCCAGGAACTGTTTATTTTGACTTATCCAGGATAGCCTTTGGAGTCACCATTCCTGCTGAACTTGGTTTTTCTATAGTACAATCTCGAGAGATATGTCCTTCCTTTCCACAATTATAATATAACTTGGATTGTTGTGGGCAGTTTGGGCTGATATGTCCCTCTTTTCCGCATTTGTAACATCTAACTGGCGGTCGTTCTCCTCCCCTAGAATTTGTTGTTGGTGCTGGTGCTGCTACTGATGTCTTTCCGTCATTGTTAAATCTTCTCTTTTTGAAATTTCCACTTGACTCACCTCTCCTATTATCATGGCCACGATTACCACCCGAGTGGTTACCGCCTTTGTCCGTATTTTTCCCTCCTCGCTGATTATCATCGTTCTGATGACTACTGTCACCGGTATGACCTTGGTTGTGGTCCCTCGGTTGAGTATACTCATTATCTCTCTCTAATAATTGAGTCATATTGACAACATCCGAATACAGAGAAAATTTATGAGAGATAAGGTATTGACGAATCTCGGGTTTTAGACCTCTCAGAAACATCCGCGTCATAAGTTCCTCATTTTCTACCAAATGAAGTGCAAACCTGGATAACTCCACAAACTTCGCTTCGTACTGAGACACCGCCATGTTGTTCTGTTCTAGTCTAATAAACTCTACCTCCTTCATATGAAGAATAATTTCAGGAAAGTACTTGTCATTGAAAAGTTTCTGAAATCTTTCCCAAGACATGTTGAGTGCAGCTGGCTGGGTACGCTTCACAGATTCCCACCAGTAATCCGCTTCACCACGAAATATAAAGGTGGCGAATGGAACCTTCTGTTCCTCCGTGTATCCTAAGACATCGAATATCTTGGTAATTTGCTTGACCCATGTTTCCGGCTTAATTGGATCGGGCTTTCCCCATAAATCTGGTGGTCCCAACTCCTTGAACTACTTGGATGTGACAGACCGCGCGTTGCCATCACTTCCACTCGTATTTTGTACACAAGTCTCCCTCGTCTGATTTTGCATGAACTGTAAAAAGCTCCTAAACATTTCATCATTCATCGTTTGCTCGGTAGCATTGTTTACAGGAGGAATATTGCCTTCCCGTTGCACGTTATCCTGGTTTGTGACTAAAGGTTGTTCCACAGTCTCATACACTCCATTGTAAACGTTCTCAGCAGCCATTCTTAAATACTGCCATAAAACAAGGGTTAATTAAAAAAAATTAACATGTCACATAATATCCCTATATTATGAAGCTTAGATAGGAAACACTAGCGAAGGATTTACTCATCTCTCCCCTCCTAGTTCTATTCCCCGATCTCCGCTAGAGACCATATCCCTAAGCTTTGATACCAACTGTGAAACCCCAAAATAGGTATACAAAACCCATTCTGAGTCGCCAAATACATGGTACAGAAAGCAAATTACAACTTCAATAATACAAATGTTGTGTAAAATACGACAACACATACTGTGAGTTTAAATACAAATATTGTCTTCTAGACAATATCAACACTCAAATAAGTCCTCATTACAATTATTCATACACTATTTTATAGAAATAGTGAGGACTGCTAAAACATCTTTCTAGAACCATCACTCCATACCCCGACTCTATCCTGCTATGTTCTCACCTCCTGAGAAGAAAAATGGAACAAAAAGGAAAAGGGTGAGCTCAACTAGCCCAGTAAAGAATATTATGACTAAGATAATATACAACAAATTATCATTAGTCTTCAACAGGAAAAAATCTGATAGAATATAATAGACAACAAGTTTTAGATCAACAAATGCAGCGTAAACAACAATCCATCAGAAGAGCCACGTAGAGAATGAATTCTACTATCTTCTAAGATTTAAAATTCCATCATCAATATTTTATCCCTGTAACAACAATCAATATACATCTTTAATCGAATATTCATCTTTGCACTACAGGCCAAAGATATTCATTTGTATCTCCAGGTAATCATGTTCATCTCAACACCTGCTCATCTTTGCACTACGGGCCAAAGATATTCATCAGGTAATCATTCATCTTTGTACTACAGGCCAAAGATATTCATCAAGTATCACCATTAAGGACTGAAGATGATGAAAAACATTTTAGAGAACGAATCCAGTGAGACAGAAGGACAAATATTAGGGATTCGTATTTCTGTTTATCCAAATTCAATAATGCTCCATAATAACCAATTGTGAAGTAGAATACAAAAATAAAGATCAAAACATGGATACAATCAAAGATAGTAACCATAAAAGACATTTGGGACAAAAAAGAGAAAATTTTATTTTTCGGTGAATAGTGCCGTATACGTGAATAGTAACCCCGACACAAAAAGTTTCAAATTTGATTAAAAAGTTCACACCAATATTTCGGCATAATGATATTGAAAATAATATCATTTAAGAAGAAAATAACATCCCTTACCTCAAAATAACAGTACTTCTGATCGGAATATTGGATAGAAAGTCGAAGAAAACTTGTACCGAACCGTAACTCTCAAAGTATCAAAATACTCAAAAAAATACGCTCGATAATCTAGAGAGAAAGAAAACTTATTTCTGGTGTGATTTTCAATTCTAACCTAACCGTCTATTTATAAGAAAATGCTATAACGCCATACGAGACTAAATAATAAAATAATATTATTTAATTAACAAATTCTCTACGCATGCTTTGAATAAGTCTAGCATGCCTTCTTTGAAAAACAAACTAGCAGCCCACATGCTTGAAAAACAAAAGTGGGTCCCACCCATAATTTAATAAAAATTATTTTATTTTTTGAAACTTCAATAATTCATAGAAAATAGCCCTTTTATCAGAAAAATATGAATTTTATGTCCATTCCACATGAAATCGAATTCTCTACAACTTTGTAGCTTTGAGTTTTTCCAAGTTCCAAATAGAAAATATCCGAAATCCACAAACGGATGATTTTTAATTCCTCCATTCCGACAAAACACTGATAAAACACCTCAGCATTAATTCTTTCATTTATAACCACATAAAATAAATAAATCTATCATTTATATCCACATCAAATAAATATTTCCTTATCATATAAATCAATAATTAATTATTCAGAAATAATATTACAGAATCACAATTATGACAACCAGGCCGTTCCCAGGAAAGAGGGGGCTTTCCAATAAGGATTTCTCCTTACCAGCGCGCAATTAGGTGACCAAACCTCTCCTTGACAAAACTTTCTAGATATTGTCAATAATGTTTATCTAATAATATTATTCAAATAATATGAATTATTGATCTGATAATGGAAAATACTGTGCAGTGATAATTATTGAAACAACAATAATATAAACTATCAATGCATCAATTATTGAATCAATAAAATAAAATATTGAACAGTAACTACTGTAACAATTATTGAGTAGTGCCTTCTTACTTATGAATCAATAATTTAACAATACTGTGCAATACCGTGTGCTACTGTGCAACCATGCGTATTACTGTATTTTAACCACCAGGTATTTCAACAGTGTTAATGGTAACAGCTACACCATTATTTATAAAACTCATACTTTGTATTTTTCTTCATCCGACAGTTATTCCGTTATGGGGCCCACAAGTGACTGCGCCGTCGTACGAATATTCCCGACAAAAAAAATATTCCACGACCAAACGAATATTCCTCGACATAAATGAATATTTTATAACCACTTGCATATTTTGCAAAATTTGCTCATTTCACCCATAACTAAAGTATTATATCAAATTAACACCTTATTAATTTAAGATAATAAATAGATAAAATTTTAATTTTATTTATAATAAGTTGGGGTGCACAAATGCTCTCTAACGGCATTATGTCTATTGAGTACATAAAGTCGAAAGAAAATATAGCGGATCCGTTGACTAAAGGTTTGACTAGAGAGCAAATAAAAATAACTTCGAGAGGAATGGGTTTAAAGCCTATAAACTAGGATCGTTATAATGGAAACCCAACCTAGTTGACTGGAGATCCCAAGATCTAGGATCAAAGGGATAACTAAATTGTGAACGATTCAATCAAATCACTATAAAGAAATTAATTTCTTCTGCTCATTCCTATGATACGAGATAATGATACCTGCAGCGGTTACAGGATGAGCTATATTTTTAATTATTCTTAAATCTTGATAAATATGTGGAGTATGGCAGGATACTCTTATTAAGAATCACCTATGTGAGTGTAAACTAGGCCAATTATATGAGAAGGATCATGTTATGCTTCTCTAAAGCACTAATAAATCCAGGATTGTTCGGGGCCAAAATGAACAAAATCATGAGAACCAAGTAATGTCTAGAAAGATTCTGTGTGAATTACTATTGTCTCGATTTACTCAAACGATTGGACAATTCAAGACATCACGTTCACTGGACAACCAATAAACCATATAGTTTTTCACAAGGAAAGATACAAAGCCAAAAGCTACCTCTCTCGATACAGATGATTTCTAATTCTGTCTCTCTCTCTCTCTCAGAGTCTGCATAACATTTATATAAAGCTGGCAGTCAATATCATTCATGTGGGGGATTGTTAGAATTTGAGCCTAAATTAATGTGGGTGTCATTAATTATTTTAAATGATTCCATATATTAATGTGTTCTACTCTATGAGTAGATTAAATTAAGTATTTGGAAGCTCAAATCCATGGAGTAATGAATGAGATATTAACTCCCAAAGATCACACTTTGAACACTACTAGAAAAACAAGAATACGTGACAAAATTTTGTGACAATTTTTAAAAATAATCACAAAAGATAGTAATTTGTGATGGAATTTTTAAGCAATCATAAAATAATAGTATATTTGATGGCTCTTAGTGATGACTAATCTTGCCATCAATGTATTATAATTGTGATGGTCATGTCAATCACACCAATTTTTTTACGTAAAATAAATTTTTTTTTGTGACGCACTAAGTCATCACTTATAAATATACCCTTTTTGTGATTGCATTTAAGATATCACTAATATTTTAATGCAAGAAATAATCAAAACATTATTTTATGACAGTCGTGACAATCATTAAAAAAGATAGATTTTTGTGACGACTTTTATTTGTAATTACAAAAAGAAGGTATTTCGTGATGAAATTTTTAAGCCATCACAAAATAATAAAATATATGATGGCTCTTAGTGATAACTAATTTTAACATCATTATAGAGTATTTGTGACTGCCATTGCAATCACCAAATATTATGTGGAAGTAATTTTGTTTAGTACGTCAACTCACATATGTTTGCTTTTATATTTTGTTTTAAAATTATAATCATGATTTGGACTTTGGTGTAGTGATAATGCTCGTTATTTAGTTTTGCAAATGGGAGAGGGTTTGAATCCTACAAGTATCATTTGATACAATTAATACAATGAAATAAATTATACATAAATAGAGATTCACGTTCATACATTTGATCCCTAAAGTCTTATTTTTTTTTGTAATGAAATAAATTATACGTAAATAGATATTCATGTTCTTACATTTGATCCCTAAAGACATGTTTTTTTTGTGATAACTTTGACAATCACAATAGATTATGTGTTAATGCGATTGTATTAATCATCACAAAAGTATTAAGCCTTTGCGTGATTGCCAAAACTATGACGGCCCCAAAACAGGTATACATCACCCATCTTGGGTCGTCAGATACATGGTACAGAAATCAAATACAAACTTTTTAAATACAACTGTCGTATAAGAATACGACAAAACATAACTGAGTTTTAAAACGAATATTGCCTTCTAGACAATATCCACACTCAATGGAGTCCTCATTATAATTATTATCACACTATTTTATAAAAATAGTGAGGACTACTAAAACAACTATCTGGACCGTCAATCCGTTCCCCGACTCTTCCCATCTATATTCGCATTTCCTGAAGAGAACAGTGAAAGAAAGTGTGAGATCAACTAGCCCAGTAAGAAATATTAGGACTAAGATAATGCAGAATAAATTATCCTTAGCCTTCAATAGTATAACAACTGATAGAATATAATAGACAACAAGTTTTAGATCAACAACTGCAGCAGAATAAGCAAACCATTAGAAGAGTCAAGTAGAGCATAAAATCTTCTATCTTCTATAATTTAATTTTTTTTTCATCAACTTTATCGATGAGACTCATCTTAATAAATAAAATTGAATCATCCCTGCACCACGGCCATGGATATTCATGTAACCATCAATGGTCATGATTATACCAAATAATCCATGGTCATAATCATACCAACAATTGTCCATCAATGAACTACAGGCCAATGAGGACTTTTACTACATCATTCGTCACATTACGGTCATGATTATACCGAATAATCCCTGGTCATAATCATACCAAGTCCATCTATGCACGTAAGCCAAAGATGACTTTAATCACAATATAAGTATGAGGATGATGACAATGACATAATAATTCAATAAAACAAGTTCAAGGATAAATTTTAAAATTTTAAAATTTAATTTATCCAGAAATTAATAACGTCCAAATTGTCAACATGATACTGCTTTATAGAGTAAAATTCAAGAATAATATTCATGTACCAAAAATAATTTGGACAGAAAAGAAATATATTTTTCAGGTGAATAGTACCCCGTGAATAGTACTTCAGGAATAGTACCCTGTGAATAGTACCTCGACATGAAAAGTGTCCCAAATACCTGAGTGAATGATACTAGAGTGAATAGTAATCGGATAAATAGTAACCCGTGAATATTAACTCGTAAATAGTACTCCGGCGGGAAAAGTGCCCCGAATACCCGAGTGAATAATACTAGAGTGAATAGTAATTGGGTGAATAGTAACCCATGAATAGTAACTCGTAAAAAAATACCAAAGAAAATGATATTCCATGACGAGTACAAAAGAAATGATATCTCAGACGAGTATAATAGAATATACGAAACTGCAAATAGATTTTCACCCGCCATGCGGTAATCTACGTAGACAGATCATTTCCATAATTTAATAAAGAATGAATACGAAGGATCATTCACCATGCATGCGGTAATCCACATAGACAGGTTATTCCAACAGAATAATAAAGAATAGAATAAAAGAATAATTCACCAGGCATGCTATAGACCGCACAGACAGGTTATTCCAACAGAATAATAAATAATGGAACCAGGTCATGTGTAATCCACGCAGACAGGATATTCCAACAGAATAATAAAGAATGGAATCAGGTCATACGTAATCCGCACATACAGGATATTTCAACAGAATAATAAAGAATGGAATAACAATAGAATTCACCAGGCGTGCGATAGACCGCACAGACAGGTTATTCCAACAGAATAATAAAGAATGGAAAAATAGAAGAATTTCACCATGTATGCGGTACTTCGTATTGACAGGTTATTCCAACATAATAATAAAGAATGGAATAACAACCGTTACGTGTATTGAAAGAAAATAAATCTCTTCATGAATACGAAAGAATAATACCCCTTACCTTAGAAGAAAACTGGATACTAGAATAGCGAGGTAGCATGCTTCTCTTCTTCTTTCTCTCTATAATAATTGCTCTATAGCTTTAGTGAATTGGTGAGAAATGAAGGAAGAATGAGCTTCTATTTATAGAAAAATATAGTTTTGATAATTGCATATTTTGGGGCTCGAAATATTACAGTATAATACATCCCTCTTTTTCTTCATTTTTAATTTAGTCCTGCAAGTATTATCAAACTTGCACCACCTCCCCTAATAGTAAATCATGTGAATCAATAGTTATAATCATGTGAAAATACGAATTACAGTATAGTACCTTCAACTATACCTCCATTTTTAATTTAGTCATGCAAGTATTATCAATCTTGCACCACCTCCCCTAATAGTACAAGAATGTGAATCAATAGTAAACACATGTGAACAAATAGTTATAATCATATGAATCAATAGCAATTAATTGCTCATTTATCTGATTAATTACCCGATTGGTCAATATAACCTCCAGACATCAATTATTATCAAAATAAATGTCGAATTTCATTAACACTAATAATTCCAACACAATGTAACTATCAATTTCATCTTTAATTAATACGAATTTATTCATCATTAATATTATAATTCACAATATTTAACAACCAGGTCGTTCCCAGGAAAGAAGGGGCTTTCCGATAAGGATTTCTCCTTATTGGCACGCAATTAGGTGACCAAACCTCTCCTTGACAGAACTTCTAGACATTGTCAATATTGAAAATAATAATATGAATAACTTTGTCGTCTCAATTATTGATTTAATAATATATATTATGATGATGATACTGTGACAATAATTGAATCAATAATATGAGAGATATGATGCAGCAATTACTGTAATAATAATTGAGTATAACTGAGTGACTTCTTACGTAAGCATCAATCATCAATACCGTGTGCTACTATGCAACCACGCGTATTACTGTACTTTTACTACCGGGTAGTTCAACAGTTTAACAGTAAAACTTTCGCCGTTATTTTTATAAAAAGATATTTTTGCCGTTTTCTAACTACGATAATACTTCCGTTATGGGGTCCACCAATGATTGTGTCGTCGTACGAATATTCCCTGTTAAAACGAATATATTCCCCGACCAATCGAATATTTTATGACAACTTTCTTACTTTTCAAAATTTTCAAATATCACCCTTAACTTTAACCTTTTATCAATTTAACCATTTACTAAATAGAATAATTATAAAAAAATTGAGTACTTTCATTTCATTTAATTTGGGGTCTCACAAAAACCATCTTGTTAAACTTTTCATGATGGGTGTATACATGATGGCAATTGTAATGCTTAAAGCCATCACGTAAACATTTCGTGATGGTTTTTCTACTTTTTGTGATGGATTTTGGCCATCAAAAATGACCATTTTTTAGTAGTAGAAATGATAAATGATAATAAATATATGTGGGAAAAACCAAGTCCCATATAGGTTAGGAATTAAAATTTTCATATGTTGAAAAACCAAGTGTTCTTGGGTTTGGGCCCCAGGGGGGCATCCCACTTTTGTGGAAGGGAGAGGACCTAGCCAAGGCTTGGTTCGAACCCACACGTGCGCATCGTCGCTGACCGGCCTGGCCTGGCTCTAGCTCTGGCTCGTGGATCGTGGGTTTGGGTCCTTGTATATAATTTTTTAGACAAAATTTATTTAAATTTTTCATTAAAATTTATTTGAATTTTATTTTTTTAATTCTATTATTCAAAATTGTGTCGTTTTGAGAAGCGGTATCTACTGAAAGAGTATAAGTTTGAACGGACGACCCAAAATTACGTCGTTTTGTTGCGTCTTTTCTACTAAGCCTAAAACTACGTAGTTTTGGTTCTGCTAATGCTTAAACTACGTCATTTTATTGGTTCGAATAGATGCGCCTATTCTGTAACTAATCAAAACTACGTCGTTTTGGCCAAAGGATGCCAACTATACCTTTTCAGAAGTATCCCATGTCTTTTCAAGGGTGAAATGCCCATCCGAAGGGTCACCAATCCCTCCTATAAATAGATAGGAGGGGGCAGCCTTCATATTTACTCATTTCACAAGCATTAAGCATTGATTTCCATTAATTTCATAGTTATTTAAAAGAGAGAATTAGAGAATTTATTTTTGGTTCATAGAGTATACATTTTTTTAGTTCTGTTAAAGTATACAATGTCATTGTATCTTGGGAGACAAGTTCTATCAATTCTAAGTACCATACGGAGGGTATAATTATCTTAAGGACATAATATCAAATACTAGCCTTGACAAATCATTTTTTACAAGATAAGTTAATATATATATATATATATATATATATATATATATATATATATATATATATAGTTTCCTTAAAGGTTACCAACAATAATTTCTAATCTTACAAAAACAAAGCAATTAAAACAGACTAAACATTAAACATAATTATAAATTTATGACTAAACTTAAAAAATAAAAATAAAAATAAAACTACAGTTCTAGGCCTAAACGTGAAAAATTGTTGTATTTTGGAGACTAATATGACAAAATATATAATTTGAGGACTACATATATAGAAAAATTATTTGAGAGATTAAATGTTAAAAACAACTATAATTTTGAGATTAACGAAGAGGTTATACCAAATAATTAACACACTCTCTGTTTCAAATTATAAGATCATTATTGACTTTCTAAAAGTCAATTTTAGATATTTTTAAATTTAAAATTTGTAAGACCCCAACTTTTATGAATAAAGATGAATTTTTTCTCTAAATATTATTTTTGAATTTTAAGGTGTGGATTTGATATAATGTTATAGTTGTAGGTAATATTTATAAATTTTGTAAAGTAAGCAAAATTTTATAAAATATTCAAGTGGTCGAGGAATATTCGTTTTATCAGTGAATATTCGTACCACTGCACAATCATTGGTGGACCCTACAACGGATTTACCGTCGGAGTGAGAAAACAACAGAAATATCTTTTATAAAAATAACGGCGAAAGATTTACCGTTAACTATTGAAATACCCGATGATAAAAGTACAGTAATACGCGTGGTGGCATAGTAGCACATGATATTTGATGTTTACGTGAGAAGTCACTCAGTTATACTCAATTATTGCTACAGTAATTGCTGCATAATATCTCACATTATTGATTCAATTATTGTCACAGTATCATCTGCACAATATTTTATATTATTAAATCAATAATTGAGACGACAAAGTTATTCATATTATTATTTGCATTATTGAAAATATCTATAAAGTTCCGTCGAGGAAAGGGATTTGGTCACCTAATTGCGCGTCAATAGAGAGAAATCATTATATCTTTCCTGTGAATGATCTGGTTGTTAATATTGGAAGTTATATTATTGATGAATATTTTTTGTTTAAAAATGTATTTTGTGAGGCCAAGTGAATTGAGATAAATTGAGGGGATTTTTATGTAGTATTTGCTATAAATTTTGCTTATTATATGGACCCCCACTTATCCATTTTTCAAAACTGTCGGTAAAAAGTTATCTCAGTTTTATTTTATATATATATATATATATATATATATATGTGTGTGTGTGTGTGTGTGTGTGTGTGTGTGTGTTGTCAGAGGAAAAAAGTGGGGAAGAGGTTTCGTAGAATGGAGGGAGTATATATATAAATATATATTTTATAAGTTTTGTTTTTTTTATGAAAAATAGAATATATTATATTTTATTATACATAGTGTTTATATAGTGTCTGCATAGTAAAATCAAAATTATTTCAGACGAATTCATTGCTCCCGTGATTTCTCCCACTGTGCAGTCCGTGAATTTTCCTAAATAATATCCTCCCATTCTCCTATAAATAGGATACTTAGTTTAGAATTGAAAATCACACCAGAAACAGAGAATTATTCTTCTATAATATTAAGCGTATTTCTTTAGAGTTTAAGAAAGTTTTGAGTGTACAAAACAGTCAAGTTTTCTTCAAGAATATCATCGCCCAACCATTCAGAAGTACTCTATTTTTAAGGTAATGGATATTATTTTTGTTCAATATTCGTAAGAAATAATATTTTCTTCCATACTTTGTAGTATGTAAGTAATATTATTTCATTTCAGATTCTGAATTCTACACTCATTTTATAAAGTATTGCTTCTATACTCCTTGAAATTAGTAGAATATCTTTGAAATTTGCGCTTCATCTAGTATCGTTTCACAATGATATTTTTTTGAATATTTTTGTTAAATTTTGATTTTTTTAATTCCGGGGTACTATTCACGGGGTATTATTCATGAAGTACTATTCACCCGAAAAATTAATTTGATCTTTTCTGTCTAAATTATTTTTGATACATGGATATTATTCTTGAATTTTACTCCGCAAAGTAGTTATTATGTTGTCAATTTGGACAATTTTAATTATGTATAGATTAAAAATATTTAATATTTATCTTTGATTTCGTTTGATTGAATTCTTATATCATTATCATCATCCTCATATTTATATTGTTATGAAAGTCATCTTTGGCTTATAGTGCATAGATGGACTATTGATTGGTATGATTATGACTAGAGATTATTTGGTATAATCATGACCTGTAATATTACAAATGATGTGGTAAAAGTCATCATTGGCCCGTAGTGCATTGATGGACAGTTGTTGGCATGATCATGACCATTAGTGATAACACGAATATCATTGGCATGTAGTGCATGGATAATTCGTGGATGTGATACTAATGAATATCCTTGACCTGTAGTGCATGGATAATTCAGTGATGTGGATTATTTATTGAGCTGAGTATCAGTGATAAAATTGATGATAAATTTTTTAAATCATAGAAGATAGTAGATATCATGCTCTACTTGAATCTTCTAATGGATTGCTTGTTCCACTGCTGTTAAACTTGTTGTTTATTGTATTCTATCAGTTTAACACTGTTGAAGGCTAACGATAATTTATTCTTCATTATCTTAGTCATAATATTTTTTACTGAGCTAGTTGAGCTCACCCTTATGCTTTCATTGTTCTCTTCAAGAAATGAGAACGTAGCCGGGACTAATCAGATAATGGAGTGACGGTCCGAGATGGTGGTTGTAGTAGTCCTCACTATTTTATAAAATAGTGTGATAATAATTGTAATGAGTACTCCATTTGAGTTTGGATATTGTTTAGAGGACAATATTCATGTTAAAACTCTCAGCTCATGTTGTATAATTAAGTTTGTATTTGTATTTTGTAACATGTATTTGGTGACTCAAAATAGGTTATGTATACTTATTTTGGAAACGTCACAAAATTGACATGATTTACTTAAGTTTTCAAAATAATAAATCTTATAACTAGTAATACTTTTTAGGTAGTTTATGATATTCATAACATATTCGCTAGAAAAATTCAAATTGTTCGGTCTCGATTCGAGATCGTGCTCGACTCAGTAGCTAAACGAGTCTCAATCAAATCTTATTTCATATACGACAAATTTTGTGAACTAAATCTGAGTAACTCAATATTCGGCTCGACTCGATTCATTTATACCCCTAATTCTGATAGAATCCATTCATTAATGATGGTATGATCACACCCTAAATTAATGGTTAGTAAATACTCTTCTCATTTGAGTTGTCATCATAGTTTTGCAGTAGTTGAGCTGTACAAGGAATTTGTTAGCATTATTACTTCACTTGCCTTACAATATAAGACTGAGGAGTGTGTAATAATCAATTGCCATTCATAAACATCTCCCCTTGCTTTATACCATTTTGCAACTAAACGACAAGGCAAAACATAACTACTAGTTTAAATATTACACTATCACAATTAACCCAATTCCTAGTTAATACATGGGTATTAAAATTAAATTAAACATATTACTTCCTTCATTACACAAAGAAATTTGCTTTATAATATTGATAATAGTATAAAATATCACAATATTCTAAAATTTATCATCATGTCACCCTTAATTAAGTAATAATTTATACTTTAAGGGTAAACATGAAACACAAATACTACATTCTTAATATTTGTAAAAATTATAATTGGGACTTTTAGTGGGAACAAAATGGAGTATAAATTAATTAATAATCCTATAAATGACAAAATAAAAAAGGGAAAATAAACAATAAAAATTTGAGGCACAAAATTAATGATGATTGATGCTGAGAGATGCAGTTGAATAAATAATACATTAGAAACTGATGGGTTCAATTATTAAAGGAATAGATTATATGAGATTGAAGCATAATTTCACTAACTTCAGTTTATTAGTAAGACTTAAAATAATAATGATAATAATAAAAAAAAGAGTAATGTTACCTACATAAATTATTCTACAAATATTTTATAAACTGCTGATGTGACATACTCCACCTCATCATATTGATCAACAAATTACTTCAATATAGTCTCCAGCCCCACATAAAAAGCTGAGGTGGAGCATCTCACATCAACAGTTTATAAAATATTTATAAAATAATTTGTGTCTATAACATTACTCAAAATAATAATAATAACAATAACAATAATTATAATAATAAATTAAAATTTATTATAATAACAATAATAATAACAATAATTAAAAAATAAGAGTCGAACAATATGATGTAATAATTAAAAAAATTCTTCTTTTTATTTATAATAATATATAATTATGATGTAATTCTTGACACCCCTACTTAAATTGAACTCTTTTAGGATAGGAATATAGTTGCGAGTCTTTCGACAAAGGGTTCTTCTGTCCAATTATAAACTCAAAATATAAGATGATTTTGTTATTAAAAAAAAGAAGAAGAAGAAGAAATGAAATGATAAAGTAGCCCTTTCATTTTCAACTAGAAAAGTTGTCTTCCCTTATTTAAAATTCAGAAAATATTGTCAATATATAAGCTACGGGTCAAGATTGAGTTGCGACTTTTTTTGTGTGTAGCTATCACAATTCACACACCCCACTTGTTGCCACCAAGAAACCGAACTCTTGACCTCATGATAATCATGAGGCGAGTGATCATACCACAAGGTTAAATAACATGCGGTAGGAAGAAGTTGAAAATTCCAAGCCACCAACTCTAGTTGATTATTCTTGGTGGTGTGTTTTAGTAATTATAGTCATTTGTCATGCCAATTCAGGTATAAATCATGCAAGAGTCATTACAATCAATATTATTTCACATATATAACCAAATCCTTAAAACCCTTCAATTTATAAATTATTCTTCAATTCATTTTCAATATCAATTAGCTACCTAGATCTTAAAACCATGTCCCAAAACATGATACTAATTTTTTGGCTCATTTTCTTCCGAACCTATATGCTAGTTGCTTCTGATCCTGATCAACTCCAAGACTTTTGCATACCAAACTTGACATCCCCATCCATTAATCCCCTTTGGTGCAAGAACTCGTCTACAGCCACAGTGGAAGATTTTGTGTTCTCGGGTATAAAGAATCCCGGAGAATTCAAAAACGGATTCTCCGGGGTGTCGGTGACTTCTAGTGTGTTCCCAGGTTTGAACACACTAGGCATGTCATTTGTTCGGGCTGATTTTGATGTAGGTGCAGTTAATGTGCCACATTTTCACCCCAGAGCGACAGAAACGGCGTTGGTGCTAGAGGGAAAAATTTATTCGGGGTTCGTTGATTCACAAAACAGGGTTTTCGCCAAGGTGATTGATAAAGGGGAGGTTATGGTTTTTCCTCGAGGTCTTGTGCATTTTCAGATGAACGTAGGCGATTCCCGTGCCACGATATTTGGGACCTTTAATAGCCAGAATCCGGGAGCGGTCAGAATTCCGTCGGCCGTGTTTGGATCTGGGATTGATCCTCAGCTGTTGGAGAAGGCCTTTGGATTGAAGGCTAACGAGATTGGTAAGATGAGAAAGAGGTTTGGTTCTGAAGAAAAGAGCTAAGGTACGTAATACGTTACGTACAAGTGGATATATATATATAGATGTTGAGATCAACAAATAATGTTTAGGACAAGAATTATGCCTCAAAGGTTTGGTTTAATTTTTGTAAATGTTTACATTTCTAGTTTGATATATTTATATATATATATATATATATATGTGTGTGTGTGCGCGCGCGTTGGCTTTCGCTCTTTGAATTTCATTAAAACTAGTTTACTACTTTTTTTCCTTTTTTTGCCGGCCATGGATTACTATGACTTCACTATCCACTATATTTTACAGTTACGTAAGAATTATCACAACTTAATTTGTTATTACTTCCCTTATTATAATAAAAGATTTTTAACTTCATTCATGTGAATTAAAAAAAATTAATATATTTATGTAAAATTTTATCATTATTCTTTTATGAGAAGTTAAAAACTATAAATAGAAGACATAATTTTTTGAACTTAGTCCATCAAGTTTGAACTCAAACAACAGTCTTTCAAGTTTGAGTTTAAACAATTTAATCCATTGAACTTCATCATACAACGATATTGTTCATTTGCTTGGGGCAAGATGGTATTTTCTTCTTATTTTTCTTCATCTCAACGATTCTACTCTTAAGCTCTCATTTTCATCTCCATCAAACATTTCTTCTAATACTATTTTTTTTTCTTACTAAACGACAATCAAAAAATAAAATAAGTGTTGAAACTTGTGGCTCATAACTGAGAAGTTCTTGAAAAAGATCAGTGCCAAGCGAAAAGGAGTGAGGGAAGCGAAGCGGCAGAGCAGAGCGAAATGAGGGAATCGCGCGGCCGAACGAAACGGAGCTTTGCGAGACACTGACCAATCAGATTTGGAAAAATGAGAGAGAGATCAGCTGAACTTTAATAAGAAAGTAAGAACTCAGAAGTGTTTACAAAGTGCAATAAAAATGAATAGAGCACTTTCATTGATTTAATTCACTAGTACAAAAGGCTTTATTTATAAACTACTGTAACAATCTACTATCTTCAACATAATTTTAGCAACAATAAATCTACTGAAAAACAACAAATAGTTATAAATTTTGCAAAGTACGCAAGTTGTTATATAATATTCGATTGGTCGGAGAATATTTGTTTTAACAGGAAATATTCGTACGATGGCACAATTATTGGTGGACCCCACAACGGAATTATTGTCGGATTGAGAAAACGACAAAAATATTTTATGAAAATAACGACGGAAGTTTTATCGTTAACTGTTGAAACACCCGGTGTTAAACGTACAGGAATAAACGTGGTTGCATAGTAGCACACAGTATTGATTATTGATGCTTACGTGAGAAGTCACTTAGTTTTGTTCTATTATTGCTTCAGTAATTGTTGCATAGTATCTCACGTTAATTGATTCAATTATTATCGATATTTTATATATTATTAAATCAATAATTGAGACGACGAAGTTATTAATATTAATATTTTCAATATTAACGATGTCTAGAAGTTCTGTCAAGGAGAGGTTTAGTCACCTAATTGTGCGCCAATAGGGAGAAATTCTTATTGGAAAGCCCCCTCTTTCCCGGGAACGACCTGGTCGATTAATAGTGTGAATTATAATAATGATGATGAAGTTTTATTTTATTAGTATTATTAATGTAATAAAACAGAAAAAAAATTTATATAAAACATAATACTTTTATAAAGTTATTCGTTTTATTAGACTATAAATAGAATATATTATATTTTATTATGCATAGTGTTTTGTATAGTAAAATCTTTTTATATAAAACAGAATATTTTTATAAAGTTATTTGTTTTATTAGACTATAAATAGAATATATTATATTTTATTATGCATAGTGTTTGCATAGTGCCTGCATAGTGTTTGCATAGTAAAATTTTTTTGTATAAAACAGAATACTTTTATAAAGTTATTCGTTTTATTAGAATATAAATAGAATATATTATATTTTATTTAAAAAAATTTGTTTTATTAGAATATTTTATAGTAAACCAATTTGGATCGTCCGTTTAAAAGTAAATCAATCTGGACCGTTCAAGAATTAGTTACTATTCAGTCCATTCTCCTATAAATAGAAGCTCATTCCTTCATTATTTCTTACGAATTCAGTGAAACTCTAGAGAAAGAAACTATAGAGAGAAAGAAGAAAAGTATTCTGCTACTTCACTACTCCTATAACCAGTTTGTTTTAAGGTAAGGGGTATTATTTCTTTCGTATTCATAAAGAGAACTTCTGTTATTCCATTTTTTTATTCTGTTGGAATAACCTGTATACGCGGTTTATGTAAGATCCCAACTTTTATGAATAAAGATGAATTTTCTATAATTATCATTTTTAAAAAATTAGGGAATGAATTTGATATAATGTTATAGTTGTGAGCAATATTTATAAATTTTACAAAGTACGCAAGTTGTTATATAATATTCGATTGGTCAGGGAATATTTGTTTTAATAGGGAATATTCGTACGATGGCACAATCATTGGTGGACAACATAACGGAATTATTGTCGGATTGAGAAAATGACAAAAATATTTTTATGAAAATAATGGCGGAAGTTTTATCGTTAACTGTTGAAACACCCGGTGTTAAAAGTACAGGAATACGCGTGGTTGCATAGTAGCACACAGTATTAATTATTGATACTTACGTGAGAAGTCACTTAGTTTTGTTTAATTATTGTCACAGTAATTGTTGAATAGTATCTCACGTTTTTCGATTAAATTATTGTCGATATTTTATATATTATTAAACCAATAATTGAGATGACAGAGTTATTAATATTATTATTTGCAATATTAACGATGTTTAAAAGTTCTGCCAAGGAGATGTTTGGTCACCTAATTGCGCGTCAATAGGGAGAAATCCTTATGGGAAAGCCCCCTCTTTCCTGAGAACGACCTGGTCGATTAATATTGTGAATTATAATAATGATGATAAATATTGTTAAAAATATTGAGGTGTTTTTATGAAGTAATTATTATAATTTTTGACGTATTTTATGGACCCCCACTTACCCATTTTTTAAAATAATCATTCGGTATATATATATATATGGGTCTCCATCCACAGCAACCGGTTGTTGGAGAGCAACCCCTTTTATCCAGCCGGTACAAGCTGTACCGGCTTATAAAAATAAAATTCTAAGGCCGGTACAGCTTGTACCGGCTGGATAAAAGGGGTTGCTCCCCAACAACCGGTTGCTGTGGATGGAGACCCTATATATATATATTGTGACTCCCCAAAACAGGTATATATACAACATTCATTCTGAGTCGCCAAATACATGGTACATAAAGCAAACTACAACTTCAATAATACAAATGTCGTGTGAAATACGACAATACATACTTTGAGTTTAAATACAAATATTATTTTCTAGACAATATCCACACGCAAATAAGTCCTCAATATAATTATTCAAACACTATTTTACAAAAAATAGTGAGGACTGCTAAAACATCTTTCTAGAACCATCACTCCATACCCGACTCGATACTGCTATATTCTCATCTCCTAAAAAGAAAAATGAAACACAAAGAAAAAGGGTGAGCTCAACTAGTTATAACTAATTCATGGTTAGTCTTCAACATGAAAAAATCTAATAGAATATAATAGACACCAAGTTATCGTTAGTCTTTAATATCACTCCCTAAACCTGTTCGATCAAATGCCGCAGAGACTCCTACCAACACCGAAATCAGAGTATGCGTCAACAGAATTTGCAGAAGAAAAGGGTCCAATGAGATCCTTCAAGTTCTCACCGGAATTGCGCCTCCCGATGTTGCCGTCAATTCCTGCGGCTGCCTCGGCCGCTGCGGTATCGGACCGAATGTGGTTGTTCTCCCGGGTGCTGTCTTTGTTTCCCATTGCGGAACTGCCGCTCGTGCTGCTGGTCTTATGTCGGAGATATGCGGCGGTGAATTGGGTTCTTGGAGTAAGAGCCTGGAAGCACTTGCATTAAGGAAAAGAGCTGAAGATGAAATGGGCAATTCTAATTTCTCTCAAGCTGAGATTTTACTCTCACAGGTATACATACATATATTGATAGAGAGATTTTGTTCATTCATGCAATATTTATTTGATGTATCTTTTTAGCAAGCAATGCAAAATTTTCTTGATAACAATTTATAAAGATTATAAATTGATTATATAGAAATAAAGTGATCACATAGAACTTGCAGATTTAGCAAAAAATAGAGGGTTTTGTGAGAAAATGAAGAACTTAACTTTCTATTAGAGAGATTGTAACTATTTGGAGCCGAATATTACAAGGATGCCATTTCATAATTTAGTTATGAACTAACTATTGTCCTAAGACTCTTTAACTATGAGATTTGTGTAATCCTTCTTGACTTGAGAATTCTTAGTTGCCATATCCTTGGCAGGTTTCATGTTAGCTGCACGGATTGGGTAGATTCTATTGTTGTTGGAAATATTGTATCTTTTTGGGATGATAAAAACTCTGTGTTCAATTTGGAATTGTCTAAAGGTCTATACCAGCATGCTGATCTACACAGAATAATATTTCTGACCTCTAAAACTTTATGAAAGGCTGAATTGTCTTTGGTAATCAGTAGTTTTAGAAAATTAATTTTGTTACACTTGATTGTTTTCCTGTGTTGTGATAGTACGTATGGAAATTACTTTCTTTGTTTATAATAACTTTCAGCCCGAGGAACCTTTTTCAGTCCTAATCAAGAAATATTTCGATTTGGTGAAGCTTCACTTGTTGATCTTAATTCCAATGAAATTTTCTGGAAGGATGCTGATGATGCCAATTTCTTATTGGTGCAGGCAATAGATCTAGAACCAAAAGGAGGTAGTCATATTATGTACAAGGACAGGTTTGTAGTGGTTAATTTATTCCTTCATGGATGAAAAATCTACTACCCTCTATAAATCACAGTAACAGCCTGGTAGGCAGTTCATTTCTGTAGTGACGGTGGTTACGTGTGCGTGTGTTCAACTATGTAGATCCATTTTGTTGCGTGGACGGTTCTGTGCGTTTGTCATTTTCTTTCTTCGCTTTCTCCTTTCTTCTACTCCTTTTCATCAAGGAAAAAGTTGACACCCTGCATGCAAAATTGTTTGTCTATGAATCTATATAGTTTCTAACAAGCTGTTACACAAATTTCTGGGTCTTATACCTGTAGATCTAACATCAGTGATATCAATGATGTTAGACAACTTTTATTATGTGATAGAATACATTTCTTTCTGTGAGCAAGGTTGTGCAATAAAAAAGACAACGAACCGATGGTTTAATTCAGGTCTGCAGCAAGGATTGCAATGGGTAAAATTACTGAGGCTCTTGAAGATGTTAAAGAGGCATTAACTCTTGCTCCTAACTATCCTGAGGTAAGCTGATAGGCTGAGAATTTCCTGTCAAAACCACCAACATTAGGTTTTCATCATCCATTTGTTGGGCCTTGTTGCATTGGACCTTAAATTTGCTTGATAAAGAAATAAACTTTTTATTTATTATGCTGAATTATGAAGGAACTAGCTTTTATGTTTTTGTAGTCTTACAACTTGCTTATCTATCATTAAAAAATCTAGAATCTTGATCAATGAGATTCTATAAAATGGTAATATCAAGTATTCACTAAAAATACTACTGTTCTAATTTTTTAAGAGAATGCTTCAATGACATTACCCAAACGTAATTCTAAAATAAAACTTCTTGAGTGATTGTCAATTAGCTTATTGTCCTTGGATAAACATGGAATACTACTTGACTAGATAAGAAAGGTCTGTGTTAATAATCAAGGAAAGAAAGGCAAACATGAATGATGGTTATAGAGGATGGGAACCACAAACTAAGGTCTGGATTTCTTCCAAGGTTTGCTGTGTTTATTTGTTGGAAGGAGGAAGATTTGCTGTTAAAATGGCTTTATTTGAGGGTAGGTAAAAGACTTGATGGATCCACTCATAATTATATATGTGATGTATGTAATGATTAAGAAGAAATTTTATATGAAGAATAAATAAAGTATTAGCAGAATGGGACAAGGACGCTCACCCTAAAACAAGTGGAAGTAACAAAAAAAACACTTGAGAAAGAGCAGCTTTCAAATCTCTGAAAAGACTAGACTCAAATATGACCCTAAAGGCACCATAACATAGGCCCATAGAGAAGCAAGATAAATGATCCTATCTCCACTGAAAAACAAAAGATAAATAACTCTGTTTAGAAAGTGTAGCATAGAGCTCATTCCAGGTTTCCAAGGAATAGAAAAGTCTGCACACTTCCAAAGCATATTGCAGGACAAATAGAAACGGGAAGCCTCGTGAATTTTGTGACCAAGTAGTCTCAAATTCAACATAAAGGATTATCACACTTGTTGGAGCCTAATAGACTCAACAAAACTCACCCAAATCACAACAAACTTAGCTAGAACGATACCGATTGTGACAACACACTTCATTTTTACTTCTAGAATCATATTGAAAACAGCTCACTGAGCTAGAGAAAACATTAAATCACGCTAAATAATTTTCAAAAGATTTAAACATATCATGCAAGATCCCATTTTGGGCTCTGCTAAGAGATCTAATCAATTTTAAAAAAACAAAAGAAAACTGCCAGTTTTGCTTTATTTTATGAGTTGCATCAGACATTGCAAATCCCTCACTGAAGATATTAACATTTGTAATAAAGTAAATTAGGAAAATTTAGTGGTTTGTACTCTTTTAAAAATTGACATGTTCAGTGATCATAATTACAAGGTGACGCTAAAAGCAAGGACTTTAGGTTCCATGAGCAGGTCTTTGTTGGTGATGAATATGTTCTGCTAAATTGCTTTGTGCATCTGCCATGGCGAGCTAGCCTGCCGTGAAAGCATAATTATAAAATTGTACTGCTCATGCAAATGTAACAATGCCTAGTCATATGGTAAGGTCCTAAACCGAGTTCTTTACAATATTCAACTTAACAGGCTTATATTGGCCAAGGTGATGCTTTCATGGCCATTGAGAATTTTGATGGTGCTGGGGAGTCCTATTCAATGGCTTTAGAGTTAGATCCATCTATTCGGCATTCCAAATCATTCAAGGTATTATCCCTTCCCCATTTCTAAGGTTTTCTGCAGTAGATGTCATGAGGCATATGCGAGAATTTTTGTCTGCAAACTGTGAAAATACATTGTGAACATGAAGGAGACATGGGTTGAATGACTACTTAATAATTATACCTTTTAAACAATCAATTTGAAACATTTTAAAATTTAAAATTCAATATTTAAAAGACATAGGAAAGAGTGAGAGAGATGGTGATTCTCTGGTTTGGTTTGGACTACTTAATAATTATACCTTTTAAAAAGTCAATTTGAAACATTTTAAAAATTTTAATTCAATATTTAAAAGACATAGGAAAGAGTGAGAGAGATGGTGGTTCTCTGGTTTCGTTTGGACTTTAAGACTTGTATCTGTGACAAAACACTCTTTATATTGAGAGTTAAAGTTGGTATACTGAACGACGTAGCTCGATTAATTTTTAAGACTTGTTGTGTGTCTTAATCTGCACCATTAATTTTTAATAAAGGGTTTAGATTTTAAGAACTCCAAAAATAAATTGGAGTTCTTTCGTAACCCTAAGAATCTGGATCTGTATCTACAACATATATTCTCAAAATTTGTTGTATCAGCTTTTCGTTTCTTTCCTTATTGTGAAGTGACATGATTGTGCTTGCTTCATATGTTATTGTGCATATCAATTTCAAGTTACGTTATCTTCAAAGGTCATTTATGTTTACAAGGATTATAATCCCGAGACTATTAATCCTTCGATTAAAAGGATTAATCACGTGTTTTTTTTAAGGGATTATTTTTGGGATAACTTAAAATAATACCATGTTATATTTGTTTTTTCTATGATTAATTAAAGGTTTGGATAAAAAAAATATTGTTTGGACTATTATAACCTTACCAATAATAACATATTTTAAACTTATTTATATATCAAAAAATGACGAACAATTAATTATAAACTTTTAAATATTGCTAAAATAAGTTAGCGAGCTCACAGTGCTTCACCATGCTCTTCCTACGTGAAATATTTGAGAATCAAATTATCATAAATTAGCACATCAATTAACAAATAAATAGTGCAAAATATATGATATGTAAAATATTAAAATTTCACAAAACTAAAATTAGAAGAAAGATTAGGATTAGCTATTTTACTTGGCCACCAAAATTTAAAGTCTAGAACTATGTAATTGTTGTAACTCATTATGTGATTGTTGTAAAATATGCTTTTCAGTTTCCAAATGTTCGCCATTTGGTTATATCAGATAATTTAGAGCAATAATATTTTTCAGTCATTGAGCTCTTTTTAAAAAAAAATAAAAAATACATCAAGTTCAGAAGTTTACTTATTTATTATACTAGTGTGAGTGTGTGTGTGTGTGTGTGTGTGAATATATAAAATAGCTTCGTTGTTTTAATATGAGAAATAAGAACTTGATTAGTTGTTTCCAGCCATAGCCATCAGTGACAAAATAGCGTAGGAAAAAGACTAAGCATAGGATGTGATACTATATTTAACTTTTAGAAAAATGTTGAGATTAATTTTTTCTAGAAATTTGTAGTCCCAAATGGTGAGATTATAATACCTGGTTGAACACGGTATTAAATAGTTCATCATATTAAGTCATTTTATAATCTATGTACTAATAGTCTCAAGTCTAAATTTGAAAACAAACAAGACACTTGGGATTAATAGTCTTATACCAAGTGTAATCTATGTAAACGAACATAGCCCAAGTGTTATAAATATCATACTATATCAACTACATATGTAGCTAGAATTGACTCTATATAAGACTTCGTAAAAATTAAAATCTGATACACAAGGTTGGAAATGTTCTTCCTGTGAAACTTATACCTCTTGACTTTATATCATTCCTTATGAGATGGATGTTACGACTTATGAGGGTGATGATTCCAATTTCTTATCCAGGGTCAGATTGCAAAGCTTCAGGAGAAACTCGTTGTTGCAGATATACCTTGAATTCTGCCGTCTGGTTGAATTTGCATGTGCATAAATCAATAATGAAGGAAATGAGATAAGGTTGCTGTTGTTTCCATCGTTGATTTACTTTTTTTGGTAATGCTTCTTTGAAATCGGTAGATACAATAAATTAGCACTTTCATTGCTACATGTTGTTGTTATATGTAGACATATATGCATGCTAGGTTCTTATCTAAAAAACAATAAATCATGCATCTCTATATATTTACTCCCTATGATCTAAAAATTAGATATATGTTTCTATTTTTATATCATAAAGTGACATGAATTTCTGACATGCCATTACTTGTATGCTTAGTTTGATTGAGTACTAACATGTGACCACTATTACATTTCTAGCCAATGTTACTTATAAGATTGGAAAAATAAAATTATCCTTGAAAGTCATTCTTTTACAAATGTATCTCTAATTTTGGAATGGAGGGAGCATATTAGAAATAATGTATCAAAGTTTGTGTATGAAGTCTTTGTTTACTGGGATTACGTTTTGGAATCTGTACCATAGGTGAACACTGCAAAGAACAATGATGGTTAATCACGCAGCATGATTATCTACTGTTGTCTGTTGATCAACTTTGGAAAAGAATATGCTGATAAAGCTTACTATTTTTGTTCATATGCCTTTTTTATAACTTCCATTTGTTTTGCTATTGAAGCTGTTAATTGCTCAATGGAAATTGGATACTACTGTACTTCATGCATGCGACGTTCAGAAGACTATTCAGTTGACAGTTCTTTTTCTTTTTTTCCCTCAGGAAACTTGATCCCAATATGTTGAATTACTGATGATCATCCATTCATCTACATCAACAACCATTTAGGTGGCTCCTTAAGTATTGACAGAAGCCGTAAGCACAAGGTAGACTACAATATGCTGGGGAAGTGGTAATCTCTGTGAGCCATTTCTATATTTATGAATGCATTGGGATATATATATATATATATATATATATATATATATATATGAAGGCTGGGCTGATTATGCCAGTGCAATGGTGTCTAAGCAAAATAGTTAGTTGTATTTCTTCGTATTTCTAAGCAAAACAGTTGTATTTCTTAGTATGCGCGTCAATTGAATTGAACTAAAGATGTTCAGCTCATTGTTCGGCTGAATTTAAGTTCATCTCCTTGTTGACTTTTAAATTTCCATAATATAAAAGTGAACAAATCTATTGTAGTTGCATGCATAACATAAACTAGAGGGATTATAAATTAAACTTATATGCATAACATAGTAGTCTCTTACACAGTATAAAAGTAGGAACCACTACATCAAAAGGATGAGGGTCATATGCCACATGATGGCATTACAGCCCGACAATCTCTCAGTAAACTATATTAGCTTCGTTTAGCATATCTTAGGCTCATATCATTAAGTAACAAGGAACATGCAGAACATATTTAATCCCTATATATAGAGATATATACCATCATCTTGTAGTCACCTAATTATGTTAAGAGGGTTCCCTTTTCCTTAGCAGCAAGCAGAGCTGTAGGGTGGACCACAAAGAAGCATATCAAAGTTCTTCACCTTATCCCACAACTTAGAAACCCTCCTCCCACTCCCACCACCACCACCGCCGCCACGCCGCCACGGGCGCTTCATTATCACATTGCCACCGGCACGCCGCCACTGGCATTTCATTATTACATTGCCACCAGCTGCTGCTTCTTCATCATCCACTTGACAACAGTCCTCAATTGTCACTTCTCCATCCTTCTTACGCTTCATCTTCGTACTCTTTTTGCTCTTCTTCTTTTTCCCTTCTTGTTTAACCAACTGCTCATAATACTCCTTATTCCTCTTCTCCAACACATGTATCTGTCCTTGAAGATCCTCAACCTTTCGACTAAGCATGCAAACCCTATGATCCTCCCTCAACTTCAACACGCAATGCGCAAGCTCGCCAGCCTTCCTCTTCATAAACAACGAATCCGCCCCCAACTCTTTATTCTCTTCCGCTAATGCCCCTACCCTATACTCTAACCTCGCGTTCTCATTCAACAAAACCAATCTCTCTGATTCCAACACCTCCAACAAGCTCTTCTGCAACTCAATCTTCCTCGACGACTCATTCCACCTCTTCTGCTCCCCACTCATCTCATCGACAACGATCTCGTACTCCACATTCTTGATCACGAGCTCAGCAACAATATTATCAACATTAGTCATCACTTGATCTTTGATTGGAGTTTGAAATGGAGGTTGAAATGACAATGAGCTCTCAGCATCCGATTCATTGTCAAATTCACTGCTACCACCAACTTCTTCATCGGAATTTAAATGAAAAGATTTCATTGATGAAGAAGAGCGTTGCTTGGCAAGCGTTCTGCAGTAACGGTCAGCCAAGGAGAGGTAGCCATTGTAGAGGTCTTGGAGAAGAGACAGGAGCTGAGGGCGTTTTTGGTAATATGTTTCGGCCTGTTCCGCAAAACTGTCAGCCTTGTCTTCTTTGATGGTGTTTGAGGATACCATCTTAATCCTCTTGTCCAGGTCTGCCAAAACAAAATTTGCATTAATTGAAATTTTTAAGGCATTTTGTAAGTTTGTGGTTGAGACCTACAAAATTTGAGTAATTTATGGTTTCCTGAATTTGAAATTTAAGAGGTAATGAAGGAAATGAAATATGAAATTTTATTATACTACCTCTATTTTATAATAATAGTCGTTTTAGTTTCATGCACATAAATTAAAAAAGTCATTTAATAATATTATTTAATAATTAAAATTTGTATGAAATTTCATCACTATAAAAGTTACGAGAAGTTAAAAATTACTAATACAAGGGACAAAATTATATTATACTAGTGAATTTTACTAAGGGACAAATTTACCCTTTATTTTATAAATAGGTTGGGGCTTGGGTGGAATAGTTTTAAATAATAAATTGATGTATAAATGATGCTCCCTCAGTTCCCTTTTGTCTTTTTAAAGAGAAATTCTTATTTATTTTTTATTTTTTATTTATTGTTTATAAATTTCAAAAAATATTAAATATTTAATTTTTCATATTATCTTTTATAATTAAGTACTAAATTATTTCTCATACATCTTTCTATTAAACTTTAAAATGTTAATATTAAAAAAAATTACTCGATTTAAACATTAATTATATATTTTTTAATTTATATACTTGACCCTGAAACATCAATTAAAAAGAATGGAGGGAATGGTCACTGTCTCTGACTTATTGTAGCAGAAATGACAATCTAATTTTTGTGTTTTAGATTTTGGATTATTCCTCCTCTGTGTAAATTCAAAATTTGAAAGCAGTATGGGGGGTTTATTTCTCGGGAATTGTGAATGAAAAGACAAAAGAAAGACACAAGAGAATAAGATGGCAAAACGCTTTTTGTGAATTGGCTTTTCAACTACTTATTAGATTAGATGGAGCAGTAAGCTGTAAGCAGATAGTGACCCTTCACTTCATATCCTCAGATTCTGATCATTTCAAAATATCTACACTTACAGAACCCAAAAGATTATGGATCCATTCACACCCAGTGCATTAAATTCTATTTTATTTTATTAAATAATTTTGAGAGGGATGTGGATGTGACATAAAATAGATTTAAAAAGCCTAGTTTTATTTGAAAGTGATTAATTTTGGTCAATTAATTAATACAGTGTTAATACATATTTTATTTGAAAGTAATTAATTAATTTGGATAATTTTATACATATTTTTTTAATTCATACAAAGAATAGTTGTGATAATATATATATATATATATATATATATATATATATATATATATCAGTTTTAATGATAAAATTAGAATAATAAATCTTTATCAATTAATGTACAACACTCTAAAACGTCAAATAAATACATACGAAGCGAGGGTTTAATAAAATAAATATTTCTTCTGTTCCATAATAATTGCAAGAAATTATTTTTTAATAAAATTCAAAAAAATTGTAACAGTTTTCTTTTGAGCAATTTTTACAAAATTAAATAACCAATTTACCCACAATCATATCAACTTTATCATTTAAATACATAGTGAATCCTTTCACTAATTAAATTAAATTAAAAAAATTGTGGCTATATTTCTAACCGCTCTCTATAAGGATTAATTAGAAAATCAAATGAAATTTCAAAAAAAAAAAATTAAGCAAAAAGATGGAGAAGATGTTTAACCGTTTGAAACTTAAAAAAGCACCATAAGACATAAGTTAATAATTTTAGACACAAAAAAAAAGCACTTAATTTAAGCAAAAATATAATTAAAACATTTTTAGTGAGACAAGGAGAGTAGAATCGAAGGAAGAAAAATGGAGAGAGAAATCATAAATAGGGAAGAAAAGTTCGTACCGGCAACGGAAACAAGAAGCCAAGAAGGCTTGTTGAAGCTTCGACGACGTCGTAGTAACTCCTCATTTGATGAAGAAGAAGAATATGGCGATGCATCTTCTGCTGCAGCAGCAGCAGCAGAAGCAGGACGAGCCAAACCTTTTTCTACTCCCATATTTTCGTCCCTTTTTAGCAGTCACCGGTCCCCTGTATATAAAATTAATTAATGCCATTAATAATTTTTTTTAAAATTTTCCATATAATTAAATAACTTACTAGCTAGCTAGCTTCACCAAATTACTTAATTAATAGAAGAAGAAGAAGCATGCAAGTATATATGTGTATATATAGAGAGAGAATTGGTCTAAACTCTAAATATATATATACCTCTAAGAAGTAAGAAACCACCATGCACCGGAGCTGGCAAGAGTTCTTCAAGAGAGTGACCGGAGATTTGATGGAGCTGGTAAAATAAGGTGGGTTTGCTGAGATTTGGCTTTGGAGAGATAAATTTTGAGCTCGAATATATAAAGCGAATTCGGTTATAAGGAGGTTAAGTTGATGAATTGACTAATACAATTAAAGGGTATAAATAAATTGAGTCGATTTAAATATTAAATTATTCAGATTTAGTTTATAATATTTATTGAGTATAAAATAAAATTTGATTGAGACTTATTTAATTACTAAGTAGAGCATGATTCTGAATTGAGTTCAAGTAATTTGATTTTTTAAAATAAATATGATCCGAGTATCAATAGAAAATTAAAATTTGAAGAAGTTCGAGTTATTTATCGAACTTTAAAATTTGTTCATATTTAATTCATTTATATTTCGAGTCGAACTCAAATCAAACTTTTAATCGAGCGAGTACGAATCAAACCTAAATTATTTGCTCATTTTATAATCTTAAATACAGTGTTGACATGCAAATATAAATCACCTTCCATAAAATAAAATTTGACTTTAGAGTCTTAAATACAGTATTTTTTATAAATTTATACTAATTTATAATTACAAAATTTATGATAGAAATTATAGAAAGGGGTTGACTTATTATATATATACATATATTTTAAATATTATTGATATTTATTTATGTAACTGATAATTAAACAGTCTACATAAATATTAGTCAATAAAGAGTATATTATTTTTCTAGAATAATGCTCCACTAGGTGAAAAAATTGGCTTAGTTTATCTTTTCGATTAAATTAATTATTTTAAAATTAAAAATTATATTACTTACATGTAAATATATGTAAAGAAATTATAATCATCATAAACTATGTTAAATTTATTCTAACTTTTAATTTTTATAAATTTAAAAATACAAATAAATATGTTTAATTTTTAATTTTTATTATTAATTAATTTTTAAAAAAAACAAAATAAGCGAATTTTTTGAAAAACGAATAAAGTGGTAGGACTAGAGGATACCAAAGAGAAAACCGTGAAGGGACAGATAAAATCATCTTTCAGTCCGCAAACGGGTGGTTGACACGTGTTCTTATTGCTTCGATCACTATGGTATGAGATCGGATTTATAGCGATTCAAATAGAAATTAATGTACTTGTCTGAAAAACATATTATGCACAATATTTTTAGCGTTAAAAATATTAATTACTCTATTTTAAGAAAGTTTGTTTTCTTAAACAAAAATCTCTTTCATTTTTTCAATGATTTGATTGGCTAATTTGATCAACAAAATCATTTATCTATTGTCCAAATATTTTAATACTACATTTGGATTGAGCGAATAAAATAAAATAAGAAATAAAATAAAAACAATTTATTTAATAATCATTTTGGATGTTAAATCGCTTTAATGGAATGAAAATTCATTTCATTTATTTGCTTTTTTATTCCATGTAAAGAATGTGGAATAAAACTTATGTAATTGTTAAATCCATAACATTTTTTGTTATTTTCACAATAAAAGTGCCGTTGTAGATGTGAGACTCCAAATTTTATGAATAAAGATTTAATTTTCTCGAAATATTTTTTTGAATATTATGGTGTGGATTTGATATAATGTTATAGTTGTGGGTAATATTTATAAATTTTGAAAATTATGCAAGTTGTTGTATAATATTCGATTGGTCGGAGAATATTCTTTTTGTCAGGAAATATATCTGTACGACGGTACAATCATTAGTGGACCCCACAACGAAATTATTGCCGGATTGAGAAAACGACAAAAATATTTTTATGAAAATAACGGCGGAAGTTTTATCGTTAAAACTGTTGAACTACTCGGTAGTAAAAGTACAGTAATACGCGTGGTTGCATAGTAGCACACGATATTGATTATTGATGCTTACGTGAGAAGTCACTCAATTTTGTTCAATTATTGCTACAGTAATTGCTGCATAGTATCTCACGTTATTTGATTCAATTATTGTCAATATTTTATATATTATTAAATCAATAATTGAGACGACGAAGTGATTAATATTATTACTTGTAATATTAACGATGTCTAGAAGTTCTGTCAACGAGAGGTTTAGTCACCTAATTGCGCATCAATAGAGAGAAATCCTTATTGAAAAGCTCCCTCTTTCCTAGGAACGACCTGGTCGATTAATATTGTGAATTATAATAAAGGTGATAAGTTTTGTTTTATTATTATTATAAATGTAATAAAACAGAAATTTTTTTATATAAAACACAATACTTTTATAAAGTTATTTATTTTATTAGACTATAAATAGAATATATAATATTCTATTATTTATAATATTTGCATAGTAAAATCTTTTTATATAAAACAGAATACTTTTATAAAATTATTTATTTTATTAGATTTTAAATAATATATATATATATATATATATATATATATAGGGAATATATCTTAAGCTCACCCCTTATTCAACTCACCCGAGCTCACTCCCTTTTAGCGACAGACACGGCGACGGTTCGATCATACAACCGTCGTCTATACTTATAGCGACACTATATGTTGTCCGTCGCTAAAAGTATAGACGACGGTTATATGACCGAACCGTCGTCGGGTCCGTCGATAAATGGGGGTGAGCTCGGGTGAGTTAGATAAGGGGTGAGCTTAAGATCCGGACCGTATATATATATATAGATATAATATATTATATTTTATTGCATAGTATCCTTTTCATTCTCCTATAAATAAGATGCTTAGTTAGAATTGAAAATCACATCAGAAGTTCAGAGAATTCTTCTTCTATAATCTTGAGCGTATTTCTTTAGAGTTTAAGAAAGTTTTGAGCGTAGTGCAAGTTTTCTTCAAGTATATTCTCGCCCTACCCGTCGTCGAAATACTTTTCTTTTTCAGGTAAGAGGTATTATTCTTTCGTATTCATGAAGAAAATTATTTTCTTTCAATACTCGTAAGAGCTGTTATTCCATTCTTTATTATTATGTTGGAATAACATGTCTATGCGAAGTATCGCATACATGGTGAAATTCTTCTGTTATTCCATTCTTTATGATTCTGTTGGAATAACCTGTCTGTGCGGTCTATCGCATGCCTGGTGAAGTCTTTTGTTATTCCATTTTTTATTATTCTGTTGGAATATTCTGTCTGTGCGTTTACGCATGATCTGGTTTCATTATTTATTATTTTGTTGGAATATCATGTCTGTGCGTTTACGCATGACCTGGTTCCATTATTTATTATTCTGTTGAAATAACCTGTCTGGGCGGTCTATCGCATGCATGGTGAATTCTTTTGTTATTCCATGATATATTATATGATACTCATTTGGTTAAAATTTTGGTTTCTATACTCCATAAAATTAGTGGAATATCCTTTATAATTGCGCTTCATCTAGTATCTTTTCATGGAAATATTCTTCTGAGCATTCTTGAATTTTACTCCACAAAGTAGTATCATGTTGATAATTTGGACGTTATTGATTCCTGGATAAATTAATTCTTGAACTTGTTTTATTGAATTATTATGTCATTGTCATCATCCTCATGTTTATATTATGTTGAAAGTCATCTGTGGCCTGTAGTGCATAGATAGACTTGGTAGATTATGACCAGGGATTATTCGTGTAACACCCCCTTCCCGAAAAGGAAAGGGAGGTCACGTGCAAAGCACAACAAACCTCAAAATAAGAAAACAGAGCACTAATAACCTCAAAACATTAATAGTGGTGATCCATTAATAGCGTACTAAATACAATTCTCCAAATAGAGTCAAAATAATCAAAACTTAAAATTCAAAACAACCTAGATGGTCAAAGGCAACTCTCTCATCACACTAGCTAGCCCTGAATCACTCCTGCAAACCTGCCTGAAGAAAAACACAGCATGAGCCAATTGCCCAGTACGGATATAAAGATACAAAAGATATACAACTAAAATACAAAATCAACTGAGACAAAATATTGCCTCTAACAAAAATAAAATCTCTGAAGATTTGAATGGAATATATTTGAACCAACAGAATTAATGAAACAAACAGAATATTAAAGAATAACGAACTGAAGTGACTAATCCGATGAATTGAACTGAACAGAAGCCAACAACTAATACAATAAAATAATAGGCTGAAATAAATGGCTGGGGTTATTTCATACCGATTGAGCTCAGAAATATACCTTGCCACATAGGCAAGTCAAAACAATGCCACACAGGCAAGTCAAAATAATGCCACACAGGCAAGTCAAATGATGCCACACAGGCAAGTCAAAACCATGCCACACAGGCAAGTCAAAATAATGCCACACAGGCAAGTCACACATTGGACCGCGAATCCAAATGTATGCAAATCGGATAGGTGTGTTTGGCACAACATCACCAATCCGCAGAACAGAAATCTAGGGTTAACCCATACGCCTCCCACAACAAAACACCAAACGGCCCACTTCCTCCGGAGCCCAAAACGGAGACGCCGTGGATTAATCACACCGCCACGGAAAGTGTCATGCCTCTCGTGCCAAGACGACATGCCTGTGGTACCCCCACAGGTGGTTATAGCTCAGGTATACCCTACGGTATATTCTAACAAAAAGACTATGTCACAACAAATGCGACATAATACCAACAAAAGGGTTCTATATGTACATGCTAAACCAAATCAAATTATGGTCACAAGGTCTCAAAAAAAAAGTAACAACATGTACCACTCTACAATTATCAAAAATAAATATTAAACATGATAATCTAATCAAAAGAGTACAAATACGAGTCATATGTATCAACTCCAAAATGGAACTAATATATTTATTTCACAGGAAACAATTATGTGAAATAATAGCGAAATTTGAACAAGCGACAAAACGAACAAATCAAATTTAACAAGAGTATCGCAGAAAGAGTACGGAATCCGTACCTGATACTTCCAACCCATTTATAGCACACTCCACCAAATCTTACCCTCAAATGTCAACGATATCAAATACGAAACGTCATTCACAACCTAAACATATTCACCTCAAATTAAAAACAATCCAAACTAATAATTCTAAAATAATTCATAATTTATTTAATATACATTTAATCATCGCCTTTTATCAATTACTAATACTCCAAAATTTATATTTCAAAATTAACTCTTTAAATTTCCTCCGTCTGATCAAAATAAAAGGTAATAATAATACAATTATAAGTTACTTACTAATTATAATTTATATTAATATGAAATTAATTTTCCCAACTACATCAAACTACAATACAAACTCAATTTATAATATATTAATCTTTTAATGATTACTTCTTGTCCTGCAATCAAACTTGATATATATATATATATATATATATATATATATATATATAATCCTTGTTATATTACAAAAGTCCAGTAGTTCCACCAAATAAAACAAATCTTCCCATTGCCTTGTTAGAATTAATTAGCAAGACATTTCATACACCTCTGAAACCGATCTCATCAATTACAACACCAAATTGAATCCAAATCGATGGGCCAAAATAAACTACTATATTACTAAACAACATTGAAGCTCAGTATGTGCTTCTAAAATGGCGTGGACTCTCTGGACGTTTTTTTATTTTTTTATTTTTATTTTTTTTCCCTCATCATCATTACAAGCTTCTTGATTACATTAGATTCATAGGATTCTCATTATATATATACACATATATTACCCATACTATCCACATTAACCAATAAGGTATTACTACAATTACAGAAACGTTAAGCATACTCTGAAATATACTTGATAGATCTAACCCCTAAAAATAACAATTACTTACTAAATGGGTCTTGCCAAGTATCACGAATTTATCCTCTTCAATAATTCTGTCGCCTCGCCAACTTCTCTTTTCGCAACCACACAATTCGCTCTCCTCTCTCTTTCCCTCAGTTGTATTATGAAATAAAATTAGATATAGATGTTTATTAATGAAGAGGTCTTGTTTTAATAAACTTCTAATTGGGTTCACTCAATATTAAGGCCCAAATTTCCTAACTTAATTTTTTCATCACTTACTAATACTTATTAACCCACATAAATTGAATGACCACTTTGACCCAAATAAAAATGCAAAGTCCAATTAATATGTTTTCCAACAAAAATAATTTTTATTATTTAATATTATTATTTTTTTTCCCGGGTATTACATCACCTACCTCTTAAAAGAATTCCGTCCCCGAAATTAAAAGAATGAACGTATCTAATTATCAAAAGATGTGGATACTCCGCTCGAATAGACTCTTTTATCTCCCAAGTAGCTTCCCGCTCCGAATGATTTTACCACAAGACTTTAACAAAAGAGATTATCTTCCTCAATTTTAATTTAATCAGTTATTTAATTATCTACTAAACGAATTTAATTTTCCAAACAAAACAAGGAAGAAAAGAGGGAAACAAAATCATTTACCTTTTTCAATTTAAACACAATTGTATAAGATAAAATCAATTAATATTTAATAAAAAAATAGGTTATTACATTTTTCACCCCTTCAAAATAATTTCGTCCTCGGAATTCAAATAAGCTACAAAAATAAATAAATAAATTTAGCTACGACGTAGCGCCGCCATTTGTAATGATCAACGCGGATAAGTCCATCAGTCCACACAATTGTCCACGTATTGGTAAAAGATTCATCAGCTATCGTGGCAAGCCTTGGTAAGGTTCTTCGCGTTGCATCAAATTAGATCGCATGATCCACCGTTGGTGCGGCTGTCGCTAATATCTTT
The DNA here is from genome assembly GCA_020205505.1 of Panax japonicus. Classification (NCBI taxonomy): domain Eukaryota; kingdom Viridiplantae; phylum Streptophyta; class Magnoliopsida; order Apiales; family Araliaceae; genus Panax; species Panax japonicus. Next base: position 4,452,588 of record CM035098.1, on the reverse strand, counting down.
GAGTTTCATTCTTGCAAACGTACGTACTCTTCGGAACATAATTCGAAATCACAAAAAAAATAAAATTCTCTTCATCTAAATACGATTCGAATACCCAAAATATTTAAAATTATTTTTAATTCGTAAAACGTTTATATTCCACACATGACAAAGATCTAACAAATTATTTTTGTTTTATTTTACATAAATTCATACAAAACTCTAAAGACATCAGATAAATATAACTACGCAAACTATATTACCAACTCTCTCCAAGTCCTCAAGAGCTTCAAAATATCTCATCCTCAATTTGAACTATTCATCAAATAATATTACACCAAAGAATATACTACTAATATCTCTTTATCACCAGCTCTCCTAAGTCCTTAAGAGTTTCAAATTATCATAACCTCAAATCAAATTAGTTCTCAAATATTATTACACCAGAAATATACTACTACAAAGATCTCTTCATCACCATACCAAACTCTAAATCATATATCCTACTATCTGAATAAGCAAACTATAGCTTCCAAAATCTCTTAAAATATATTGAATTCATCACTTATTATATATCTAATCATTCAATAAATCAATCATCCCTTATTGCAAACCTTAATCCAATAAATTTTAGTGTCTCCCCATACTATCACAAAGAAACTTCATAGAACATAACTCCAATATCTTACTAGAAAATAGCCACAAAATTGATAATTAACTCCAAATGATTAATCTAATTACCTCAAATTTATAAAAGTTCCTCTATATTTAATAGTTTCCACTTTATCATATTATCCCACCGATTCACATACCACAAATTATTCACAACTTAACAAAAATCATAATTTAACTCAAATCAAATCCTCAATTCCAAAATCATAATAATTTGTAATTACCCGAAATAACTCTAACAAATAATTCTCCAATATCAAAATTCGCTGATACAAATGCTCATATCATAATCGTATAATCATTTCTTAACTGAACATAATATAACATTATTCTCCTTAATGATCCAATCACAATCCTTAACTAATATTATTGCTCCAACGCATAACAATAATAATCTTAACAAATTATCTCGGCTTTCTCAAATCAACTACAACACAAAGAACTAAAAACACTTTGTCAAAATCAAGACCAACCAAACAGAGAACAAAAACGAATCAAATTCCTATGTCTATCCAATGATTTACCCACAACTCACAGGTCAAACCTAAATAGGTTTTCTACAAGAAAGAACCTAAGCTCTGATACCATCTCTGTAACACCCCCTTCCCGAAAAGGAAAAGGGAGGTCACGTGCAAAGCACAACAAACCTCAAAATAAGAAAACAGAGCACTAATAACCTCAAAACATTAATAGTGGTGATCCATTAATAGCGTACTAAATACAATTCTCCAAATAGAGTCAAAATAATCAAAACTTAAAATTCAAAACAACCTAGATGGTCAAAGGCAACTCTCTCATCACACTAGCTAGCCCTGAATCACTCCTGCAAACCTGCTAGAAGAAAAACACAACATGAGCCAATTGTCCAGTACGGATATAAAGATACAAAAGATATACAACTAAAATACAAAATCAACTGAGATAAAATATTGCCTCTAACAAAAATAAAATCTCTGAAGATTTGAATGGAATATATTTGAACCAACAGAATTAATGAAACAAACAGAATATTAAAGAATAACGAACTGAAGTGACTAATCCGATGAATTGAACTGAACAGAAGCCAACAACTAATACAATAAAATAATAGGCTGAAACAAATGGCTGGGGTTATTTCATACCGATTGAGCTCAGAAATATACCTTGCCACATAGGCAAGTCAAAACAATGCCACACAGGCAAGTCAAAATAATGCCACACAGGCAAGTCAAATGATGCCACACAGGCAAGTCAAAACCATGCCACACAGGCAAGTCAAAATAATGCCACACAGGCAAGTCACACATTGGACCGCGAATCCAAATGTATGCAAATCGGATAGGTGTGTTTGGCACAACATCACCAATACGCAGAACAGAAATCTAGGGTTAACCCATACGCCTCCCACAACAAAACACCAAACGGCCCACTTCCTCCGGAGCCCAAAACGGAGACGCCGTGGATTAATCACACCGCCACGGAAAGTGTCATGCCTCTCGTGCCAAGACGACATGCCTGTGGTACCCCCACAGGTGGTTATAGCTCAGGTATACCCTACGGTATATTCTAACAAAAAGACTATGTCACAACAAATGCGACATAATACCAACAAAAGGGTTCTATATGTACATGCTAAACCAAATCAAATTATGGTCACAAGGTCTCAAAAAAAAAGTAACAACATGTACCACTTTACAATTATCAAAAATAAATATTAAACATGATAATCTAATCAAAAGAGTACAAATACGAGTCATATGTATCAACTCCAAAATGGAACTAATATATTTATTTCACAGGAAACAATTATGTGAAATAATAGCGAAATTTGAACAAGCGACAAAACGAACAAATCAAATTTAACAAGAGTATCGCAGAAAGAGTACGGAATCCGTACCTGATACTTCCAACCCATTTATAGCACACTCCACCAAATCTTACCCTCAAATGTCAACGATATCAAATACGAAACGTCATTCACAACCTAAACATATTCACCTCAAATTAAAAACAATCCAAACTAATAATTCTAAAATAATTCATAATTTATTTAATATACATTTAATCATCGCCTTTTATCAATTACTAATACTCCAAAATTTATATTTCAAAATTAACTCTTTAAATTTCCTCCGTCTGATCAAAATAAAAGGTAATAATAATACAATTATAAGTTACTTACTAATTATAATTTATATTAATATGAAATTAATTTTCCCAACTACATCAAACTACAATACAAACTCAATTTATAATATATTAATCTTTTAATGATTACTTCTTGTCCTGCAATCAAACTTGATATATATATATATATATATATATATATATATATATATATATATATATATATAATCCTTGTTATATTACAAAAGTCCAGTAGTTCCACCAAATAAAACAAATCTTCCCATTGCCTTGTTAGAATTAATTAGCAAGACATTTCATACACCTCTGAAACCGATCTCATCAATTACAACACCAAATTGAATCCAAATCGATGGGCCAAAATAAATTACTATATTACTAAACAACATTGAAGCTCAGTATGTGCTTCTAAAATGGCGTGGACTCTCTGGACGTTTTTTTATTTTTTTATTTTTATTTTTTTTCCCTCATCATCATTACAAGCTTCCTGATTACATTAGATTCATAGGATTCTCATTATATATATACACATATATTACCCATACTATCCACATTAACCAATAAGGTATTACTACAATTACAGAAACGTTAAGCATACTCTAAAATATACTTGATAGATCTAACCCCTAAAAATAACAATTACTTACTAAATGGGTCTTGCCAAGTATCACGAATTTCTCCTCTTCAATAATTCTGCCGCCTCGCCTACTTCTCTTTTCGCAACCACATAATTCGCTCTCCTCTCTCTTTCCCTCAGTTGTATTATGAAATAAAATTAGGTATAGATGTTTATTAATGAAGAGGTCTTGTTTTAATAAACTTCTAATTGGGTTCACTCAATATTAAGGCCCAAATTTCCTAACTTAATTTTTTCATCACTTACTAATACTTATTAACCCACATAAATTGAATGACCACTTTGACCCAAATAAAAATGCAAAGTCCAATTAATATGTTTTCCAACAAAAATAATTTTTATTATTTAATATTATTATTTTTTTTTCCGGGTATTACAATTCGGTATAATCATGACCGTAATGTTATAAATGATGTGGTAAAATTCTCATTGGCCCGTAGTGCATTGGTGGAGTTGTTGGCATGATCATGACCATTGATGAATATACGGATATCATTGGCCCGTAGTGCATGGATAATTTGAGGTTGTGATACTAATGAATATCCTTGACCGTAGTACAAGGATGATGTGGATTATTTATTAAGCTGAGTTTCAGCGATAAAAGTGATGAAAAAAACTTTTAAATCATAGATGATGGTAGATTTTATTCTCTACTTGACTCTTTTAATGGATTGCTTGTTCCACTGCAGTTAAACTTGATGTTTGTTATAATGTATCAGTTTAACACCGTTGAAGACTAATGATAATTTATTCTGCATTATCTTAGTCATAATATTTTTTACTGGGCTAGTTGAGCTCACCCTTTTGCTTTCATTGTTCTTTTCAGGAAATGAGAACGTAGCAAAGACTAGTCGGGGAACGGAGTGACGGTCCAGATGATAGCATTAGTAGTCCTCACTATTCTATAAAATAGTGTGTTAATAAATGTATTGAAGACTTATTTTGAGTTTGAATACTGTCTAGAAGATAATATTTGTATTAAAACTCACAGCTCATGTTGTATATTTAAGATTATATTTGTATTATGTACTATGTATTTGGCGACTCAGAATAGGTGATGATACCTATTTTGGGGGCGTCACAGGAGATGTATAGCGACGTTGAAAATCGTCGCTATAAGATATATAACGACACTTTTGTTGTGTAAATAATAATTCCGTAAAATTTATAACAATAGAATAAATATATGATAATGTTGTCATTATATGACAACGTTCACTATCAACAATAACTAAACATATCCTTAAAATACCTTAAAATTATTCAATTCTGTCATCCATTTTATTCTTTCAATCCAAACGCAGCGTAAGAGCTATAGTTCTACTCCCCGTCCTTAAAAAAATGAGTAAAATATAAATTTTACACATTAAAAAAATAAAAATAGATAAAAGAGAAGATTAAATAAAGTTCTAAATTTATTCGTTGTCTGACAAAATTCTTAAAGTGACCGAGAACCTTTGGCTCAAGTGATACCAGCTCTTGCTATGCAAAAGGTCAGATTTAGCCCCCTCCCTAAAAATTTGCAAGAATAAAAAAAAAATATAGTATTTATTTTAATTAAAATTTTTATAGAATACAGTATTTTTAAGTGTAATTTAGATATATATACAATACAGTGTTGAGAGTCACAAAAAAAATAAATAAAAAATTGACCGATCCAATATTTCTGTCCATTACACCTGTTCGCAAAGACATATTGAAAAAAATCATATAGTAAGGAGTAATTTTATTTTTTTTAAATTAATGAAATCCACTCAATGACACAATTATATTTATGTTTATATATTTTATTTCATCTTTAAAGATAAAAATAATTAATATTGTTATAATTTAATATTTTATAAATTTAAGCTATATATATATATATATAATTTTGTCATAATTGTTACACCTAACTACTAAATTCAGTAAGTAGTAGTAGTAACTACTAAAGGCCGTACTCTTACATGTATGATTCAGATATGACTAGTAGTAGTAGTAATAATGGTAGTACTCCTACAGTCCTTCCCCTGGGTATGATGGAAGTTAAGGCCTTAATATTATTTTTTTTTTTTTTTTTTTTTTTTTTTTTTGATAATGTGGAGTTTCCCAACCGCAGTCGGACTAAGTCTCCCCACCCCGGACCAGGCTTTGCGCACAGGCTCGGCCTAAGACATGGCTCCGCCCAGAAATGTGCGATCCGTGGCCACACGGACCAGTTTTAATTGGCCCTCACACTTGTTGCAGGCGGGGATCGATCCCAGAATGCCCGAGTTTACGGTTCACCCCAGGTGGAAACTTACCGCTGCGCCAAGTGTTGTGGTTTCCTTAATATTTTTATATGAAACAAAATCTAATTTCATCCCTCCTCCTTATATTTTGGTCATTACTTTCTAGCCCTGGCACATAGGATACCTTAAATTTATTATAGTGATGGGATGGGATGGGATATTGGAATGGGGCCATTGAAATCTCAAAATTTTCTCATGTCTTTTGTCTTTTTGTTTTTAAAATGAATAAGTCTTGACAGATATTTTTATTGGACATAAATATTGAATTTTTAAATTTTTTTTTACTTGTGACTTTCAATAAATATATAATATTTATTTTAATAAGAATTTTTATAAAATATAATATTTTAGATATAATTTAGATACATATACAAAAATAAAATTATACAGTGTGTCCAATAAACCGGTCTGTGTAGCACTACTCTTTTAAAATTTCAAGTTTCACATGAGAATAGGTTTAAAAAAATAAAGAGGAAGTTTCAAATGAGAATATATAAAGTAATTTACTTTTAAATAAATAAAATATAAATGTTATCATTGTACTTTTAGTATATTTGAATATTGTACTCTTTTTTATTGGTCAATGCAAAACAAACCATCTACTATATAAAAATTTGAAAAACAAATTTTTATGTGACAGTCGGACATTGATTATCTTCCGTGACAATAATGACATGTAAATAAGCTAAACCAAGCCTAAAAAATTAAGTTCCATTAAAATTCGAACTCAAAACTCCAATCTCAAAATTTTAGTCAATTGTTCAACCAAGCTACATGATTTAGTTATATAGTATGTTGACTTATTTCCTATTATATAATGTAACTTAGTTGGACACTTAAAGTTATTAGATTGAGGTTTTGAGTTCAAATCTTGACGGAAGCAAAGTCTTTAGTCTTAGTTTGACTTAATTTACGTTATTATCCAAGTTTTTTTTGTAATAGAAGATTTATTTTGTATTGACCAATAATAAAACACAATATCTAAATATATTAAGAATACGTTGGTATTTTACTCATGGGCAAATTGTACAAACTCTAAACTATTTTAACCTATTTTTCCATGAAAAAACTTTTTTTTTTTGCATGATGATGTCTATGGCAATTTATATTTTTACATGGAAATAAGATAATTTTTACGTGATTCATTTCACATGAATGGTGATGAACAGGTCCAACCACTCATGCGAGAGAAATTTATGTGAAAATATCATATAAAAATTAAATGAGATATTGCAACTTTATGTGTTGACATTTTTGTTGTCAAATGTGTATAAATATTAGTGATAATTTTTTAAAAAATATATGTAATATAGTGAATCTCCCTTATAGTATTATACAATCTCATGTATCAGTGTAATTCGCAGTTATAATTTGATAAAAATCTTTCACAATACGTAATATCACGTAACATTACTCGTATAATATTTTAAAGTGAAAATATCAATTTCTATCCTTATTTCAATAACTAGATAAAAATAATTGTGATGGTAAAGGTGATAGATCCTCTTTAGTATTGTTTTGGTCTTTTGGAGGAGGGAATGTTGTAATTTAGAAATACTTTAGGGGTCGAGTCTTCTCCATTTTTTTGAAAAAAAGACAAAGTTCTTAAAATAAAAAAAAGTAATTCTTTTTATTATTATTTTTAAGAACCTCTCTTGAGAAAGGGTTGATTAATTTTGTACGTAGCTAGACTTTTATGCCAGTGTAGACTGATGTGGTGCTCTCTATACATGAAAATTTCGTCCATGTAATTTAGTCAACAAAATAATTCTGACTCTTGAACAACATACTATTCATATTTGAAGTGAGAATTGAAATATTTTTAATAGAATAAAATAACTAATTGTATAATAATGATCGTCGGTCAAATCGATAAAAACTGAAACCGATCAACAACGTTTAGGTCTGATTTAGACCACTTAATCGATTTTGGTAAAAAATTGATTGACCGCTAATCGAATCGGTGGTTCAACCGAAAAACCCCGATTATTTTAACCCAATTTTTATTTTACTTTTTCTAAAAAAAATTAATATTAAAATTAATCATTTTTAGGGGGTGTTTATTTAGAGCTGAATGAAGCTGAATCTGAATGGCTGAATCGGTAAGAGCGTTTATTTTGGTCTGAATGACTGAATAGGTAAGATAGATGAGCTAAATGGCTAAGTCAAATTTTTTTAGCTGAATGACTTTATGAACAGCGGAATAAAGTAAAAAATAATTAAAAAATTAAAAACTTTTGAAAAAAAATATTAACTATTATATTAAGTAATATTAAATAAATTTACAACAATTTTAAATTTTTTCAGAGAGATAAAATAATAAAATTTTATCATTCAGATGCTTCAGACATGTTAATTATCAAACAACTTTTTTTGTTCAGATTCAGCTTATTCAGATTCAGATTCATTCAGTTTTTATCAAACACCCACTTAGTAATATTATAACTCAACTTTATTATGTTTTAATTCAGAAAAATGAGATTTTTTAAAATTTTATTAATTACTAATAATATATATTTTTATATATTAATGACATCACTTAATCAATAACGATGTTGGACCAATGACCCATCTACCAGGTACCTTTTCCTATTCGATGACTATGACGGGTATTAAAACCATAATAATAACTAGTTATCATCCTATATAGAAAGCTAGCAGTTATAAACAATCTAGCCAGGAAATAAAATACTCCACCTTTTATGCACTACATCAAGCTAGAAAGGCATATGCACCTTGTATTCAACACAGAAAACAGAAGCTCAAAATGTTTTCAAAGTGGTGAAGTTCAAACAGATAACCTCCTGCTTCATGCTTGGAATGTTAATTTATAGTACAAAAACCTGCTGCATACGAATGCATACAAGTATGTTATCGTAATATTCTTTGGAGGGGGTGGAAAAAACCAAGTGAAACGCCAAAATAAGAAGTTCCTCATGTTTCTCGGATTCCTGAATGTATTATACATCTAAAATAGTGGAGCTATTGTAAGATACCTCTACGAGGAGTTGAACTTGCATCATTTTTATGCGGGCTTTGAATTGAACCACTAGCAACATGGAGTCTGCCGAAAATCAGATGCTCAAGCCAAGCAGAAACGCCCAGAAAACATAATCCGATCACTTTAGTAGAAAAACGCTAGTCTAGGTGAGACCCGTATCTGCATTTTACTTCTTCGCCTTCTATAAGCTTCTCCACTGTGTCTAGTGGAAGGCCAATCATTTCTAATGTCTTCTCCCACACTCTGTAAGAAGTTTCAAGATTGTGCGCTTCTTCAGAAGGATTTGTTGGGAGACATTCTTGAGAAATAAAAGCACAAACGGGCCACTCATCTGCTTTCAACAACTCACAGTACTCAGGAACTTGAGGATCAGTCGCTGCAAATAGGGCACTTCTAGAACCTGCAGTTGCAGCGTACACTGATCTTTCAATACTTATTTCGAGGCAAGATATTCTTTACAATTGTAACTGAATAAAGGGGAAATAAAAAGGAAACAAATTCAGTTCCACAAACCTATTAGGCACAGTAATGTCAATTCTACTTCACAGATGACAATAGCCACTTACTGCAGTTCTAACTTGTTACATCAAAATGACCCAATTGTATAAAAAGTTACCACTAACTTTGACTCTAAATTAACAAAAGACCTTTTAGGTTTTTGAAGCAGTCTCTTATAACTGAGCTTTACTTGATTGCAACTATTAAAGCGGTCTTAACATGGGATCTTGCACAGAATTCAACCAAGAAAGTTGAGTTTTAGCTTCAAATTCTTGTGTAGGCAAAACAAGGAAACAAAACCAAACAAAAACTCTTATAGCATTCATTAATAAAGAATATTGATGCATATTAATAGCTAGCAAGAGGAACATTCAATAGACATAAACACAAATAAAACAAAACAAAATCAACGTGTTCCTATTATGCATTTAAAGGTAATTTCTTAGAGATATACAATTAAGATGCAGTTGCATTAGTACACCCATGTAATATGTAATAGCATTTAAAAAGTCTTACCTTCTTCAGCACTGAAAATAAAATATGGAATCAGGCGATAACCAGCTTGAACAATTTTGGGAAGATCCCTCGCCTGCATTTGTATCGTTAATGGCATGAGTATATAACGTATCGACATAAGTTATGTTACATATTGACAGTCAAATGTGATACCAAAGAATTTTTTTGAAAAGATAAACTGTAGGCAAATTTGAAGGAACACTCGCGTTACTAGCTTATTTATTTATTTCTACATAATAGAAAAATAACACTTGTATAGTTTAGCAGGTTGATGAACTTATGCTTTCATTATGAAGTGACAAACAGACTTTCAAGTGTTCTTCCAAGAAAAGACCTCAATAAATATATTTGAGTAAAGTTCAGATCACCACCTGGGTTTGAGGTCTTTCCCACTTAACCACCTGTAGTCATTAAAGCTACATTTAAACTCCCGACTTTTTGAGTTGAAGTGAAAACGTCACTTTTTCCATCCAACTTAATCGTGCGTGTATGTCAGACGCCAAAAACGCATGAGAAGGGATTGTAACGGTCAAAAAAGATTGGTAAATGTCCAAAATACCCCTTTTTCTTCCTCTTGGCTTTTCAAAGGCGTTGATTTGACTCCACCATTCCAAGATTTTCTCTTCTTGGTTTGGAAATGAGAAGTACTTTCCTTCGCATACTTCGTCCATGATTTGGAGAGAAGTGGAATCTGAGAGAGAAAGGAGGGAATTATGCAGAGAGATTGGGGGCTAGGGTTTTGGGAAGTAGCTGAAACTTTGAACTGGTCTCACTGTTGGACTGTTGAAGACCATGCGTTTATTTAACACCGCTAGCAATTGGACTACTTTTTAAAAATACTGCATCTGCATATTATTTGATTATTGACTTTTTAAAATTAAATAATAAACTATTTAAAAAATATTATTTATTTTAAATTTATTTTTTAAAATTTTTTAATGAGTTATTTTAATTTAAAATTTAAAAATTTTAAATTAACTTTTAAAATTTAATAATTATCAAATAATTTGGAACAAAAAAATACTATATTTTTTTAAATATATTATTTAACTAATAATATATAATTAATTATTAATAAAAAGTTAAATAAATTTTGAAATTCAATAATAATAATTCATCTATTTAAATAATAGTATTCCTATTTAAATGAATAGAGAAAATCCTGGAATTGTGGAATTATATGCATTGCACTATTCTATGAATCAGTGGCACAATGTACACTTGGATCACTGTTGTGTCTTACTTTAGTTCTCAGTGATTAAATGGTTTTAGCCTTTAACCTAATGGTTGTTGCAAATGCTGCAATTCATAATAGTGGTCTGCTCTATCCCATGAGTTTTTTTTTCTTTCTCTTGTGTGCTTTTTTTATACTGGACTAGAGTAGTTGAGTTCTTTGGATAAACGTGTGCTATAATCTTCTGTTTAATTCATTTGATACAATGAACAATATTTCTAAATTATCCAAGCACAACAGCGATTCATGAAATTATTGAAATGTGATAATTTGCATGCTCAAAAGTAGAAATTGATGTACATGATTTACTGTTGTTGCTCATGTTAGAATTTTCCCCTCTGATAAGTTCCAAATGAATGAGTGCCTTCAAAGGTGAAAGGGAAGAAAACAAACCCGTGTCTTGACCTTGGGATGATATTGTGTCCATACTGCGTACAGAATGTATTGTTTGTTGCATTTACCGAGCATAACCTAATTTTCTTTGAGGGATGATATGCAAATTTTCTCAAGTTAAAAACACTTTTGCCTCGTCAGTGTCCTGAATTAAATGTTGGATCTATTGCAGATTCCTCACTTGAGACCCGCTGAATACAAGAGGTCTAGATTGTCCAGAAACCAGAGAACAGTCAACCGTGCCTATGGTGGTGTGTTGTCGGGAGGTGCTGTTAGGGAGAGGTATATTATACTGTAGGGGTAGACAGTAATTATGAGATTATGTCATTTTATGTCTTTAGAATTCCTATTTTTACAGTTGTTTCTGTGTAAGTTGGTAAGATTTCTTAATTTTGGTCATACGTTTCTTTGGTAGGATCATCCGTCGTTTTCAATATATATATGGAGGGTAATTAAGTCTTTAGCCAACTCAAGTAACGAAGTTAAGACCGAAAACATTTATTCACTTCAACTCAAAAAGTCGGGAGTTTAAATGTAGCTTTACTGACTACAGGTGGTTAAGTGGAAAAGAGCCCAGACCCCAGATGGTGATCTGAACTTTACTCAATATATTTTTATACAATTTGATAGGATTGGTTTAGTCAGTTGATGAACTATACACTTTCATTATAATGTCACAAACTGAGTATTAATAGTTCTTTAAAAATACTTTAAGCAATTGGATTGGATGGGTTCAGCTGAGGGATGAGTTTAGCTCAGGGATGAACTTATGCTTTCATTGTGTTTCATTATATAAAAGTATAATTGAGTTTCAAGTATTATTCTACGCCTATGATCCCAATAACAAAGATTTATGCAATTGGAAAAGATGGGTTTAACTGAGGGATCTAAGCATGTTAATTTCCACTTGAAGTGCAATATGTAGCTATCCATGGTGTCTATTCTATTCATAAAAAATAGAAATAAAAAATAAAAATAAAAAATCTTTCTTTTTTTTATCTTAAAAAAAAATAGTAGTAGTTAACTAGCTATCCATGGTAAGAATTTCACTGACATAATATTACCAGAAGAATTTTTTTTACCACTGAAACAGTTTCTTGCTGAATTATTTTAAAATCATCTTAATCGAGTTCTGCTAATAACTTATTTCACTTTAACCAATCATATAGAAGAACAAACTAATGTTGAGTAGAAAATATCACAAAGCATGACCAAAGCATAAAAGTTATAACGAACAAAGAAGTACTGTACACATAATTTTATGTTTTTTTTAACAATCATACTTTTATGTTTACCAGTCGCTTAATTCATCATCTAAGTCAACTTTAAATAAAATGAACTGCTTTCTATCATCCTGTTTATTGTAAACAAAGGAGGCAAAGCAAACTAGAATTCACTCGACTAAGGTAATTATTTTTGTTGGTCACAAATTATTATAATATTTCTTGTATAATTAATTGGTGGGGTATGTTTAGGGCCCTAGGCAAGAGGCTTTCCAGATGCACTTTCTATTGAAAAACTTTACTCACTAAAGCTGGTTCGAGGCTTCGGCTTCCCATACTGGTGGTTCAGGATGTCAATCAATAGGAGAATCTGCTGAAGGAGAGGGTCAGGACAAAAGGGCTTGTTAGGAATTGAAGCAATAGGCTCAGAAGGTGAATTGATTGAAAGCTTGATTCGCAGCAAACCTGACCTGACACTATCAATGAAGGTACACAAGCCATTGAGACGAACCTTTCGGCTCCAAATAACATAGAATAGCTATCATAGCACCAATCTGGTGCTACCTTAATATCCTTTGGTTTTAGAAAATATAATATTTTTCTAAAAATCTAAAACCCCAATCCCTTTTGGGGGCCAAATGCGTCTGATCTCTACCATAGGTGACAAAGAGGAATGAGAAAAAGCCCGAAAAAGAGCAAAAAGGAACATAAACTCCGGAGGTTGTTGATGTAGTTGCAATTCTTTCTTTTTTAAATCGATAATGGGTGGGTGTTCAGTGTACCTTTGAGTCTAGATTTCAGAGTAAACGAACTTCTAAATGTTGTAGTTCGTTAGTGACCCTTTCGGGGCTTTGGCTTGTCACATGAGTATAAAATCTTTCCTTTTCATTTGAAAGCTTTAACAAGATGAGGGGGTGGCAGTCTGGGAGGTGAGCAAGGGGCTAGCAATGATTGGCTACTCCCTGTAACTACATAATTCTCTATTGCATGCAACACAAAAATATATACTTTTTTTTTATCCTTTCAGGCAAACATAAACATAATAAACATATCATTTATGAAGTCAACAAGTTAAAGTACTTCAAGAGACTTACAACATTAGTCTGAACAATTCCAGGAGATACACATACTACGCTTATGCCAGCTTCAGCAGGCAACCGCTTGTGGAGAACACTACTGAACATGACCTGCAATTCATATGCCACCCTAAGTTCCTGATGCACATTTTATAACTTCTTGCTTTTATGATAAAAGAACAATTTTGTTATAAAGAGGGAGTACAATAGAGGATGACAAGAAGTACTCCAAAAGAAACACTCGAAGTGTGAAAGTTACAAAGTGTTAAATAGAGGGCTGAGCTTCAATCCCTATGTATAGTGGAAATAGGCACCCCTTGGAATTCCCCTGATGTAAGGTTCACAACGAGACAAGAAATGACAATATCCCACCATTAATTGACTAGCATATAACATTTGAAAGTCTAGGCATTTCTCTCCATCTAAATACTCAAAAAATAGAAAAACACCCGTAATGCCTTAAATGTCTTATTATTCATGCCCTTGTCAATGTTGTGAAACCTGATAACCAAAAACTCCACTAAACCAGGAACAATCCAAGCTCGCCCCAACACCCCAATAAAGAATGAAAAAAACAACTGCATAATTTACTTACTTTTACATGAATTGGTCTTTTCATTCTTTCTCTTTATATTAATGCCATTGCTGAACAGAAGATGGCCACAACATTCCGAGACTAACAAGTAACTGGAGCAGAGAATAAATGATTCAAAGAAGAAGAAAAAATTTAACAAAGTGCGGCCTTAGTGGCTAGAAGCCAATTCATTTACAACATTGAAATGGGAGATCTCTCTCGTATGCTTGTTTATTGATCCATGTTCTGAATTTGGTTCAAGGTGGTGTGCACAGGCGGTTTGCTCTCCCTCAACCTGGAGTGTTTCTGTGCAAGTCGCCAATCTCTTTTCTTTTCTTTTTTTATTTTTTTGGGGGTGAGGGAGGGATTGAACCCGCGCGTGGTGGAATCACAAGATTGAAACTTTTTGAATACTTGATCATTTAGTTCTAATGAGATAATTACTCTTTAAGACTCTTTGATTACACCAGACTGGATAAAAGCTTAATGCACAACTTTTGGGGCAGAGAGTTCCAACTTGTCCACAGCAAGCTCATGATGTCAGCAAAACATTGAAGCACAAAACTTCAGTTTTCCATTTGAGAAATATTATCATGGAGAATACAAAAGTACAAATGCCAATGGAGGAAAGACCAGTGAATGGAAATAAGAACAACATAGTCAGTTAAATAAATAATGTAATTTACCTCCTCAGTCAAGTAATTAGTGCAGTAACTGTATATATGAAAAGAAGAACCAGCGTACCACTTTGTGAAACCAACAAACTACTAATAGAATCTAAATGCACCAAAATTTGAGCGCACCTGTGCTAGTTTGCTGCCTGAATAACCCACTAAACTTGTGTACTTTTTCTTCCCGCTAACAACGTTCATGTCTTCAGTATCAACAAATCCAATGTAATGCATCTACAGGGAAAATGAATAAATAAAAGGAACAGGCTACTTTAGATTGCAGCTGTGGAGAGAGTAATAAGCATATTCGCAAGCCATAAAAATGTATAGGATCTGCCTATAATGTCAAACATTCACCAAAAGAGTACTGGAAGATCACATCTATAAAATATGTTGTGACAATATTAATGTTAGATGATTAAAGTACTTATGGAAGTAAGATGTTTTTGAGGGAAACAGGAAAAGGCTGATGAGTAATCTGATACTGCTTTCATAACCGGACATGATTATTCTACAATTCATCACTTTTTCCACTCTGTTCAAGAAAACTACTTAAAGGCTACTTGCCGATTGCATGTCTTCTTTGCAAATATCCTTGTATGCACAAGTTAATCTTGGATTTAAACATATTAACATTCTTACTACTCCAATGTCGATTCAGACAAAAGTATTCAATTATTGGAAAAAGTTTAATATACTTCCAGTGTTGAATCAGGATCAACTAAGACAGAACATTAAAGTATTGGGTCGAACTATGGAGCGTCTAAAATTGAAATTTGTAGCTTACATTAAATTTTTAGTAGTAAAAAGTTTGACTACTAAATTTGCGTTAAATAACCAAAAGTGACGATTTCTGAAACAAACAAAGTATCTTTTAAAGCAATTATAACTAATTGGAATAAGGTTAAAATACATAACATAAAATAGAACTGGTCAGACTTAACTTTCTACAATTCAACAAGAATTATAATAACGATTCTTTTAAAGTATTTGTATTGGTGTTGAAGTATGCTAATATATAAACCAAGATCTTACCCCAAAAAAAAGGAAGGAAGAAAGAAAGAAAGAAAGTTAGCAATGATAAAGAACAAACTTGACGTTTATACCTGAACAAACAGATTGATAGTGCATATACACAAGTACAGATTCAAAATCATATGCATACATATAGCCCACACAAAAATCATGTCATGGAACTTACAATGGAATTCACATTTACAATTCGACTTGGAGAGCCTCTGACAAGGGATGGCAAAAGCAATACTGAAAGCAATGCCGGAGCTAGATGATTCACTTGCATGTGTTCTTCATAACCATCCTTTGAAAATCTTTGTGGTTCTAAACATAATAATTACAAAAGGTATCACTTAAAATGGAGAAGAAGAATGAAAAAAGTTTATCCAGCTTATTAACACTGATCAACTTTGAACAAACAGATAAGAGCTGATGAGAAAGTTAGCATGGCACCATGTCAACAAGGACAAATGAAAGAAATGCTTTACCAAATAATTTTCCGAAAGAATGGAAGGAAAGTTTTTGGCCAATGGAAAAACTATGCTTCTGTAACAACACTCTAACCAGCTAAACACCATAGTAGGTAGAGTAGATAACTCATCTATGTGAACTGTAAGTACAGTCGAGTTGACCTACCTAGTCCAGAAAATAGATGGTACAAACAATCATACAGCAACTACATCCATCACCAATTTGCTACAAAACATAGTTCTAATGAGGACCAAATGGAGAAAGCTTATCTGCAAAACTTCCAGGGCTAGAGCTTTGATACTATATGAGCAATCACTAGTTATAGGTGTGAGTCCATAACAAAATCCATGATGTCAGTACTTGCATCCAATTTTGACCTTAAAAAGTAGAAGTATAAAAGAATGGGACCCAACACTGTGTATGTTATGCCCTCCTCCCCACCCTACCCCCGTCACTCCCGTATAACTTCACTAGAACATATATAGGCATAGTTGTATAGGCAAACAAATATGCATTGACATTTATAGCGTACAGACAAATGATAACATTCATAAGTCGATTTCTAATCATTGATTCATGAGGCTAAATCAGTACAACATAGGAAAATGTGTTCTCAATATGGCCCTTAACAAGTGATTGAGCTATCCTCTATTATTAAGACCAAATACAGCTATGAACTATATTGGATAACAAGAGGTTTAAGTTGCTTGTTTGGTTCTCTGTTAACTCATTAATTGATCTAAAAGCATTATTTGATACTGTCTAATGTGGGACATTTTATAATTTTTATTTTGAAGACACCCCTTTCAGTAAGCTTCCGTTTACGAAGGTGCCAAATACTAATCAGTTATACTGTGACAAAGAGGCATAGGTTGTTGTTTTAATATCATGCTATACCATCAGGTCTAAAGCTTATTGGTTACAGGTGGCAGATAGCTGTTATATTTGCGTGGTTTTACATCCCATACTGCCAGAATCCACAAATAAATGGACTTGTACTGGATAACAGTTAGACCTCGCAAACGGGCGGGGCGGGCCAAAATGGCCCAGGTTTTGGTGGGCTGAAATTGTGAGGCCCGGGTTGGGCCGGCCCAGCCCACGGGCTTCTTCCTTTATTTTTATTTTATTTATTTTGTAAAATCTTGCTACACCAGAAATAGTAATAATAATAAATATTAAAAATAATAAAATAATTAATGATAAACAATAATACAAACAGACACGATTAATAAATTAACTACATATCTCAATCAATTAAATTTTTAATAGTATTATAAATTAGTATTATTAATTAATTACCTACATTAATTACATATCTTAATTACTCAATACTCATGTTCTTAACAAATCATATTCTTCTTCTCTATAAAAAATATTCATATTTAATCAGATTAGTAAATATCCGTATTACAAAACCTATAATCATAAAATGAGACTAGATTAATAGATTGATGTCACTATTTAACTCCAGTAATTATCTCAAACAATTCAAGTCTTGAACATCAATAAACATTTATTATAAACATCAATAATTCCAGTAATTAGTAATTCTAGTAATTAGTATTTATGTGTCATATCAGGTAACATGCATTTAATAAACAGACAGTATCGAAGAACTAAATAAACGCATACACAAACATTTTACAAGATCAAAACATCAATGCCTCATTCAAAACATAATCTCTTTGACGTAGTTGTATTGATGATAATGACTAGGCACGATTTATTGATGATAATGACGTAGTTGTATTGATGATAATATTATAAATTAGGCACGATTTAAGTTTTACTTTTTAAGAATAGTAAAATTTGAACAAAAGTAAAGAAATAATATATTGAATATTGCATTAAAAACAAATAGTTGTAGCTCAGTAGGTTTGAACTCTTATTTATTTACTTACAAGTCTTGTGTTCAAGCCTCACAATCCACAAGTAGCAACATTTTATTTTAAAAAGAAAAGAAGTCGCGGGCCACGGGCCGGGACAAAAAGGCCCGAATTTTATTGGGCTAAAAAACTGCAGCCCACAACCCGGCCCGCGGGCTTGGGCCATGTTTGCCAGGTCTAGTAACAGTGTACTTTTATTATCCTACTAAAGTACCAGGTCAAATCATCTAACCAAACCAAATGCCACAGGTAGAGAGGCCCATAGGGTTTATACGCTCCTTTATTTTTTGAAGTTTTTCGATGTAGGATATTAGATAATTTCAACAAATACAAAGAAAACAAGGATCAAGTCAAAATTCTTAATTTTGAAATGTCTTTTTTCCCAAACCATGAAAATTAATTGGCAAAACTAATGATTTGATCACTGTAGTTGGCAAGTTTTACTTATTACATCATTATACTTTTAATTTTTTAAATTACTCCATTGAACTAATTGTTATTTTAAAATTAAGTCAGTCCGTTAAAATAATTGAACGGACGTCTATTATTTATCTACGTGGCAGCATAAAAAATAAAATAAAATAAAAACAAAAAAACGTGGCAAAAATATAATGAAAATAACTTAAAACACAATGACATGTCATTTAAAATATATATTTTTCTCCCTTTCCTTCTTTGTCTGCACAATCAATAACCCACAAAATTTCTATTCCTCCACAACCACCGCGAGCCACCATAATTACCCATCGTCGTCTCCTGCTTCAAATGATACTCCTCCCACATCTAATGCATCGGATCGGACCAACGCCCAATATACCCTATAATTGCCTCCTTTGCAGTAACCTAATTCTTCAATTGTACAGAAATACATAAAAAGTCAGCTAGGGTTTTATGTGCGACGACGAAAATTTTCACGGTGCCATGAATCCGGCAGTGGCGGCCAAGGTTGAGGTGGAGCGAAGGGCCAAAGAAGCAGCTATTTCGAGGAAAAGGGCGAAGGATTAATATCGTTGGATTTTGGGTTCGTCTAGTTCCTTTCCGTTTACCAGATTTGGATCTTGGGCGCGATTGCAACTAGTAATCAGATTTCGTAATCTTGCAGCTGGTTAGTTGGATTAAAGTAGTGGGTACTTTTTAGAGGTGTTTTGGCATAAAGATGAGACGGTGGAAAAGGTATTTTAATGGTGTTTGTGCGGCACCTCAGGTGATGGAAGAATCTTTATCTCTCTTCTTCTTTTTCTTTATATTTTTACAAATGGAAATAATTTTATCTCTCTTAAATGTTAATGGAATGAATGGAAACTTTGGGTTCGTCTAGTTCCTTTTCGTAAATCAAATTTGGATATTGGGCGATTGCTCTGTCTAATCGGGACCCTTTGTATTTACTACTTATTTATCTTCTGGGTTCAGATTTAGATGTTTGTTGATGGTTCTACTATCAATCATCGTGGTTTTTTGTGAGTTGCATTCAATTTACTTGTTGGGTCTATTGATTTCGGTCCTCTTTTGTTACAACTCCCTTTAGATTTCTGAAAATTACTTTAAAGACCAGGAGGAAGATGTGGATGGCCTACAGGAGGAGGCTGTTGCAGCTGCGGATTGATCTAGTGTGTTGACGCGTTCGCAGAGCCATGAAGGGCAGAACCCAGTGAACTGCTCTTTTGGATGGCAGTAAAAAAGTGCCAAGTCGTTTTTTTTCTTTTATTTTTAACATCCACGTATGAAAAAAATTGAAAGGATTTAACGGCGATTAACAGAATGGCCCAATTTTAAAATATTAATTAGTTTAATGGGGTAATTCAAAAAATAAAAAGTTCAATGGTATATTAAGTAAAATTTGTCAACTACAGTGGCTAAATCATTAGTTTTGCCAAAATTAATTCTGCTGTCCATACAGGTTAGAGTTCACTCTTCCTAAGACTAATTTCAAGTCCTGAAACTGCTTGAAGCGTAAATTGCACATCTTAAAAAGCAAAAAAGCTCTTGTTCTGTCCGCAAATGGTGTCATATAAGCTTGAGATGAGAAATCATTGTTGATGCTACCTCCCCCTCCCCCTCCCCCTCCCCCTCCCCCCTCCCCCCTCAATCCCCTTCAACACCCCAAACACCATACCTCAAGAAATAATTTTGATTGGGCCTTTCCTAAGTATAATGAACAGAAAAGGTGGGTGGGGGAGAGAGGGTCACCTTGTAACACCCCAGTCCCACGATGTGGGAAAAATTTTCTTTATATAAGTAATGAAGTAACTACTAATAGTACATTCAAGTCATGAACTTTTGGGTAAGTCTGTGGTGGGCTAAGATGACCAAAGAATATACTATTGGGTCAGTAGTTTAAGGCCTTATTTGGATGAATTTGATTCAAACTTGGGATTTGACCCAAGATTTGTTCCAGACTCGGAATTTAACCCGAGTTGTTTCATATGGTATCAGAGCCGACTCTCGAAAGTACGGGTCGGGTCATCCAATCGGGTTGTCAGAGGAGGGGACACGAAGGCTGGTGGTATTATCCCACAATGGAGAGAGGGATGTCCGAAGGTGGGGACACGAAGCTAGCCGGTATTATTCCACAATGGCTAGAGAAGCAAAAATATGTGGACCATGTGTGTGATCGGTTCTGACGGGGATGTCAAAAATTTAAGTGGAGTTGTTTGTAACACTCCAGTCCCACATCGAAAAATATGGGAAAAATTTGTCTGTATAGAAGGAATTAAGTAACTACCAATAGCAACTTCAAGTCATGACCTTTTGGGTAAGCCTGTGGTGGGCTAAGATGACCCAAGAGTATACTATTGGGCGAGTGGTTTAAGGCCTTATTTGGATGGATTCGATTTGGACTTGGGATTTGACCCAAGATTTGTTCCGGACTCGGGATTTGACCCAGGTTGTTTCACACCTTATCTCCAGCATCTTGAATTTGGAAAAGTCGTGCTTGAAGTCCTACCAAAATAGAAGTCTTCTGAATAGAAATGAAAAAGACAATCTAACTCCTTTTATTTTTTTTTCAAACCCCATTCTCTCCCTGGCTGCAAAATCTGGACTCAGTCAGTCTCATTAGGTTCCTTGTTTGATAAACTTCTATTTTCCAAAATGAGAAGCTTTGAGGGGAGTTATGGATAGTAAATAGCAACAAGTCAATATATTGTCATCTACATAACTAAACACGTGCCTTACTTTAGAGTTTAGACATCTCATTCTCATAGCTTCACTTTACAACACGTACTATATTCATTTCGAAACAACATCAAAAGTACACAGAACTATTGAAGTGTATATCATCCACAATTAATTTGACACATATATGTTATGAAAAGCATTAAGAAATATAAGTCCCTAGGAAATAAGAAACTTAATACTAACCCCCAATAGAAAAAATTCCAGCATTATTGATGAGCACGTGCAAAGGTCCTGAACGTGCATTCCATGCTTCAGCAAATTTTGCAACAGAATCCAAGGAGAGAAGATTAAGTTCCATCACCTTGAAAGTCAAATTTTGGATAAGTTTACTACTCTACAGCTTAATTAATTAAAGAGTAAATCTACAGGAGAGAAAGAAAGATAGATTAAAAATTTTGGGTGGGGAATGCTCAAAGACCACTAGCACAATTAAATTAATCCCATTTGCTGAAGGGAATATCTGGATGTCCCTGAACATTATTTTCCAGAAACATAGATGCCCTGAAGATTACTGAATGCGCTCATTATGTACCTCAATATTAAGAGGAAGGCCCTTTCCGGACCATTCATCCTGCCATTTCTGGATCAACTCATGAGCTGCCTTTGTGTTCCTAACTGCCATTACAACATGTGCCCCTGATTCAGCTAACTGTCTGTTAAATAAAGGAAATCACAGGATTTTATGAGTAAGAAAAAGGCTATATCAAGTACTTTAATGTAATTCCAACCAAATATGAGCAAAACCATGACAGAAGGAATAAGTATACAGAACAAGCATGAGTTAATAACTAGGTTACTAGTTACCACTTTTTAGCAGCTTCAGCGTTCAGACATACATTAGACATGAAATAAGTTCATGAAAGAAAACCAAGATTTAACTAAAGAAGACAAAGATTTAACTACTAATGCCCATAAAGAAAAAAACTTTGACCATATTATCCTGAATATATTAGTATAAAATTAGAGATAATAAGTTGTCTTCAATTTACTGTGTAGCAGTGGTCCTCAACTTTTTAGGATCTATTGGTAATTGGAACATCTAAATAAAACCCTTCAAAAGTCAAGGGCATCACATGAGCCTACTTTTGATGTCTTACATAACATACTGTGTAAAAAAAACAACCAGGACTGCAAGTTTCCATGTAATTTCTTTCAGACATAATTAAAAAAAATCTATGAAAATATTGTGACACAATTGTATTATATAGATCTTGAAAAAAAGACTAAGATTGTTAAGGAGGAGAGTATTTGTTGCCTAATTTACTACAAATGCTTTACCTTGAATGGCAAAATCTTCATTATCAGTAGAACTCTATAAAAAGGTTTTAATATGCACTTAATCTTGAAAATGATCGAGGCTTCCTAAGACCCATAAATCATAATAAATTATGAAGTTGATATATAAGCATTTGCTTATTTCTGCTTACTCCAGCTTCAATATAATTCCCCTTTTCCGAAAAAAAGTATATCTAATCCTATCTTTTCTACCATAACCAAACCTTCCATCTACTTGGGTTTTCTCTTTTATCATAACCGAGAGAAATTGGGGGTTCTTGTTTTCAGTTGTATAATAAAAATTAAAACACAAACAGTATATTACAGTCAACAAGCAAGAAAGTACTCCGTATAAGTATAACTCAGTAGGAACAATTCTGAGCTACTTCTTACTTAATTTTTTTCCTAAAATACAGAAATTATTACTGTTTATTCAGTCAATTACGATAGTGAAATTGTTCAACGGAAATAAATTGAGAACCTGGCGATTTCGCGGCCGATACCACTGGTTGATCCGGTGATGACGCAAGTGATATCGTTGAGAGGAGGAAGAGGTAAAGGATTCTGCAAATGGCTGGCCATTATTCTCTGAAATAGCATTTCGTAAATCAAATTTAACCATCCTCTCATCCATTCTATCCATCCCAATCCCTCTTTCTTCTTGCTCGTTTCAGTTTTACACATTTTTTAACACTTTCTCTCTCCTCTCACAGGCACAGCATAGGAGATCTGTCCTTTCTAGCAGCAGTGAGTGATGAAGTAAGCTCCTGCTAGCTGATGGCCTTCTTTTTGTCAGCTTATTATAATTTGTAAGGAGTTATATATTCCCATAACTTGTGCATCGATTATATATATTTATGTTGTATTGTTTGAATAAATATTAATAATAATTTTTTAAAAAATAAGGTATAATAAATAAATAAAACTCTACTAGTATAATATCTATCTATACAAAATACAAATGAATTTGAAATTTCCCGCTGGCCTTATAATAGATCTGGACCCTCAAAAGTTTTGGATAAATCTAGCCGAAAAGTTAGCTTCACTAATACTCTTAATACTTTTACTTTCCAAAACCAAGGCCTGCTAGAGAAAGAGAGCGAGGAAGAGAAAGAGAACCCGCTAGACAGAAGGAAGAAACCAAGGCCTGGCGGTCACGAAGGCATCGAATCCTTTTTTCTCTTCATGCCTGGTGGTCACGAAGACATCGCTCCACCGCCAAGCGGCGGAGGTGGAGGCGGAGGTAGTTACAGTGGCGGATATTGTGCCAGCGGTAGATATGGTGGAAGTGGTAGTGGGGGAAGGGGTTATGGTGGCAGTGGGGGAGGGGGTTATGGCGGCGACCAGGAGGATGATGGTTGTGATGGTGGAGGCAGAGAAGGTAACTAATACTCTACTCCTTTTCTCCTTCTGAAATTGTAGAGATTTGTGCTTGAATTCTTCTCAATGAGTCTTCTTAAGTGCTTCAATTCTTCTTTCTTTTTTTCCCCTTTCATTATAATTATAAATTTTACCTGCGCAGTGTATAGATTCCCTTTTTTGGTGAAGAGGATTCCTGTGATATGCTGATATGCTAATATGCAGTGTATAGATTCATGTGATATTAGTCCCATGTTACACCCACCCACAAATATATATGCTTAATGAACTTAGAGTACATAAAACCTGTGGATTTGTAGACATAGAGTAACCTGTAGACATAGTACGAAATAATTGACAAAGTACATGGTCTCTTTTGATTAAGTTTTATGGGTTTTATACTAATTACATGATCTCTTTTCTCAATCTTTCTTAGTCTTTTTCACATTTTACTTTGATTTTTCTTTTCTCCCTCTGTTTTATTTTTGAAAGAAATGAGTACTCTTTTGGAGGGACAAGTTTGAACTACTGTTTCTATTTCATTTGGTTTAATGTTTATCTCTGTTTAGTTCTTCTTCGCTGTGATTTTTCCTTACGTTTTTTTTGTGTCGTAAGAAATAAGACATACTTTAAAGAAATTTGGTTTTTTTATAATCTGGGTGTTGAGCTTTTGTTTTTATCATTTATTGGTCCTTTTCAGTTTTATTTAAGGAGCTTGAGATTTATTCCTAAATTTTATTCCTAAATTTTCAGATGTTTATGCTATTTGAACATTTCAGACTTCTATAAGTTAAAACATTTCAGATGTTTATGCACCACATATAGAAGTGATATTGTATAAGTTGTATCTTTAACAGAAAGATAAATTTGAGAAATTTATTACCTTATTATTAGCTCAAATAGAAGTGATTGCAGGACTTTGTAGCAAGATTATGGAATTGTTATGTAGCTGATGACTAATTTATAACTTCAATTTAATTAGGCATTTTGAATCTCCTTAAAAATTGTTCACCAGTTCAATGAGTGAAAATTAGTCCAAATAGGTGCTACCAGTCATTAAGCATGTAGACATTATAGTATATTGTAGAGTTGACAATAAACACTTTCATGCACATTTTTGTTATCTACAATACGGGGACTATCTACATTTTAATTTCTTGATCAAGCTCTCATTTTTTTCATCATTATTTAAGGAAAATGAGAAAAAAAATATTAGTTGATAGAAAAAGGATTTTCTTTTTATGTATTCCCTGATATTCCATGGCCTGAAAAGTACTTCTTTGTAGACATAGAGTTGGCTCCTTATTGGAAATTACATAATGGGTCTTTGGATTTGTTTACTTGCAAAAATTGTTATAACAAATACTACAAAAGTTTAGTGAATGCGCATGCTACAATGTTTTGGAAATTGCTTATCTCGAGCTTACCAAGTCATATAATGAATTGTCGAAATTTTGGTTTCAAAAAATTACCAGTCCTCTTTTGTGAAAGTTTTTTATATTTTTTAATGAATAGATAAATTAGCCATGCTGCCTATTATTGATTTTGTATTTATAGTAGGATCATGTTTATTTGTTTTTCCCCCATTGAGTATTAGTGTTGCCGTTAATAATCAGTGCTAATGGTCCAAATGTATGCCATTTTATTCTTTGTCTTAAACATGCATTTTTTTTTCTTTTTCCAAGGACTTGAGGTATGCTATTTTCATCCATTTTTCACTGCCATTGTGCTTTTATGTGTTCAAGCATCTTTCAAATGAAATTTATTACTTATTTTATCTATTCTTTTATTTATGTTAAGTTATATTGAGTAAAAAAATCTTCAATATCTGGATATTTTTATGCATTCCTAAGTTGTTTTTTGTTGATTTTGTTTTTTAAGATAAAATTCTTTTAATATATTTTGTGGTTCCAATCTTTCCATCTGTTTTTTTTATTTAATTTTAAAGAGTTGGCTGTAGAACTTTGTAGACATAGAGGTGCTTGGATATTCATTTGAAAACTCTGTATTCATGTCAACTAATTTATTATATTATGTTTTATTTTGTATATTGGATACATTCTGAGGAACAAAATTTGATGATTCTAGATAAAGCCAAGCTCCTTATTGGAAATTACATAATGGGTCTTTGGATTTGTTTGCTTACAAAAAAATGTTATAACAAATACTACAAAAGTTTAGTGAATGCGCATGCTACAATGTTTGGGAGCATTGCTTATCTCTAGCTTACTAGGGCATATAATGAATTGTCGAAATTTTGGTCTTCAGAAAATTTTCAGTCCTCTTTTGTGAAAGTTTTTTATGTTTTTTAATGAATAGATAAATTAGCCATGCTGCCTATTATTGCTTTTGTATTTATAGTAGGATCATGCTTATTTATTTTTCCCCCCATTGAGTATTAGTGTTGCCGTTCATAATCAGTGCTAATGGTCCAAGTGTATAAAATTTTATTCTTTATCTTAAATATGCGTTTTTTTCCTTTCTCCAAGTACTTGAGATATGCTATTTTCATCCATTTTTCACTGCCATTGTGCTTTTATGTGTTCAAACATCTTTCAAATGAAATTTATTACTTATTTTGTCTATTCTTTTATTGATGTTAAGTTATATTTAGTAAAAAAATCTTCAAGCTAAGGATATTTTTATGCTTTATGCATTCCTAAGTTGTTTTTTGTTGGTTTTGTTTTTTAAGATATATTTCTTGCAATATATTTTGTGGTTCCAATTATCACTCATATAGTGGTCCCAATCTTTTCATCTGTTTTTTGATTTTAAAGTCTTTTGGTATGTAGAATAATGGTGGGTTTAGATTAAGCTACAGTTTTCAATGGGTTCAATATTGAGCATTGATGTTTGAGAATTTCTGCTGGGTTTAGATTAATTTATGGTTTTTATTTTTCTTCGGGTTTTAGAGCTAAATATTTGATTATCTCTCCATTGTCGTTGACAACTCAATATATATGATATATATATATATAAGTCATAACTTAGGTATTGTTTTTTTTCAAGTAAATTGAGCCCAAATAGTGATGCTTAGTTACTGCATCTTCTATTGATTTGCTCAAGACACATGATATGGGGTAAAGACATGTGGCTACTGATTTAGTTTACTGCTCTGGTTTCTCCTTTTTTCTGTTTCTATTTAAATTATACCTAAAACACTATAGTTTGTAAAAAATTTAGATGTGTATTTTTTTTTGAGTCACAACCAATTTTTTAAAATATTCAATATTCCGGTCCAGTAAACATGTCCATATAGAAGGGCTGGCTATAGATTGTTTGTGTGTCAGTGTTGGACTGTTGTTTGAGCTCTGTAATTTATTATTATGCTATTAATTATTTGCTAACAAGGTTAGCATGTCTACTGAAACAAGCTCTTATTTGGGTAAACAGTATCTCAAAGCTAGCTGTATCCAAGACATTCTAAAAACCAAGTTTAAACCAATCACTTTCAGGAAAAGCATCCTGAGAATTTTTCTAATAGAGCTATAACATAAATGTTTAATGTGAAGAATTTTTAATGTTTAAAAATTGCTACAAACACAAAGATAATAAAAACTCGATTAATCAACCATACAATGATAATTTAGCATCATGAGCTCAAATGTTGTACTTCTTGGTTATTTTCCTCTATATGTTTTCTTGGCTTTTTTTCTTTCTCTGTATTTATGTGTGTTTGTGTGTGTATATGTTTATAATTTTATTGTATAACTAAAATTATGAAAATGGTAGTTTCTCCAAAAATTATTTGTGCCCCCTTTTTTGATTTCTTTTTCTGTTTGATATGTTTCTCTAATTTAGTTGATTGACTGTATATTTCTTGAACATTTATGGGAAATCAAAATGGAGTAGTATGAGTCTCTTATAAGCAGTTTGATTAGGGTTCGTTTCTTTAAAACCCTTCCCCCCTTTTTCTAATTAGGGGTTTGAAATTTCTGTTTTTCAATGTAACAAGTAATTCAGGATATTTTGGGTTTTGATTGGGTGGTTTTACCTTGAAATTTCATGAATGACTTCTTATTTTTTTTGCCAACTGATGGGTGTTTTTGTTTGGTATATCTAATTTTTTTGGGATTCTTTGGGTCTTGAAAAAGCGTGTGTATATGAAGTGTATACACACACACATATATGTTCTTATTCAGTTGTGATTGTGTACATGCTTTTCTTAGAGTTTTCCCCCCGTTTTAAGCTGTTCTGTATCAAATCTGTGTTGAGTTTTGTGTTCCAGTTGTAAGTTTCCCGATTATGGTAATGTTTGGTTACAAATTATTATTTTGATTATGATAGTATGAAAATTGGGTCCAAAATTTGTAGTGTGTAATATCCTTTTAAATTAAAGTTGAGCTATTGCATAAGTACTTGATAAGTTTAATATCAAATACTCCTACATATTAAGTAACCGTACCTATTAGTTGTTATTACTACCTCCCTTTAAAGTGACAATTGTACCCTTTATTGAAAATTAACTTCTTCTTTTCATGACACATTTATTCTATTTTAAACAATCATTTAATCTTTTTTTTAAAACAATTAATTCGTAGTTAAATATTGTGAATTATTATTATTTTAAATGTGAAATATTATTTTAGTTGTGATAGATTTAATTAGTAATAAGAATATTCTTTCATCACTGAATTTGATTCGTTTCACACTAATACATTTTTTTCAATAGCGAATATGAATCATGAGGTCTCCCTGCCCATGGGACCACCTTCTTATACCATTTTTGGATATGTAAGTCCCTTTTTCAGACTTAATGAAAATTGAAAAATTAATATTCCTTTTTGAAATTTCTAATGTGTCTTTTAATTTGGGACAGGAGGATTATATTTTGCAACGCACGGTAAAATTATTTTCGTCTTTTATATCAAACGTGCAATTTAATATTTTTTTTATACTTTATATATTTAACCTTCTTTTTTCCTTTCTTTAATAGAGAGAGCATTATCGAAAAAAGAATATTGGCATTGTCATTAGAGAAGAATCTGACTTGAAGATTATGCATAAGGCAAGATAAGATTAATTTTACTTTTCTTAAGCTCATACTTTATTTTCCAAGACAGAGCATCTTATATTTGTACGCTGTCAGGAAAATCAAAGAAAACATCGAGCAACAAAAAAATGGAAGGAGTTTCAAAAAGGAAAAGAAAAAGAAAATCAAGCTCCCAATTTGCATGTGGTAAGTATGCAATATTCCAAACATTTACGTTAGTAGTTACAAATATTTGTTACACAAAGCCATTTAAACAAAAGATTTGAACCTAATTTATTAACGACACTATGACTTCTTATGTTTATAATTATACATCTTTTTAGGGTTTCAATAATAATATCCTTTACGAAAAGGCAATAAAAATATTGCATAGCGCTTCCGTGTGAAATACAAAACCAAGCAAACTGAATATATGCACCCTAATCCGAATAAATAGAAAATATTATTTTTTGCTCAAAAAAACATTACAACCTCTTCTCTTTACACTTTGATATCTATTGTTATATGTAGGGATCCAATAAAAATATCCTTGACGAAGCTCCAATTCCTCGACGTAAAAAACGAGAAAGGGATAATGGTGATGTGCATCCAATACATATTGCTCAGCGCTTGCGTCGTGAAAGAGAGAAGCAAACAAAAATAATACAATCTCAACCATATCCATTTCAACCAAGATTTTTCCCTGGTTTAATCCCCAGGCCATCCAAACGCGCAGCTTATGAACGAGATTGTATCGCGATCAAGAATAATTTTTATCAGCATCCGTCATTGTTAAAACCTGCGCCACCGGATTCTAATCGAATTCCTCCAGTTCCGATTTTAACACCTCAAGGGTTACATTCAACTAACTCAAATTCAATGGGTGCAGAAATCCTCCTTCCACCAAATAATATAGAGCATGCACATGACTCTCGTAACATTATATCTTCCATGCCTACATCACCACCAACTGAAGGGTTAGTTCAATGCAAATTATTTATAACTATATACCATAAGGAGTGTTACGATATATGTGAACTGTTTGAAACAAGTTCTTTTATTTTCTAGGTTATTACCAAATATTCAGTCAATCATTGATGAAGCTTGCGTACAAGAGGAGACATTGCCTACAAATATAGCCCCTTTGCTGCATCCTATTTAAGGAAGACACTACCTCGATAATATGAATATACAGTGTCCTCACTGCTCAGCATTGCATTGGAAAACCGAAAAGTTATCAAATTCATCTGTTGACCGCTCTGTCTTCGGAACATGTTGTTTGCAAGGAAAGATTCAACTTCCACAACTATTAACGCCTCCTCCAGAAATTCAATCATTATATGATGGCAATGATGATCAGTCAAATTCCTTTTGAAGTTATACCCGACTGTACAATGCGTCTAATGCTTTTACGATCTTAGGTGTATATATGGATGATAGAGTGGTTCCTGGTAGGGGTCCCAACGCATTTACAATCCATGGGGAATTGCGACATTGAACAGGGTTACTACAACCTCCAGCCGGTCAAGATCCAGTATATGCACAGTTGTACATTCACGATGCCGCAGTTGCATTAGAATATCGTTCTCGAAGAAACCCTCAGCTGCGAGAGGATGTCCTAAGAACAATCCAGGATAGTCTTTTGAGATACAACTCATTTTCGGGTAAGTTTAGACATGCAGCTGCAATTTTAAGTAGGGAAGATTTGAACAATCGCGATATCCCAACATACCTTCATTATAGTGCAGCAAAAGACCGTCGAACTAATAATTTACCCACGTCAGAGGAGGTTGCTGTCATATTACCTGGAGATGGTGCTGAATTCTCTGCGATGATAGATATTATTGTACGGTTAAGAGGGAGTGACCAGTTGATGCAGATAAATGAATGCCATCCAGCTTATTTACCACTACATTACGTATTGTTGTTTCCGTATGGTGAGCTTGGATGGGAACCAGATTTTAAGCAGTGGGATGTCAATCAAGGTAAAGCTTCATCAAAAAGACTTACACAATTGCAATATTATGGGTATCGTTTGTTTGAAAGACCTACCGAGTATTCAACTATCTTGAGGGGTAGAAGATTATTTCAAGAGTTTATTGTAGATGCATGGGCGGCAACAGAGCAGAATCGATTAACATATTATAGGCTCAACCAACAAAAATTACGATCTGATCTATACCAAGATCTGGTCGAGGTAGTTCCTGATGGGTTAGAGGCTAATCAAGTTGGTAAACGAGTAGTTTTGCCTTCTTCTTTTTCTGGGAGTCCAAGGCAAATGTTTGAAATCTTCCAAGATTCTATGGTCATAACTCGGTATAACCAACACCCTGATATTTTCTTAACTATGACTGCAAATCCGAATTGGCCCGAGATAAAAGATGCACTGTTACCACATCAAACGTCAATTGACCGCCCAGTCTTGGTGGCCCGCGTATTTGAATTGAAGCGACGAGCTTTGATGATGGAAATTGATAAGAAGAAAGTATTTGGTGCAAAGGTTGCACATGTTTTCACGATTGAATTCCAAAAGCGTGGGTTGCCGCACATGCATTTGCTTAATCCAAATGTTATATATATGTAAGATTCATAAATCAATGATTTCATAACACCTTAATCCAAATGTTATAAATCACTTAATAATCTCATAATCTAATATTATTAATATTACCACAATATTTCAATCATTTCTTAAACTTATAAACAATTTATTTTAATTGTTTACACTTTACTAATTAATGCATTTAATCATCCTAAAATGTCAAACTCATAAAATTTTATCACCAATAACCAAAACCCTCATCAAAAATCTGCATATACCTTATACAGGATTCCCAAGCCATAAAATCCTATTTTTCAATTTTGTTATTTCACATAATATATTTAATTCATTTACTCATAACTAGACCATTTCATGAAAAATACCAAATCAGTACAAACAAATTTTCTTTTTTGGGATTTAGCATAACATAGTCCCATATTGAACATTTATTTTTCTCGAAATTTTTAAAATTCATTTACTATTTTCCATATGGCCAAAACTGTCGAATATTTAGACATTTATCATAAATTGTACGTTTATTCAAAAATTCCGAAATTTACAAAGTATACTTATGTTATATATATGTACTTCCAATAAAAATTTCACCAATTTTGGAGTTAACCACAAGGAGTTATAAGGGTTTATTTTTAAAATAGTCTTTTCTCATAAAATTTATAACTCCTAATCTATACATCTAAAAATTACCATTTTTGGACACAATCAAGAAAACTCATCAAATTATTATTTCAAATTTTTCTAGAATTTTTTAGAGTAGAAAATTTACGAAACTAAAAAACATAATAACCCTTAAAATCCCTTACCTCAAAAGAGCAGTACTTCTGACCGGAACATCGGATGTAAATTCGAAGGAAACTTACACTGAATAACAACTCTCAAAGTATCTAAATACTCACAAAAATACGCTCGACAATATAGAGAGAAAGAAAACTTATTTCTGGTGTGAATTTCAATTCTAACATAAGTACCTATTTATAAAAAAATGCTAGAACGCCAAAGAAAACTAAATTAATAAAATAATATATTTATTTATTTATTCTCAATTCCTACGCCACCAACCATCTAAGACCAGCCAACATGTTTGAAAAACTTTTCCAACACATGTTTTCAAAATAAAATAAAAGTGGGCCCCACCCAAAATTTTAAAAAATTTATTTTATTTTTTGAAACTCCAGTAATTCATAAAAAATAGCCTATTTATCAGAACAATACTAATATTATGTCCATTCCACACGAAATTGAATTCTCTAAAACTTTACAGAAGAAAGTTTTTCAAAATTCCAAAGAGAAAATATATGAATTCCACAAACGAATGATTTTAACACCTCTTAAAATTCATAAAAAATCATATGTTAATTTTTAATGGTTCAAAATTTGTGGACATAGACTCAACTTATATATGTATAACATATCCAAAAATCACAACGATCCAACGGTCGGATTAAAATTATAACTAACGCAGTAGAGCTTTAAGAACACCAATTTGATCTTTTAATACCTCCAATCCGACAAAATACTGATAAAACACCTTAACATTAATTCTTTCATTTATAACCACATAAATAAATCCATCATTTATATCCGCGTCAAATAAATATTTTCTTATCATATAAATCAATAATTAATTATTCATAAATAATATTACAGAATCGCAACAATGACAACAAGATAGTTCTCAGGAAAGAGGAGGCTTTCCGATAAGGATTTCTCCTTACTGGCGCAATTAGGTGACCAAACCTCTCCTTGACAAAACTTTCTAGACATTGCCAATAATGTTATCTAATAATATTATTCAAATAATATGAATTATTAATCTGAAAATGGAAAATACTGTGCCGTGACAATTATTGAAACAACAATAATATAAAATATCAACGCAATAATTATTGAATCAATAAAATAAAATATTGAACAGTAATTACTGTAAAAATTATTGAGTATTGCCTTCTTACGTAAGAATCAATAATTCAAAAATACTGTGTAATACCGTGTGCTACTGTGCAACCATGCGTATTACTGTATTTTAACCATCGGGTATTTCAACAGTGTTAACGGTAACAATAGTTATTCTGTTATGGGCCCACAAATGGCTGCGCCGTCGTACGAATATTCGGACCATCTCACTATTTTCCTGTTATCCTCGCTCGACCTAGCTATACTCTTATTACCTGAAAGGAATTGTGAAGCAAAAAGAGTGAGCACAACTAGCCCAGTAAAGAATATCATGACTAAAGATAATTAAATTATCAATAGCCATCATCAGTAATAAATCAGAGATTTAAAACATATGGTAGATGATAAAACTTTTCAACCATAGTTGCAGCGGAACGAGCAATCCATTAGAAGAGTCAAATAGACCATCATGACTATTATATTCTCCATGTTAAAAGTCCACCAATAATGTTTTATCCCTGTAACATCAATCAATAATTTCTGTCCACAATCATATGAATAACTCATAATCATAATTGCGATTCTAAATTCCTCTTCGCACCCAGGATGAAGATAATTTTCATCACTTATCTTCACCTGAAACATCAAAAATTATGGTTATACCAAATCACAATTTTTACTCATAATCATACTAATAAATTCATCTTTCCACTACAGTCAAAGATATTCATTAACAATTCATCTTTGCACTACAGGCCAAAGACATAACTGTATTTTAGAAGAGTCAAGTAGAGCATGATATTTACTATCTTTTACGAATCAAAAGTGTATAATTAATATTTTTATCGCTGAGACTCAACTTAATAAATAATCCACATCATCGAATCATCCCTACACTACGGCCAAGGATATTCATGTAATCATTAAAGGTCATGATTATACCGAATAATCCCTGGTTATAATCATACCAATAACTGTCCATCAATACACTACGGGCCAATGATGACTTTTACCACATCATCTATAACATTACGAGTCATGATTATACCGAATGATCCCTAATCGTAATCATACCAATAAACAGTTCATCTATCCACATAAGCCAAAGATATTCATCAATCAATAGTTCATCTTTGCACGTAAGCCAAAGATATATAACTGTAAAAACCAATAATCAACAGTCCATCTTTGCACGTAAGCCAAAGATATACAAATGTAAAACCAATAATCAACAGTCCATCATTGCATGTAAGCCAAAGATATACAACTGTAAAACAAATAATCAACAGTCCATCTATGCACGTAAGCCAAAGATGACTTTCATCACAATATAAACATGAGGATGATGACAATGATATAAGCATTAATCATTCAAAAACGCCAGACTCATAATATTTCATCACCAATGATCAAATTCCTCATCCAAAAATCTACATATACCTTATATAGGATTTTGAAGCCCTAAAATCCTATTTACCAATTCTTCAACTTCACATAACATATTTAACTCATATGTTTGTAACTAAACATTTTAATGAAAAATTACCAAATCAACTTATTATTTTTCTATCCTTTGTCCAAACATATATACATATATTTCATACACAAAAAGTATTCTTTTATAATTTTTCAACTCCCTCAAGTATTTTTCAAAAATTAATTTCTAATTAATTTCTTAAGAAATTAGTTACCTCAAATTTAACTCCAGAAATTCCCAAATCGTGGCAGGATCTTACACATGTTAACGTGAGCTTCCAGTTTAAATTTCATGGTCATCAGAGTTATAGAACTCCGGTTATAGCATTTTTCATCAGAAAAACCTAAATATTGAAATAGTCATAACTTGCTCATTTTAAGTCAGAATGAGCTCATTTTTGGACAGGAGGTACTTTATACCATATATTTTCATGTCCCAAAAGGCTGGAATTTTTATCACAAATTAAGTGGCCGAAAATGACCTTTTAAATTTTTGGGCAGTAGCTTTTTGGTACTTTACAGTTTTTGACTCCTTTGCTAAAATAAATCCACACGAAAATCTACAATACCTTTTTCAGTTATTCCACTTGGATAAGATAGAAAACTTATAGATCTAACTCTAGAACTTGACCACACTCAAAAATTTGAAATATAATAGGAATATGGTCAATTGAATTTCATATTTCATTCTCACCAAAATCTGATTTTCAAACCTTTGTGATTTCTAAGAAACTTTCATGTTTTCACATAATAACCAACATATCTTATCATGACAATGACATAATAATTCAATAAAACAAGTTCAAAAATAAATTTTAAAGATTTATAAGTTAATTTATCCTGATCTCAATAATGTCCAAATTATCAACATGATACTGCTTTGTGGAGAAAAAAT
Organism: Panax japonicus; assembly: GCA_020205505.1. Lineage (NCBI taxonomy): Eukaryota > Viridiplantae > Streptophyta > Magnoliopsida > Apiales > Araliaceae > Panax > Panax japonicus. Next base: position 4,416,742 of record CM035098.1, on the reverse strand, counting down.
CAAGAATTCTAAGAAGAATATTTTTACGAAAAGATACTGGATGAAGCGCAAATATCCAGGATATTCCACTAATTTCAAGGAATATAGAAGCCAAAGCTTTAACCAATTGTGTATAATAGAATATATGAAACTGCAAATGGATTTTCGCCCGCCATGCGGTAATCCACGTATACAGATCATTTCCATAATTTAATAAGAAATGAATACAAAGGATCATTAACCATGCATGCGGTAATCCACACAGACAGGTTATTCTAACAGAATAATAAAGAATGGAATAACAGAAGGATTCATCATGAAAGTAGTATACACACAAGCCAATCATGTTTGATGATAAAGCATATACTTTGTAAACAATCTTATTCATTTATTAATAAAAAGATATTAATTTATTAAAGGCTTTTAATTATCTACATGATGCTGTTTTATAATATGTGATAAACCCATAGTTTTAAGCAATGCTTTCAGAATAATGATGATGATCATTATAATGAGATCTAAATTCTTAGAAAGCTTAAAACTAAAATAGTTCCCAATCGTTGGATTACTAAATTGGGGATTAGTGAATCCGGATAGATTGGTACATACGTTGCTTGCTCATTGGATGAGGATGATTGATCTCATGATCATTTGTGTGGAGACACTAAAGCAAGTATGTAGGTGCTTATTAGAGAATAAGTTCACTGAACGTGGCTCGCTAAGGAATACCTAATGGAGTTTTACTTTCATGTCAATAGGAATTCCTGTAGTGATAGTAGTACAAGTGATCCTTGGACTTGAGATCATCATAGTATCTTGTGTATGATGAGTTATACTTTGACTTATTCCTTAAGACCCTTAGGGTATATCAAAGGGTATGCTTGGGTATAATAAGTTATACATGGAGATAATGTATGATCAATAAAGAATCTACCACTTCTAGGAAAAGAAGAGAAATGTCCTATGTGATTCGATAAATGACAACCCAGTAGTTCTTGGCCAAGGCAGAATGAAATTAGAAAGGAGTTTCTAATTTGCATTATTTGGGGTTGTGCATTTAAGAGTCGAAATACATATAATTAAATAAAATAAGACTTGACAGAAATTCCATGTCTTATATTTAATTGTGACATTGTATGATGGAAGGATTGAATTGTACGGTAACTATTTACTCAAAGGTTCTTTTATGATTAATGTTGAAATCTATATTATCTGGAAAGTCGTTGATCGCTAGGGAGGCTTATCCCTATTGTAGAATAAATATTATTTATTTAAATAAATTATTAGTTTAATTTATTTATTTAAATAAGATTAGAATTGTTCTAATTGATTTATTCACAACCGGATTAATATGGAGAACCTAAAGGGTCACACCATAAAAGGAAGAATAATTATTTAAGAAGTTAATGACATAATCGTAATAATAAGTTAAGTATATTTAATTTAATCTATGGTGATAGAATAAATTAAATAGCTTAATATTTATTATTTAATATTTTGGAAATATTAAATATAAATTAATAAGAGGAGTCTTATTATTATTATTACTATTATTATTATTTAATTCCTAAAGGAGTTTGGGAATTAATTAATAAAAGTACTCTCAAATATCCTAATAGGATTAGGAGGCAAATTAATTAAAAGAGTTTAATTAATTATCCCTAATAAGATTAGGGAGCTTAATTAATTAAAAGGTTAATTAATTATTCCTAATAAGATTAGGAGCCTAATTAATTAAAAGAGTTTAATTAATTAAAATAAAACTCAATTCCTTAATTGTTAAGGATGGGTTGCCCACATCTATAAATAAGAGGAGTCTTATTATGGGTGAGAGAGAGGTCGACGTATTATTAGAATACGTAATTACAATAGTTGGGAGAGTACGCCTTTTTCTATAGAGATAGAAAAATTAGGGTTTAGCTAACCACCCATCTTCTTCTTCTTCCTTGGTGGATCACCTCTAGAGGCCAAACACTTGGGTGGCTAACGTTGATCAAAGGAATGGACTAAACACGGTGGATTCAAGTTGAACGCGAAAAGTATTGAAGGTGAACTTGTACCTGAGGAAGCTCGGATCTTCAAAGGTACGATTTTATTCTTTATCTTTTCGTTTAATTAATAATTGTGCATAAAGGGTGATCCGGGTTTATGGTTTGTAAAATTTTTTAAACTCTGATTTTACACGTTTTCGCATTATTTTTGCAATTTGATTGCGTTCATGAATATTACAAACCTAACACATCATGCGTGCGATAGACTGCACAGACAGGTTATTCCCAATAGAATAATAAAGAATGGAACCAGGTCATACGTAAACGTACAGACAGGATATTCTGACATAATAATAAAGAACGGAACCAGGTCAGGCAAAATTCGTACCGACAGGATATTCTAACAGAATAATAAAGAATGGAATAACAACAGAAATCACCATGCATGCGATAGACCGCACAGACAGGTTATTCCAGCAGAATAATAATTGATGGAACCAGGTCAGGCGTAATACGCACCGACATGATATTCCAACAGAATGATAAAGAATGGAATAACAGAAGAATTTCACCATGTATGCGATACTTCACATAGACAGGTTATTCCAACATAATAATAAAGAATGGAATAACAGAAGAATTTCACCAAGTATAGGGGAGTCCGCATATACAGGTTATTCCAACAGAATAATAAAGAATGGAATAACAGAAGTTCTCTTCATGAATACGAAAGAAATAATACACCTTACTATAATAATAATATCCCTTACCAAAGAAGAAAACTGGATACTGGAATAGTGAGGTAGCAGACTTCTCTTCTTATTTCTTTCTATAGATTTTCTCTCTATAGCTTCTCTCTATAATTTTTCTCTCTAGAGTTTCAGTGAATTCGTAAGAAATAATGAAGGAATGAGCTTCTATTTATAGGAGAATGGACTGAATAGTAACTAATTCATGAACGGTCCAGATTGATTTACTTTTAAAGGGACGGTCCATATTGATTTACTATTAAAACTTAAAGCAACGGTCCATACTGATTCACTATTAAAACTTTAAATCACCGATCCATATTGATTCACTATTAAAACTTTAAACCAGCGATCCATATTGATTTATTATTAAAACTTTAAGCCAACGATCCATATTGATTTACTATTATAATTTCAACCAATGGTCTGAAAAATTAGCACATCTCCTCATGGAATAATATTGTACCCAAAATGATTTGGACCGAAAAGAAATATATTTTTTGGGTGAATAGTACCCTATGAATAGTACCCCGGCACGAAAAGTGTCTCAAATACCCGAGTGAATAATACTAGAGTAAATAGTAATTTGGGTGAATAATAACCCGTGAATAGTAACTCGTGAATAGTACTTCGACACAAAAAGTGTCACAAATACCCGAATGAATAATATTAGAGTGAATAGTAATCGGGTGAATAGTAACCTGTGAATAGTACTCCGACACAAAAAGTGCCCCAAATACCCGATCGAATAATATAACCTCCAGACATCAATTATTATCGAAATAAATGTCGATTTCCACTAACACTAATAATTCCAATATAATGGAACTATTAATTTCATCTTTAATCAATACGAACTTATTCATCATTAATATTATAACTCACAATATTTAACAACCAGGTCGTTCCCAGGAAAGAGGGGGCTTTCCAATAAGGATTTCTCCCTATTGGCGCGCAATTAGGTGACCAAACCTCTCCTTGACAGAACTTCTAGACATTATAAATATTGTAATTTTATAATATGAATAACTTTGTCGTCTCAATTATTTATCTAATAATATATAAAATATTATGCAGATGATACTGTGACAATAATTGAATCAATAATATGAGAGATATGATGCAGCAATTATTGTAACAATAATTGAGTATAACTGAGTGACTTTTCACATAAGCATCAATAATCAATACAGTGTGCTACTATGCAACCACGCGTATTTTACCACCGATTATTTTATGTCAACTTGCTTACTTTGAAAAAAATTCAAATATGACCCTTAACTTTAAACTTTTATCAATTTAACTATTTACCAAAATATAAAAATTGAATACTTTTATTTCATAAAATTCAGGGTCTCACAGATATTCATTAAATCATCAATGGTCATGACTATACCGAATAATCCCTGGTCATAATCATACCAAAAACTGTTCATCAATGCACTACAGGCCACTTAGGACTTTTACCACATCATTAGTCACATTACGGCCATGATTATACCGAATAATCACTGGTCATAATCATACCAAGTCCATCTATGCACGTAAGTCAAAGATGACTTTTATCACAATATAAGCATGAGGATGATGACAATGACATAATAATTCAATAAAACAAGTTCAAGGATAAATTTTAAAGATTTATAATTTAATTTATCCAGAAATCAATAATGCCCAAATTGTCAACATGATACTGATTTGTGGAGTAAAATTCAAGAAAAATATTCATGTACCAAAAATAATTTGGAAAAACAAGAAATATATTTTTTAGGTAAATAGTACCCCGTGAATAGTACTTCGGAAATAGTACTGTGACGCCCCCAAAATAGGTATACATCACCCATCTTGAGTCGCCAAATACATGGTACAGAAAACAAATACAAACTTAATTATACAACCGTCGTGTAATATACGACAAACATATACTGTGAGCTTTAATAGGAATATTGTCATTTAGACAATATCCATACTCAAAGGAGTTCTCATTACAAACTTGCTCATTTTAAGTCAGAATGAGCTCATTTTTAGACAGGAGTTACCTTATACCATATAATTTTATTTCCCAAAAGGCCAGAATTTTTCTCACAAATTAAGTGACCGAAATAGCCCTTTTAAAAACATGGGCAGTAGCTTTTTCGGTATTGGCAGCTTTTGACTCCTTTGCTAAAATTAGTCCACACAAAAATCTACAACACCTTTTCCAACAATTCCACTTGGATAAGTTACAAAACTCATAGACCTAACTCTAGAACTTGACGTCACTCAAAAACTCGAAATATAATAGGAGATATGGTCAATTGAATTTCATGTTCCGTTTTCACCAAAATCTGAATTTTAACCCTTTGTGATTTCTAAGAAACTTTCATGTTTTCACATAATAACCAATATAACTTATCACGATAATGACATAATAATTCAATAAAACAAGTTCAAGAATAAATTCTAGAGATTTATAAGTTACTTTATCCTGAACTCAATAATGTCCAAATTATCAACATGATACTTCTTTGTAGAGTAAAATTCAAGAATGCTCAGAAGAATAATTCCATGAAAAGATACTGGATGAAGCGCAAATATCAAGGATATTCTACTAATTTCACAGAGTATAGAAGTTAAAGCTTTAATCAACTGAGTATAAGAGAATATTTGAAACTGTAAATGGATTTTCGTCAGCCATGCAGTAATCCACGTATACAGATCATTTCCACAATTTAATAAGGAATGAATACAAAGGATCATTCACCATGCATGTGGTAATCCACATAAACAGGTTATTCCAACAGAATAATAAAGAATGGAATAACAGAAGGATTCACCATGCATGCGATAGAGACCGCACAGACAGGTTATTCCCAGCATAATAATAAATAATGGAACCAGGTCCGGCGTAAACGCACATACAGGATATTCCGACAGAATAATAAATACGGAATAATAAATAATGGAACCAGGTCCGGCGTAGAACGCACAGACAGGATGTTCCGACAGAATAATAAATGCGGAATAATAAATAATGGAACCAGGTCTGGAGTAGAACGCACAGACAGGATATTCCGACAAAATAATAAATGCGAAATGATAAATAATGGAACCAAGTCAGGTAAAATTCGCACCAACAGGATATTCCGATAGAATAATAAAGAACGAAATAATAGAAGAATTTCACCACGTATGCGGTACTTCGCATAAACAGGTTATTCCAACATAATAATATAGAATATAATAATTGAAGAATTTCACCATGTATGTAGTACTTCGCATAAACAGGTTATTCCAACATAATAATAAAGAATGGAATAACAGAAGGATTTAACCAAGTATAGGGTATTCCGCGTATTCAGGTTATTCCAACAGAATAATAAAGAATGTAATAACAGAAGGATTTCACCAAGTATGCGGTACTTCACATAAACAAGTTATTCCAACATAATAATAAAGAATATAATAACAGAAGTTCTCTTCATGAATAAGAAAGAATAACACCCCTTACTTTAGAAAGAAGTTGGATACTGGAGTAGTGAAGTAGCAAAATACTTTTCTTCTTTCTCTCTATAGTTTTTCTCTCAAGAGTTCCAGTGAATTCGTAAGAAATAATGAAGGAATGAGCTTCTATTTATAGAAGAATAGAATGAATACTAACTAATTCATGAATGGTCCAGATTGATTTACTTTTAAATGGACTGTCCATATTGATTTACTATTAAAACTTAAAGCAACGGTCTATACTGATTTACTATTAAAACTTTTAAACCAGCGATCCATATTGATTCACTATTATAACTTTTCCACCAGCGGTCCATATTGATTCACTATTATAACTTTCCACAAGTGGTCCATATTGATTCACTATTATAACTTCAACCAACGGTCTGAAAAATTAGCACATCTCCTTATGGAATAATATTGTACCCAAAAATGATTTGGACCGAAAATAAATATATTGTTTGGGTGAATAGTACCCCGTGAATAGTACTCATGAATAGTAACTCGAGAATAGTAACTCATGAATAGTAGTAACTCGTGAATAGTAGTTCGTGAATAGTAATTCATAAATAGTAACTCGTGAATAGTAACACATTAATAGTAACTCGTGAATAGTATTCCGACATGAAAAGTGTCCCAAATACCCGAGTGAACAATATAACCTCCAGACATCAATTATTATCGAAATAATTATCAATTTCTACTAACACTAATAATTCCCACACAATGGACTATCAATTTCATCTTTAATCAACACGACTTATTCATCATTAATATTACAACTCACAATATTTAACAACCAGGTCGTTCCTAGGAAAGAGGAGGCTTTCCAATAAGGATTTCTCCCTATTGGCGCGCAATTAGGTGACCAAACCTCTCCTTGACAGAACTTCTAGACATTATAAATATTGTAATTTAATAATATGAATAACTTTGTCATCTCAATTATTGATTTAATAATATAACATATTGTGCAGATGATATTGTGACAATAATCGAATCAATAACATGAGAGATATGATGCAGCAATTACTGAAGCAATAATTGAGTATAACTGAGTGACTTCTCACGTAAGCATCAATAATCAATACCGTGTGCTACTATGCAATCACGCGTATTACTGTACTTTTACTACCGAGTAGTTCAACAATTTTAACGGTAAAACTTCCGCCATTATTTTCATAAAAATAATTCTGTCGTTTTATTACTACGACAATACTTCCGTTGTGGGTTCACCAATGATTGTACTGTCGTACGGATATTTTCTGACAAAAACAATATTCCCCGACCAATCGAATATTATAAAACAACTTGCATACTTTGCAAAATTTATAAATATTACCCACAACTATAACATTATATAAAATCCACATCATAATATTAAAAAAATATTTTTGAGAAATTTAAATCATTATTCATAAAATTTGGGGTCTCACAAGTACCCCGTGAATAGTATCCCGACATGAAAAGTGTCCCAAATACCTTAGTGAATGATACTAGAGTGAATAGTAATCGGGTGAATAGTAACTCGTGAATAGTAATTCGTGAATAGTACTTCGGCACGAAAAGTGCCCGAATACCCGAGTGAATAATACTAAAATAAATAGTAACCGGGTGAATAGTAACCCGTGAATAGTAACTCGTAACAGAAAAATACCAAAAAATGATATTTCATGACGAGTACAAAAGAAATGATATTCCAGACGAGTATAATAGAATATACGAAACTCCAAATGGATTGAAACAACCCGGGTCAAATCCCGAGTTCGGAACAAATCTCAGGTCAAATCCCAAGTCCGAATCGAATCAAATCCATCAAAATAAGGCCCCAAACCACTGGCCCAATAGTATCTTCTTGGGTCATCTATCCCACCACAGGCTCCCAAAAGGTCATGACTTGAAGGTACTATTGGTAGTAACTTTATTTCCTTATATGCAGACAAATTTTTCCCCCTATCTTTCGATGTGGGACTGGGGTGTTACAAACTCCTCCACTTAAATTTCTGACGTCCCCGTCAGAACGTCAGAACCGATCACACACACGGCCCAAAGATCTTTGCCTCTCTAGCCATTGTGGGATAATACCGGTTGGCTTCGTGTCCCCACCTCTGTACCTTCATCTCTCCATTGTGGGATAATACCACCAGCCTTCGTGTCCCCACCTCCGGCAACCCGATCGAATGACCGGACCCGAGCTTTCGAGAGTCGGCTCTGATACCATATGAAACAACCCGGGTTAAATCCCGAGTCCGGAACAAATCTCGGGTCAAATCCCAAGTCCGAATCGAATCAAATCCATCAAAATAAGGCCTCAAACCACTGGCCCAATAGTATCTTTTTGGGTCATCTAGCCCACCACAGGCTCCCAAAAGGTCATGACTTGAAGGTACTATTGGTAGTAACTTTATTTCCTTATATGCAGACAAATTTTTCCCCCTATCTTTCGATGTGGGACTGGGGTGTTACATGGATTTTCACCCGCCATGCGATAATCCACGTAGACAGATCATTTCCAAAATTTAATAAAGAATGAATACGAAGGATCATTCACCATGCATGCGGTAATCCACATAGACAGGTTATTCCAACAAAATAATAAAGAATGGAATAACAGAAGAATTCACTATGCATGCGGTAATCCACATAGACAGGTTATTCCAACAGAATAATAAATATTGGAACCAGGTCATGCGTAATCCGCACAGACAGGATATTCAAACAGAATAAAAAGAACGGAACCAGGTCATGAGTAATCAGCACAGACATGATATTCCAACAGAATAACAACAGAATTCACCAGGCATGCGATAAACCGCACAGACAGGTTATTCCAATAGAATAATAAAGAATGGAATAACAGAAGAATTTCTAATTTGCATTATTTGGGGTTGTGCATTTAAGAGTCGAAATACATATAATTAAATAAAATAAGACTTGACAGAAATTCCATTTCTTATATTTAATTGGGACATTGTATGATGGAAGGATTGAATTGTACGGTAACTATTTACTCAAAGGTTCTTTTATGATTAATGTTGAAATCTATATTATCTGGAAAGTCGTTGATCGCTAGGGAGGCTTATCCCTATTGTAGAATAAATATTATTTATTTAAATAAATTATTAGTTTAATTTATTTATTTAAATAAGATTAGAATTGTTCTAATTGATTTATTCACAACCGGATTAATATGGAGAACCTAAAGGGTCACACCATAAAAGGAAGAATAATTATTTAAGAAGTTAATGACATAATCGTAATAATAAGTTAAGTATATTTAATTTAATCTATGGTGATAGAATAAATTAAATAGCTTAATATTTATTATTTAATATTTTGGAAATATTAAATATAAATTAATAAGAGGAGTCTTATTATTATTATTACTATTATTATTATTTAATTCCTAAAGGAGTTTGGGAATTAATTAATAAAAGTACTCTCAAATATCCTAATAGGATTAGGAGGCAAATTAATTAAAAGAGTTTAATTAATTATCCCTAATAAGATTAGGGAGCTTAATTAATTAAAAGGTTAATTAATTATTCCTAATAAGATTAGGAGCCTAATTAATTAAAAGAGTTTAATTAATTAAAATAAAACTCAATTCCTTAATTGTTAAGGATGGGTTGCCCACATCTATAAATAAGAGGAGTCTTATTATGGGTGAGAGAGAGGTCGACGTATTATTAGAATACGTAATTACAATAGTTGGGAGAGTACGCCTTTTTCTATAGAGATAGAAAAATTAGGGTTTAGCTAACCACCCATCTTCTTCTTCTTCCTTGGTGGATCACCTCTAGAGGCCAAACACTTGGGTGGCTAACGTTGATCAAAGGAATGGACTAAACACGGTGGATTCAAGTTGAACGCGAAAAGTATTGAAGGTGAACTTGTACCTGAGGAAGCTCGGATCTTCAAAGGTACGATTTTATTCTTTATCTTTTCGTTTAATTAATAATTGTGCATAAAGGGTGATCCGGGTTTATGGTTTGTAAAATTTTTTAAACTCTGATTTTACACGTTTTCGCATTATTTTTGCAATTTGATTGCGTTCATGAATATTACAAACCTAACACATCATGCGTGCGATAGACTGCACAGACAGGTTATTCCCAATAGAATAATAAAGAATGGAACCAGGTCATACGTAAACGTACAGACAGGATATTCTGACATAATAATAAAGAACGGAACCAGGTCAGGCAAAATTCGTACCGACAGGATATTCTAACAGAATAATAAAGAATGGAATAACAACAGAAATCACCATGCATGCGATAGACCGCACAGACAGGTTATTCCAGCAGAATAATAATTGATGGAACCAGGTCAGGCGTAATACGCACCGACATGATATTCCAACAGAATGATAAAGAATGGAATAACAGAAGAATTTCACCATGTATGCGATACTTCACATAGACAGGTTATTCCAACATAATAATAAAGAATGGAATAACAGAAGAATTTCACCAAGTATAGGGGAGTCCGCATATACAGGTTATTCCAACAGAATAATAAAGAATGGAATAACAGAAGTTCTCTTCATGAATACGAAAGAAATAATACACCTTACTATAATAATAATATCCCTTACCAAAGAAGAAAACTGGATACTGGAATAGTGAGGTAGCAGACTTCTCTTCTTATTTCTTTCTATAGATTTTCTCTCTATAGCTTCTCTCTATAATTTTTCTCTCTAGAGTTTCAGTGAATTCGTAAGAAATAATGAAGGAATGAGCTTCTATTTATAGGAGAATGGACTGAATAGTAACTAATTCATGAACGGTCCAGATTGATTTACTTTTAAAGGGACGGTCCATATTGATTTACTATTAAAACTTAAAGCAACGGTCCATACTGATTCACTATTAAAACTTTAAATCACCGATCCATATTGATTCACTATTAAAACTTTAAACCAGCGATCCATATTGATTTATTATTAAAACTTTAAGCCAACGATCCATATTGATTTACTATTATAATTTCAACCAATGGTCTGAAAAATTAGCACATCTCCTCATGGAATAATATTGTACCCAAAATGATTTGGACCGAAAAGAAATATATTTTTTGGGTGAATAGTACCCTATGAATAGTACCCCGGCACGAAAAGTGTCTCAAATACCCGAGTGAATAATACTAGAGTAAATAGTAATTTGGGTGAATAATAACCCGTGAATAGTAACTCGTGAATAGTACTTCGACACAAAAAGTGTCACAAATACCCGAATGAATAATATTAGAGTGAATAGTAATCGGGTGAATAGTAACCTGTGAATAGTACTCCGACACAAAAAGTGCCCCAAATACCCGATCGAATAATATAACCTCCAGACATCAATTATTATCGAAATAAATGTCGATTTCCACTAACACTAATAATTCCAATATAATGGAACTATTAATTTCATCTTTAATCAATACGAACTTATTCATCATTAATATTATAACTCACAATATTTAACAACCAGGTCGTTCCCAGGAAAGAGGGGGCTTTCCAATAAGGATTTCTCCCTATTGGCGCGCAATTAGGTGACCAAACCTCTCCTTGACAGAACTTCTAGACATTATAAATATTGTAATTTTATAATATGAATAACTTTGTCGTCTCAATTATTTATCTAATAATATATAAAATATTATGCAGATGATACTGTGACAATAATTGAATCAATAATATGAGAGATATGATGCAGCAATTATTGTAACAATAATTGAGTATAACTGAGTGACTTTTCACATAAGCATCAATAATCAATACAGTGTGCTACTATGCAACCACGCGTATTTTACCACCGATTATTTTATGTCAACTTGCTTACTTTGAAAAAAATTCAAATATGACCCTTAACTTTAAACTTTTATCAATTTAACTATTTACCAAAATATAAAAATTGAATACTTTTATTTCATAAAATTCAGGGTCTCACAGATATTCATTAAATCATCAATGGTCATGACTATACCGAATAATCCCTGGTCATAATCATACCAAAAACTGTTCATCAATGCACTACAGGCCACTTAGGACTTTTACCACATCATTAGTCACATTACGGCCATGATTATACCGAATAATCACTGGTCATAATCATACCAAGTCCATCTATGCACGTAAGTCAAAGATGACTTTTATCACAATATAAGCATGAGGATGATGACAATGACATAATAATTCAATAAAACAAGTTCAAGGATAAATTTTAAAGATTTATAATTTAATTTATCCAGAAATCAATAATGCCCAAATTGTCAACATGATACTGATTTGTGGAGTAAAATTCAAGAAAAATATTCATGTACCAAAAATAATTTGGAAAAACAAGAAATATATTTTTTAGGTAAATAGTACCCCGTGAATAGTACTTCGGAAATAGTACTGTGACGCCCCCAAAATAGGTATACATCACCCATCTTGAGTCGCCAAATACATGGTACAGAAAACAAATACAAACTTAATTATACAACCGTCGTGTAATATACGACAAACATATACTGTGAGCTTTAATAGGAATATTGTCATTTAGACAATATCCATACTCAAAGGAGTTCTCATTACAAACTTGCTCATTTTAAGTCAGAATGAGCTCATTTTTAGACAGGAGTTACCTTATACCATATAATTTTATTTCCCAAAAGGCCAGAATTTTTCTCACAAATTAAGTGACCGAAATAGCCCTTTTAAAAACATGGGCAGTAGCTTTTTCGGTATTGGCAGCTTTTGACTCCTTTGCTAAAATTAGTCCACACAAAAATCTACAACACCTTTTCCAACAATTCCACTTGGATAAGTTACAAAACTCATAGACCTAACTCTAGAACTTGACGTCACTCAAAAACTCGAAATATAATAGGAGATATGGTCAATTGAATTTCATGTTCCGTTTTCACCAAAATCTGAATTTTAACCCTTTGTGATTTCTAAGAAACTTTCATGTTTTCACATAATAACCAATATAACTTATCACGATAATGACATAATAATTCAATAAAACAAGTTCAAGAATAAATTCTAGAGATTTATAAGTTACTTTATCCTGAACTCAATAATGTCCAAATTATCAACATGATACTTCTTTGTAGAGTAAAATTCAAGAATGCTCAGAAGAATAATTCCATGAAAAGATACTGGATGAAGCGCAAATATCAAGGATATTCTACTAATTTCACAGAGTATAGAAGTTAAAGCTTTAATCAACTGAGTATAAGAGAATATTTGAAACTGTAAATGGATTTTCGTCAGCCATGCAGTAATCCACGTATACAGATCATTTCCATAATTTAATAAGGAATGAATACAAAGGATCATTCACCATGCATGTGGTAATCCACATAAACAGGTTATTCCAACAGAATAATAAAGAATGGAATAACAGAAGGATTCACCATGCATGCGATAGAGACCGCACAGACAGGTTATTCCCAGCATAATAATAAATAATGGAACCAGGTCCGGCGTAAACGCACATACATGATATTCCGACAGAATAATAAATACGGAATAATAAATAATGGAACCAGGTCCGGCGTAGAACGCACAGACAGGATGTTCCGACAGAATAATAAATACGGAATAATAAATAATGGAACCAAGTCTGGAGTAGAACGCACAGACAGGATATTCCGACAAAATAATAAATGCGAAATGATAAATAATGGAACCAAGTCAGGCAAAATTCGCACCAACAGGATATTCCGATAGAATAATAAAGAACGAAATAATAGAAGAATTTCACCACGTATGCGGTACTTCGCTTAAACAAGTTATTCCAACATAATAATATAGAATATAATAATTGAAGAATTTCACCATGTATGTAGTACTTCGCATAAACAGGTTATTCCAACATAATAATAAAGAATGGAATAACAGAAGGATTTAACCAAGTATAGGGTATTCCGCGTATTCAGGTTATTCCAACAGAATAATAAAGAATGTAATAACAGAAGGATTTCACCAAGTATGCGGTACTTCACATAAACAAGTTATTCCAACATAATAATAAAGAATATAATAACAGAAGTTCTCTTCATGAATAAGAAAGAATAACACCCCTTACTTTAGAAAGAAGTTGGATACTGGAGTAGTGAAGTAGCAAAATACTTTTCTTCTTTCTCTCTATAGTTTTTCTCTCAAGAGTTCCAGTGAATTCGTAAGAAATAATGAAGGAATGAGCTTCTATTTATAGAAGAATAGAATGAATACTAACTAATTCATGAATGGTCCAGATTGATTTACTTTTAAATGGACTGTCCATATTGATTTACTATTAAAACTTAAAGCAACGGTCTATACTGATTTACTATTAAAACTTTTAAACCAGCGATCCATATTGATTCACTATTATAACTTTTCCACCAGCGGTCCATATTGATTCACTATTATAACTTTCCACAAGTGGTCCATATTGATTCACTATTATAACTTCAACCAACGGTCTGAAAAATTAGCACATCTCCTTATGGAATAATATTGTACCAAAAAATGATTTGGACCGAAAATAAATATATTGTTTGGGTGAATAGTACCCCGTGAATAGTTCTCGTGAATAGTAACTCAAGAATAGTAACTCATGAATAGTAGTAACTCGTGAATAGTAGTTCGTGAATAGTAATTCATAAATAGTAACTCGTGAATAGTAACACATTAATAGTAACTCGTGAATAGTATTCCGACATGAAAAGTGTCCCAAATACCCGAGTGAACAATATAACCTCCAGACATCAATTATTATCGAAATAATTATCAATTTCTACTAACACTAATAATTCCCACACAATGGACTATCAATTTCATCTTTAATCAACACGACTTATTCATCATTAATATTACAACTCACAATATTTAACAACCAGGTCGTTCCTAGGAAAGAGGAGGCTTTCCAATAAGGATTTCTCCCTATTGGCGCGCAATTAGGTGACCAAACCTCTCCTTGACAGAACTTCTAGACATTGTAAATATTGTAATTTAATAATATGAATAACTTTGTCATCTCAATTATTGATTTAATAATATAACATATTGTGCAGATGATATTGTGACAATAATCGAATTAAAAACATGAGAGATATGATGCAGCAATTACTGAAGCGATAATTGAGTATAACTGAGTGACTTCTCACGTAAGCATCAATAATCAATACCGTGTGCTACTATGCAATCACGCGTATTACTGTACTTTTACTACCGAGTAGTTCAACAATTTTAACGGTAAAATTTCCGCCATTATTTTCATAAAAATAATTCTGTCGTTTTATTACTACGACAATACTTCCGTTGTGGGTTCACCAATGATTGTACTGTCGTACGGATATTTCCCGACAAAAACAATATTCCCCGACCAATCGAATATTATAAAACAACTTGCATACTTTGCAAATTTTATAAATATTACCCACAACTATAACATTATATCAAATCCACATCATAATATTAAAAAAATATTTTTGAGAAATTTAAATCATTATTCATAAAATTTGGGGTCTCACAAGTACCCCGTGAATAGTATCCCGACATGAAAAGTGTCCCAAATACCTTAGTGAATGATACTAGAGTGAATAGTAATCGGGTGAATAGTAACTCGTGAATAGTAATTCGTGAATAGTACTTCGGCACGAAAAGTGCCCGAATACCCGAGTGAATAATACTAAAATAAATAGTAACCGGGTGAATAGTAACCCGTGAATAGTAACTCGTAACAGAAAAATACCAAAAAATGATATTTCATGACGAGTACAAAAGAAATGATATTCCAGACGAGTATAATAGAATATACGAAACTCCAAATGGATTGAAATAACCCGGGTCAAATCCCGAGTTCGGAATAAATCTCAGGTCAAATCCCAAGTCCGAATCGAATCAAATCCATCAAAATAAGGCCCCAAACCACTGGCCCAATAGTATCTTCTTGGGTCATCTATCCCACCACAGGCTCCCAAAAGGTCATGACTTGAAGGTACTATTGGTAGTAACTTTATTTCCTTATATGCAGACAAATTTTTCCCCCTATCTTTCGATGTGGGACTGGGGTGTTACAAACTCCTCCACTTAAATTTCTGACGTCCCCGTCAGAACGTCAGAACCGATCACACACACGGCCCAAAGATCTTTGCCTCTCTAGCCATTGTGGGATAATACCGGTTGGCTTCGTGTCCCCACCTCCGTACCTTCATCTCTCCATTGTGGGATAATACCACCAGCCTTCGTGTCCCCACCTCCGGCAACCCGATCGAATGACCGGACCCGAGCTTTCGAGAGTCGGCTCTGATACCATATGAAACAACCCGGGTCAAATCCCGAGTCCGGAACAAATCTCGGGTCAAATCCCAAGTCTGAATCGAATCAAATCCATCAAAATAAGGCCTCAAACCACTGGCCCAATAGTATCTTTTTGGGTCATCTAGCCCACCACAGGCTCCCAAAAGGTCATGACTTGAAGGTACTATTGGTAGTAACTTTATTTCCTTTTATGCAGACAAATTTTTCCCCCTATCTTTCGATGTGGGACTGGGGTGTTACATGGATTTTCACCCGCCATGCGATAATCCACGTAGACAGATCATTTCCAAAATTTAATAAAGAATGAATACGAAGGATCATTCACCATGCATGCGGTAATCCACATAGACAGGTTATTCCAACAAAATAATAAAGAATGGAATAACAGAAGAATTCACTATGCATGCGGTAATCCACATAGACAGGTTATTCCAACAGAATAATAAATATTGGAACCAGGTCATGCGTAATCCGCACAGACAGGATATTCAAACAGAATAAAAAGAACGGAACCAGGTCATGAGTAATCAGCACAGACATGATATTCCAACAGAATAACAACAGAATTCACCAGGCATGCGATAAACCGCACAGACAGGTTATTCCAATAGAATAATAAAGAATGGAATAACAGAAGAATTTCACCATGTATGCGGAAGGCATAGACAAGTTATTCCAACATAATAATAAAGAATGGAATAACAACCCTTACGAGTATTGAAAGAAAATAACTCTCTTCATGAATACGAAAGAATAATACCCCTTACGAGTATTGAAAGAATATAATTCTCTTCATGAATACGAAAGAAATAATACCCCTTACCTCAAAATAATACTGGATACTAGAATAGTGAGGTAGCAGACTTCTCTTCTTATTTCTCTCTATAATTTCTCTCTATAGCTTTAGTGAATTGGTGAGAAATGAAGGAAGAATGAGCTTCTATTTATAGGAAAATATAGTTTCGATAATTGCATATTTTGGGGATCGAAATATTACAGTATAATACCTTCCTCTTTTTCTTCATTTTTAATTTAGTCCTGCAAGTATTATCAAATTTGCACCACCTCCCCTAATAGTAAATCATGTGAATCAATAGTAAATCATGTGACTCAGTAGTTCTAAACATGTGAAAATACGAATTACGGTATAGTACCTCCATCTATATCTCCATTTTTAACTTAATCATGCGAGTATTATCAATCTTGCACCAACTCCCTTAATAGTAAATGAATGTGAATCATAAGTACACACATGTGAACAAATAATTATAATCATGTGAATCAATAGCAATTAATTGCTCATTTATCCGGTTAATTACCCGATTGGTCAATATAACCTCCAGACATCAATTATTATCGAAATAAATGTCAATTTTCACTAACACTAATAATTCTAAAACAATGGAACTATCAATTTCATCTTTAATCAACATGAACTTATTCATCATTAATATTATAACTCACAATATTTAACTATCAGGTCGTTCCCAGGAAAGAGGGGGCTTTCCGATAAAGATTTCTCCTTATTAGCGCGCAATTAGGTGACCAAACCTCTCCTTGACAGAACTTCTAGACATTGTCAATATTGCAAATAATAATATGAATAACTTTGTCGTCTCAATTATTGATTTAATAATATAAATATTTTGACAATAATTGAATAAAACTGAGTGACTTCTCACGTAAGCATCAATAATCAGTACCGTGTGCTACTATGCAACCACACGTATTACTATACTTTTATCAATTTAACAATTTACTAAATAGAATAATAATTATAAAAAGTTGAATACTTTTATTTTCGTAAAATTTGGGGTCTCACAAACTGTACCATATAATTATTATTTTTTTGTTAAAGGTTATTTTTAAATAAGAACCATCTACTTTTGGTTACCTGTAAAAAAAAGTGTCCAAAATCCCCAATGTGAACCAACAAAACTATGTCATACATCTCATAATAAAATAAATACATAATTCCACCATCAAAAATTTCACAAAACATTTCAAAGTCAAGAACCATAACAAATGGTAACGAATGTCAAAAAGAACAAGATGAATAACCAAACTATTCTTCTCTAACAAATCTGTTTGGGTATTATGTATCGGATTTGTATCCACCTACTTGCTTGTTCCTCACGTGCATGAACAGGTTAACGCATAATTTCTTGAGGTATTGCATGATTGGAAATGGATTGGGCATTTCAGCGGACTGTTGGTGAAGAAAATGTTTCGCAAAATAAATTATGAACATTCCGCAATCACTTCAAAAACAAAAAAATATAAAATAAATCAAACCAAACATTATAGTAGATGGAATACTAAACAAAATAGAAACAATATAAACCTTACTCATCAACTTGTTCAGGTAAACCCTCAGCAAATTCAAGATCAATTATATCATGTTCCCCCTTGTTGCGATATGGTTCACTATCGAAATCAATATCAGACCTATTCTACCAAAAACCACACCTAGACAATATTATGGATAAAATGAAAATATACGGCTCACAAACATTTATAATATTTGTTCGCATGATAGTTCTATTTGGTTGTAGAGAATTCTAAACTACTAAAAGTCTACGATGCACGTCAAAAACCAACAAAAACCAATGCCTAGGAACTGTCATGTGAACGGAAAACAAGACATAATCAATGTCAACCCATGGTGTGTTGACATCCATAAAAAAGCCACGAATATACTCAACAACATCACCGTCACCCAACAGAAGAGTCTTATCTGCATTTTTATGACACTATTCCCCATATAAAGTAGTCAACTTGACATGGAACCAACAATCTGTTGCAGTGATCCTTATTTGAATATTGGTTGGGTGTCTAGTCAATTTTCAAAGGTAATTGTGACGCCCCCAAAATAGGTATACATCACCCATTCTGAGTCGCCAAATACATGGTACAGAAATTAAATATAAATTTAAATATACAACATGAACTGTGAGTTTTAATACAAATATTGTCTTCTAGACAGTATTCAAACTCAAAATAAGTCCTCGTTACAATTATTATCACACTATTTCACAGAATAGTGAGGACTACTAATGCAACCATCTAGACCGTCAATCCATTCCCCGACTAGTCCCAGCTATATTCTCATTTCCTGAAGAGAAGAGTGAAAAAAATGGTGAGCTCAACTAGCCCAGTAAGAAATATTATGACTAAGATAATGCAGAATAAATTATCCTTAGCCTTTAATAGTATAACAAGTGATAGAATATAATAGACAACAAGTTTTAGATCAACAACTGCAGCGGAATAAGCAATCCATTAGAAGAGACAAGTAGAGCATAAAATCTACTATCTTCTATGATTTAAAAGATTTATCATCAATTTTATTGCTGAGACTCAGCTTAATAAATAATCCACATCATCGAATCATCCCTGCACTATGGACCAAGGATATTATTTAGTATCACGACCACGAATTATCCATGCACTACGGGCCAAAGGTAATCGTGTTTTCTTCAACGGTCATGATCATGACATAAAACAATTCATCTTTACACCCTTGGCCGAAGAGAATCCATGGCCATAATCATACCAAAAATTGTCCATCAATGCACTACGGGTCAATGAGTACTTTTATCACATCATTTGTAACATTACGGTCATGATTATACCGAATAATCCCTGGTCATAATCATACCAAGTCCATTTATGCACTACGGGGCAAAGATGACTTTCATAACAATATAAGCATGAGTATGATGACAATGACATAATAATTCAATAAAACAAGTTCAAGGATAAATTTTAAAGATTTATAATTTAATTTATCCAGAATTCAATAACGTTCAAATTGTCAACATGATACTGCTTTGTGGAGTAAAATTCAAGAATAATATTGTACCAAAAATGATTTGGACCGAAAACGAATAAATTTTTATCATGAATAGTACTCCGGGTGAATAGTACTCGAGTGAATAGTACCCTGTGGATAGTACTTCGTGAATAGTAACCCGTGAATAGGACTCTAACATGAAAAATTTAAAACTTATCAAGAATGTTCAGAATAATATTTCAATGAAAAGAAACTGGATGAAGCGCAAATATCAAAGATATTCTACTAATTTAATGGAGTATAGAAGCCAAAACTTTAACCAAGTGAGTATAGAATTCAAAATCTAAAACAAAATAATATTACTTACATACTACAGAGTATGGAAGAAAATATTATTTCAAGCGAATATTGAACAAAAATAACACCCCTTACAAATATTAAACGAAAATAATATCATTAGGAATATTAAACGAAAATAATATTCATTACGAATATTAAACGAATATAATATTTCTTGCGAATATTGAACGTAATAAAATTTCTTATGAATATTGAACGAAAATAATATTCATACGAATACGAAAAATAATATCTCTTCAGAATGTGAAATAAATAATACCCCTTACCTCAAAAAAAAAGTATTCCAACTGGTATAACGGATATATTCTTGAAGAAAACTTTCACTATTTTCTACACTCAAAGCTTCCTAAAACTCGAAAGAAATACGCTCAATATTATAAAAGAAGAATTCTCTGATTCTAGTGTGATTTTCAATTCTAACTAAGTATCTTATTTATAGGAGAATGGAAGGATACTATTTGAAAATAATTCACGGGTGAACAGAAGATTTTATTCACGGGCGCGAATTCGTTGATTTCACGTGAATTTTCTGATATTCACTATTCATTACTATGCAATAAAATATTTTAATAAAACAAAAACTTTAAATAAAATATAATACATTCTATTTATAATCTAATAAAACAAAACTTTTATATAATATAAATATATAATATACATTCCCTCCCTTCCAAGTCGTCTCTCTCCACCCCCCACCCCCCCTTTTCTTTTCTTCCCACCACACACACACACCAATTATATATATTCACACATAATTTTCACTTTTCCAGCAACATGTTACTTTCACACACATCACTCTCACTTCTTTTCCACCATTTTCACTCACTCACACATCATATATATATATATATACACACACATCACATACTTATATATATAAATTTCATCCCCTTTACGTATACTCTCCCCCCACCCCCCCCCCCCATTTTCAAAATTATTTCTTCCACACGTGGGCCCCACATGTGGCCCCCACTTTTATTATAAAGAATAAATTTCTACCAATTATAAAAAAATGGGTATATGGGGGTCCAAATAATACGCCAATATTTACAACAAATACTTCACAAAAATCACCTCAATATTTTTAACAACATTTATCATCATTATTATAATTCACAATATTAAACAATCAGGTCGTTCACAGGAAAGAGGGGGCTTTCCAATAAGGATTTCTCCCTATTGGCGCGCAATTAGGTGACCAAACCTCTCCTCGACAGAACTTTTAGACATTGTCAATATTGCAAATAATAATATGAATAACTTGTCATCTCAATTATTGATTTAATAATATAAAATATTGACAATAATTGAATCAAATAACATGAGATACTATGCAGCAATTCCTGTAGCAATAACTGAACAAAACTGAGTGACTTCTCACGTAAGCATCAATAATCAATATCGTGTGCTACTATGCAATCACACGTATTACTGTACTTTTACGACCGGGTAATTCAACAGTTTAACGATAAAACTTCCGCTATTATTTTCATAAAAAGATATTTCTGTCGTTTTCTCATTCCGACAATAATTCTGTTGTGGGGTCCACCAATGATTGTGTCGTCGTACGGATATTCCCCGACAAAAAGAATATTCCCTGACCAATCGAATATTTACTTTTCAAAATTTATAAATATTACCCACAACTATAACATTATCTCAAATTCACACCATAATATTAAAAAAATATTTCAAGAAAATTAAATCTTTATAAATTTGGGGTCTTATAGTAATACAAACAAATGTTGATATCAGATGTAAACAATTTACAAAAAAAACTTTATGATAAAGGTAGCTAAAACAGTCACAACTAGTACCCAAAAAAATTAAATAAGGTAACCATAACTCACTAAATAGAATTTCAAAAAATGAACAAACTCACATCATCATCAAAACACTGAACAGGTGTCTTCAACTTGTAAAACCACATTTTAGACGATATTAGGACAGACCCAAATCTAAACGCAAGTTCAATCTTGTCATGATCTCCCGAAAATTTTTCAATCCTTCAAAACAATAACATATTAGTAAGAGAGAACAAATGATTTATTTTTCTAAAAAAAATAGACTATATAGATCTTAGACTACAAATAACATACCTTTTTCTGTTATTTAAGCCAATCCTAAACCATTGATCAAACATAACATCTTCAAATTTTGAAGGCATACCTATACAAACATTTGGGAATGCAGACAGACCTCTACGTAATGGTCTAGGATCCATAACAGAAGAAGTTGAATCAGCTGAACCAAACTTCGACGTATATGGACTCCTCAACACAACACTCTTCGCAGACATACGGACATGCCTACCACATGGTTTAGATGCAATTTTCTCAACTTCAACACAATTAAGTATATCCTGTGTCGTTAAAACCATTTCATCAAGTAACAACTTGTCTAGTGCTTCAATTTTACTCCCCTTTAACAATATACAAAACATGTCACAAAAAACAAATACAATATCAAATACAAAATCCAAACTGATTCAATAGTAATAGAAATATTGTCTGTCACGAAGTAACCAATACAAACTATGAAGGTAACTAATGTTGAAAAAACTACGAACCTCAATAGGGGTGAAAACACGATCTCTTTTCCAGAAAACTGACTTCAAATATCAAAACTTGGAATGTCATTGTTCTTGTCAGTCTGTAAACATAAAAAACATCCAATTGATCGATATAACACACAAAAATATAACATAAGAAAAACAAACTAAAATGTCTAACCTTTTCATTATCCACATCAATGTGAACCCCACTAGGGGTAAAAACAACAATTTCTTTCCTATGACTTCGCCTTAAAATATCAGAAGTTGGGTTGTCATTCTTGTTGTCAATTTGTTAAAAAAAATATAAAAAAATATTAAACATTCATTATAATAACATGAACCACAAATGAAAAACAAACATATATGTTAACCTTTTCATCATCTTCATCAATCAGAACCCAACCAAACCCACCAACATCAGCATCAACTTTTCCATGAAACTATTTTGCATCATCAAAACCTTTGACTACAACATCATCCTCAACAGACGTAAAATCATCATTTAAATCATTAACATTACCAGCATCAACATCCTCATCAAACTCAATACCATCATCATCATCATCAATTTCATTTCTCCCTTCACTAGAACTAGGCTGGCCATGTAACTACTTTCTCAAAATCTTCTTTGTGTCCCTACAAATCTTAATATGAAAAACATGCAATTCATCTTTCAATTCAACCCCCATCTTCTCAATTTTTTTCTTAACCTCCGTCACCTTCTCTTCCAAAGGCTTCACCCATGCATCAATAATTTTTTTCACATCAGAAAGTGAAAATTCAAAGTCTTTATCCTTCCTGGATTTTTCCACTTTAATATCACCAATATTAGAGCCACCATCATTTCCACTAAAAAAGTGAAAACCACCCAAATCCAAACACACCATCTCATCGTCCGTAGGAATGAGATTTTGAATAATCAACTGAAATATATTAATAACAATAAATATATCATGTCAGAAACATTGAACATATAAAAGAAACAAAAAAAATACACAAAAAAACAAAAATTTAAGTCAGTAACCATATATATAAAGGTAACCAAATTTAATGTAAATGGTAACCAACATACCTGACCAGAACCAAATACTAAATCATTCAACTTCTCATTCTTAGGAGCCTTCCCTAACTCACTCCATCTAAATAACCTAACTTCTGAAACATGATCATCAATACAGAAACCCCTGACTTTCAGTGTAGGAATTGTTTCAAACAAAAAAACTTGAAAAACATAGGGCAATCCATTCAACTTGTAAGATTTACAATAACTGTCCTTATAAAAATTGTATATCACACCCCCATTCTTACCCTTCTTTACATGTCCCTTAACAACAAGTGATAATGAATTATTCGTCTATTCAAATGCAAATTTCCCCCACGGATAACTTTCAATGTCGCCATAAGAAAAAAAAGTTAAACAAAGCTTCATCAACATAATTATCCGAGACAGTAGCTAATATGAAATTAAAAACCAAGAATATGATGGACATCCTGATAGCCTCATCATCATCATCAAAAACAACAGTACTCCTATATATCCTCCCAATACTAGAACGGGTCACAACCTCATTTCCAAAAAACTTTTCCACCAACATATTTTCCATTCCCTTGAATCCATCAATATCCTCATCTCCTTGCTAACTCAACCCAGAAATCAAACAAAATTCTGCCAATCCAAATCTTACCCTTTTCTCACCAAACAGAAACCACATCTCCCCATTATCCATTTGATAAACTTCTCTCACCAAAGCATGATGGATTAACTGTGAAAACATTTGGGGGCTGCCCAACATCTAAAAAATTCCCAAAACAAGACAATTTAAACTTATTTAATTGAACTTCAGACAATTTATTCTTTATAACACTTGGCACTTCCATATCAGACCAATAAATAATTTTTGCTGTAAAATTGCGATGACGTTCCTCATAAAATAGATCCCAAATCTGAAAATACAATACATTACAATAAATTACATTACGTACACATTAACCAAATAAGAATGGAACATTCGTCAAACTTTAAAACCAAAACTATACAATCAATAGTATCCAAATATATTAGCATTAGTAACCAAACAACATCAGCAAGTTACCAACACCAAAATAATCTGACTCTGTAATGTAACAAAGTATCTAGTAACCAAATCAGAAAATAATAGTAACCAAACCTCCACTCGGAGAGAACATAACCATTTTAACAAATACAAGTTGAACATTCATCAATCTACGACTCTAGGGTAACAAAATACATTTTAACAACTATATAATCAACAATGTCCAATAATATTCAAATTAGTACCCAAAACTCAATCAGTAGGTTACCAAACCAACATAATCAACTTCTATAATGTAAAAAGGTATCTAGTAACTAAAACAGAATATACTAGTATCCAAACTTCCACTCGGAGTGAAAATAACCATTTTTTCAAAAACAAGTTGTACAGTCATGACACTACAACTCTATAATAACAAAACACATTTCATCATCTATACAAAGGTACGTATCCATATATATTAACATTAGTAACCAAAATACAATCAACAGGTTACCTAAACCAAATTAATCAACCTATGTAAATGTAAAAAAGTATATAGTAACCAAAACAGAATACAATAGTAACCAAACCTCCACTTGGAGTGTACATAATCATTTTAACGAATAAACATTAATCAGTAACCAAATTGAACAACACCAGACACCAAAACAAATACACAAGTAACCAAAAACAACTAAAAATTACAAATTCTTAAAAACAATTAAAATAACAAACCTTAAGATGTTTTTGGCGGGGAATAATTTTCCAGTTATGAGCCTCATCTTCATCCTCTTTCCCAACTTTGTTTGGCGAACCTTCAAAATCAAAATCCAAATACATCAATTTCTTAGCCTTTTTAGACACATGTCTCCCCGATTTCTTATCTTTAATAGGTGATTTCACCACTAACTTCTTCCCCTACTTTGGGGACTTTACCACACTATATCATTCACATTCACATATTTCTTCACATCCTTAACATAATCATCATCCCTAATTCTTTTCCTCTTCCCATCACACTTCTTATCACCCATTCCCTCCATACTCTTCCTCGTAGAAACTATCATAAACAAAAACGGAAGAAATATCAAAGATCGAAAAATGTAGTAGCAATAAAGGAGAACCCACCACACAACTTACGAACCACCACGAACTGAAGAAGAAGACGACAACGACGAACTGAAGAATCAAAACGGCGACGATGAAGACCTACCGGAGAGAACGACCGACTCAACTTAGAAGGAAATAAGTTTGCTTAGAAAGTTCCCAAAATACAAAATAAGAGTTTCCAATTGAAAGAGAAACGGCAAATAGGATCTACACGAAATTCAAATTGAAACACGATGCCCACAAAAACCGTGAATAATTTATTTTTGAAAAATTGATTTGTCACGTCATCATCTCATTAAAGCACACAATTAAAATAAAGGAATAATAAATTCATTAATTGTGTAAATAAAATATTTAAATATATTAATTGTATAAATATTTTAGGAATTGTAATTATTTTAAAAAATTTACTTTCTTGTTCCGTTTTAAATATGTATTACTTGGGCCACAGTTTTTGTTCCGGGAAAAGCTCATGAAATAAAGCCCTGAACCCAATATTCAACTTCCAAACCGGTTTACAGGCATTTCTTTTCAGCTGCCCAAAAGGGACCGACATCGAAGAAGAAGGAACTATAGGAGAATCAATGGCGAGTGGTCCTGATGATATTGAGACTAACCTTCAACAACAACAACAACAGAGTAATGGTGATTGATAAATTTTACTCATTTTTCTTTTCCCAATTCGAGAATTATTTTGCATACATGTTAAACCCTAACTAAGCATCTGTATGATATATACGTGTGTATATGTATTGTGTTTATATACTTTGGTGTTTCTCGAATTCGATACTTTAAATTGCCTCTGATTTTGTATTTTATCATTCAGAAGGCTGTCTCTTCAAACTGGTTGAAATCTTAGTTAAGGATTTGGAAAAGATGGATGAACTCCATTGTTCAACCTTGCTTTAATGTCTATTATATATCTGCTTATTTATATATGTATGAATGGAATCAGTATATATACTTGTTTTTAGGTTTTTTTTCTTATCGAATATATGATGGGCTTATATTTATTATACTTGTAGGTGAACAAAATGGCGGTCAGCAGAGTTCTGAAATAAAAGATGAATTGGGATGGTACATTCTTGGCCAAGATCAGCAACATATTGGTCCTTATGCTTTTTCTGAGTTGTGCGGTTAGTCTTGCATCTATCTGGTTATAATTAGTGAAATTTGCACTATATTTCAAATTAATACAAAATTGATGGTTTAAACAGTTGTCAGTTGCCGTCGTTTTATTTTATATTATTTCCTTCCTTGTTATTTCAGTTCCACCAGTAACTAATAGGGCATGGTTTTGGGACAATTTTTCCATCTGTAATCATGTTGAAATGGTCTTACGGGCTATTGAACCATGTATTTAAGATTGTTTCTTCGCCTGGACAGAGCATTTTTTGAGTGGATATCTCTCTGAAAGCACATTTTTATGGTCTGAAGGAAGGAGTGATTGGCAGCCATTGTATGCAATTCCGGAGTTGATTTCTAACATCTATCAACAGGGTACTGATTATCTTTTTTACCCAGTGATGCTATACTTGTTTTCGTTGTTTTTCCTAACCGGCCTCACTGTAAGGTTTATTTTGCAGTGTCCATGCCCTCCAACAATGATGATGAGTTTGAACAATGGAAGAAAGAGGTTACAAAGGCGGAGGCAGAGGCAGAAGCAGAAGCAGAGATGTTGAAAAAAGACTTCAATATACAGGCTGATGATCTTGAAAGACCTTCAACACCCCCAGATGGTGAGGAAGAATTCACTGATGATGATGGGACTACATACAAGTGGGATAGGGGTATTAGAGCTTGGGTTCCCCAGGTAGGCGTTGATTTATGTTAGCTTATTATGATATGTTTGTGTTAGCTTATTTATATAGTTTATAACTTCTGTTTACTCTTTGAACTGTTTCTTGGCTTTGGCTTGGGAAGCTTATAGTTTATTCTGACTTCTGAGCAAGCATAGGAAGAAATACTTTGATCTGTTTGATGTCATATATAGAACATTAGATAACTTGATTAAATATCTTTAAAACCTGTTATGCAAATTCTTTTGAAAGGGAAGAAATAGATTGAGCAGTTTTAGCTTGAGTGACAAGGTCTCACAAGCTTAAAAGCCAAATGATAAGCGGTTGAGTCCAGTGTGTGTGTGCGGCATGGGTGTGGTTTTGATACATAATGTTGACAGAGACAAGGCTTGGGGTAAATTCTGTGGCTATTAGGTGTTATATATTTATAACTAATGATCTTAGCCAATCATCTACGGCTTATGAATTCTCTATAATCAATAGAGATCCACATTATTAGTACAAATGCTATTATTTTTTGTGGTATCAAAATCAAACCCCAGCCACAAAGAGCTATATGTGTACCTTTATTTAGAATTATGTGCTTATAAAGAAATTATTGTTATGTATCAAAACAAATTATTTGCAAAAAAGGAGTTTCCATGAACAGAGTATAGCCATTGACTATCTGATTTATGGTAGGATAATGATAAAACAATCACAAGTAGCGACTATGATGTAGAGAAGATGACTTTCAACCGGGAAGACGAACTCTTTCCAACAGTTAATGTTGATGATGCCCCTATAAAGGAAGAGGTCAATGTTAGTAGTGAAATTGCAGAAGCAGTGCGTGATGCCAAGAGAAAGTCACCTGAAAAGCCAGCTGAGAAGAAGGTATTCTTTGTTGTCGTTCTTTTTATTTTTATAGCTTATGTAGCTTTACACTTTGTTTCTCTACCTGGTTTTATTTCTTATAATACTAGCATATTATGTTCATGTAGTGTTTTGCTTGTTTCTGTACTTAATGTTGTCAGATGCCATCATTATGTTGCATTGCAATTTCTTTGGACAGTCAGATGTTGCTTCTGCCTTGTAGTTAACGACAGTTATTGTTTTATTTTATGGTTCATCGTTTGGGTTATCTTTTCTTTCTAAATTTGATGCCTTTCCAGGAACCGAATAAGCCTCCTGATAGCTGGTTTGAATTAAAAGTTAACACCCATGTTTATGTAACTGGATTGCCTGAAGATGTTACTTTTGATGAGGTATGTTATTGTTGTTATTGCTTCTAATTTATATCTTCATAAGCTTTGTTCCGACTGTACCAACTTCATATGGAAGTAGGGTGTCCATGGATAGATGCCTCTATATTTATGTCTTTTACTGTTTTACATTTCTTTTTATTGTTAGTGACCCTAATTCTAGAGTATCTTTCAGGTGGTTGAAGTATTTTCCAAGTGTGGGATAATAAAGGAGGTAGGGAATTTCATCTTTTCTAATTCATGCAGCGAATATTTCTTGGCGTTCAAGTCAATGTTCAAATGTCTGAACTTACTACAAAATAGTGTGCATGCTTTTAGTGCATATGTTAATGCAAGTAAAGTTGCAATTTGTATTGGTGTATGCCTAAGAGAATTATTCATAAAGAGAAGGTAAAACACTACAACCATATATGTGTAAATCATGCAAGGGATATTCTTGCCGGTCATGGTCTATCATATAGTGAATGGTGCGTATAATGATGATTCGTTATTCACCTTTTTCCATGTTTAAAATGCATGAGAAACAAATCAATACTTTCTCAGAGAATTGTACATTACCGCATTGGTTGAGTGCCTTGTCAGGGAATCGGTAACTCAAAATTATATAAAAGAGTTAGAAAGAACTTAATGAATTTTGTATATCACTTGTATGTTTTCGTTTGCATATCTTTGGTTCTGGCAGAAGCATTAAAACTTTTGTGCCTAACATATAAACTGAATCTATAGATGCTTTATCCATCGATCCTAATTCTAGGTTCAGCAATTTGTTTTTTGATTTTTTTTTTTGGAAAATACCTATCAGTCGCTTTTTAGAAAAAATAAAATACGGTAGTAGTTAATGAAATGCACAATAGTTTTGGTATAAATTTCAATTTAAAGAGATATAGTCTTTGAGGAAATTTCGTGATTTCGTATGATTGAAATTTTTAGGACCCTGAAACAAAAAAGCCTCGTGTGAAGATTTATGTTGATAAGGAGACTGGAAGAAAAAAGGGGGATGCTCTTGTTTCGTATCTGAAGGTAATGTTTGTATTGCTCCAGTCTCAAGTGTGACATGTAATTTTGTTTGATTGTGCTTCTTATGTTATTTCCTGTTTTTCTATATGTTAGGAACCTTCAGTTGCTCTGGCCTTGCAAATTTTGGATGGATCACCTCTACGGCCTGGTGGGAAGATTCCTTTGTCTGTTACTCTAGCCAAGTTCGAGCAGAAAGGTAAGATGCGGTGGCCCACAGTGGTTTTGGCTGTTAGGTCATCCTTATGAATATGTTCACTTACCATATAGAATATGGCACATTTATTATTCTGTTGTATTTAAGATATTAGCTTATATAAATGCCTTAAATGTTGTATTGAATTTTTTTTACTACACTTCACAGGGGAGAAATTTATAGCCAAACAAGCAGACAAGAGGAAGAAGAAGAAACTTCAGAAGGTTGAACACAAGATGCTTGGCTGGGGTAGGTTCTTATCTCACAGTTTGTATCAATCTATTTTTTCTTGTTCAATATTTTCTAACAGTTACAGTTTGTAAGAATTTATAGAGGTTTCATGTGAATAGAAGTAGAGCAAGTGATAGAAAGTCCTACTAGCTAAGCCACCAAATTGGTGAGGAACAGTCGTTTAGGTTCTTACTAGGGCTGACTACCATAGTTTTCGGTTACTACGATCTAGTGGAGATGCTGGTTTAAAATATATTAAAAGGGTTAGGGCATGGTACAGATCTGAAATGTTTACCAAAATAATGTCAAGAGCATATGCTTTAGTTTCTATAACTTATCTGAAATCTCTTTAATATAAAAACTAAATTTGATGAGTAAGGTTCTAAATTTTCTCTATTTCTCTCTCTCTCTTGGGGCAGGAAAGTGGGGGGTTGTTGCTTAGGTAGCTTTGTTGGAACTTGGAAGAACAAACACTTCTATAGGGCCAACATACTTGTCCAATTCTTTTGTTACATTTCCATAATGGAAGTTTTCTTGTTGAGAATGTGTTCCACACTTGTAGGACGTCTACTTAAACATGTCCTAGATACCTGAGATAATTGCTTTACTGTGCCATGGAAGTATTATTTGGAAGAAGTAAGAATATTTCATCTTAACAAGAGTAAATATGTATCAAGCACATTCATGTAGAAACTGTATTGTATAAATAGTTTAGTTCGGTCAGAAATCATGTATCTTTTTATATTTTACATTTCTCCTACGTAGTTTGCTTAGTAAATTTTGTTTAATTATATAATACCTGGTATAAAATGCATAACCCCTAATATAGTATTCCTTTCTTATGGTTTAGGTGGCCGTGACGATGCGAAGTTGTTAATTCCAACTACTGTTATTCTCCGTCATATGTTCTCCCCTGCAGAAATGAGAGTAATGCCTCCTCCCTCTTCCCTCCAATACACACACAAACTGAGAGGCTGGGTGAAAGAGAAGATATGTAAAAATTGTATATCATGAAAAGCTTACTTTGGTTTAAATAGCTCTGAGTTTATTGTTGATTACTCAAGTTTTGATTTGGACATATCTAGTAGTGACTATCATAATAATATTTCAACATTCGCTAAAACCACTCAAGACTGGCACTTATTTATATATTTCAACACTATGTATTGGGCCTCCCATATTGCAATCAGTGTCCTATTTTACTGTTGATAACATGGTTAAAATTAGCTAATATTCTAGTAACTCTGTCAGGCTAATGAGAATCTTCATGCTGAATTAGCAGAAGATGTTGAAGATGAATGCGTAAAGCAAGGTCCAGTGGAATCAGTCAAGGTATTGGAACTAATTTCTAGTTTAATTTGGCATGCTGCTACCTTTTTTCTCCTATTCTCCGTTGTAACATTTTGGTATGCTAACCTTATAAGGACCTTATTTGTGATCTTATTTATTTGTATGCATGACCAAAGATTCACAATCTACAATATCTATTTGGTTCAATAGGTTTTCTGAATGGATCAATAAATCATTATATCTCCTCAATTTTTCCATTGGATTCTCACCATGTCTTATTGCTCTTCTGAATGGAACCATAAATCATTATATCTCCTCTATTTATTGATTCGATTCTCACCATGTCTTATTGCTCCATTAGCAGGACTTAGTAAACTTTAGTTGGAATAGGCCGTCAAAAGTAGAATGTGTTAACGTCAAAAAGTAACAATCAGGACTCCTATAAGAAGGCTCTTGTACATTTTGCTTGTTTTCTTCATCTTTGTATATTTTGATGGACCTATGCTTCATTTTGGTAGATGGGGTATGGGAGGTGGAAGGAATAGGATATCCTTTGTAAAAAGTATCTATAGCTAGGGGACGGGGTTAACATCATTTGGTAGTGCAGTAAGGTGAATGGACTTGGAAAGTCACTTATACAGCAGTGTCACGGTATCTTATATGTAAAGGATACTAGTTAAAATAGGTCCCTCTCCCTCTTTCTCTTATAAATTCCAATTTTACTTTTACAAACTTGAAGACCAATTACATTTTTAAAAATAATTCATGATCGTGCATGTTACAATTTTTGAGGCTGTTTCATTTAATTG
Organism: Panax japonicus; assembly: GCA_020205505.1. Classification (NCBI taxonomy): domain Eukaryota; kingdom Viridiplantae; phylum Streptophyta; class Magnoliopsida; order Apiales; family Araliaceae; genus Panax; species Panax japonicus. Next base: position 4,383,816 of record CM035098.1, on the reverse strand, counting down.
AGTCTTCTACTTGAATTGTGTATGAAAGTACTTGGTCTTATGTTTTGGTTTGGTTATGTTTGCAGGTTTGTGAGAATCATCCACAGGGTGTTGTTCTGGTAAGATTTAAGGATAGAAAGGATGCCCAGAAGTGCATAGAGTTGATGAATGGACGATGGTAATTAATACCTCCATGATACTTTTGACTTTTGGCTTAATCAGCAGAGTTAATGTCTACCTAAGTAACACGATTTAATACCAGTACTGCAATAAGCAAAAACTGTCCGCCAATTACTTTGACTATTCTGTAGCAGTAAATAAACCAAGTGGTGATGTGCTTGTGTTAGCTATCCTTGTAAACTATTTAACACGAGGTGGGCCATGTGGTACTCTCTCTTTCAGTTTCACAAGCTTGGAGTAGGGTATGGTTTCCCTCATGGGGTGTGTCCTCTGCTATAGCATGTCACCACTTTTAAGTGACATTAATTAGTAGCATGACATTCCATTAGCAAGATTGTTCAGTAATCCATAAATCAATTAAGAAAAACTGCTAAATAACCTAGAAATATATTTCTTCCATAAAAACAGCTTATTAAAACTATGCAAGATCATCCTATATACATATGGAAGAATTATACCTTATTTATCTCCAAAGTGTAATGGTCTTGTTTTTATTTGATTACACATGATTCTTATTTTCAGCAATATATCTGTTTGCTTAGCATCGAAATAAAATTGGAAATGTGTGCTCTCTTATGTGTATTTTTTTCTTCTTGGGGTACCCTTTCCCTTTTCCATTGATTGTAGGCTCTGTTGACTTGCTATATCTTTAAGCTTTGCCTGTCAATTTATTTTATTATAAGTATAATGTTATTAATTTTTATTCATAGAGAATGGTGCTGGCCTTCGGTGTTATTGTCTTCATATTGTCAGCAACTGCCACTTCTTGCTTTGCGGCTAAGTTTTTAATTATCCTGCTCGTCATTTTAGGTTTGGTGGTAGGCAAATACATGCCAGTGAAGACGATGGATCAGTCAACCATGCTTTGGTCCGGGATCTGGAGTATGATGCTAAAAGATTGGAGGAGTTTGGTGCTGAACTTGAAGGGAATTGAGGTGTTGATTTTAACCTCCTTCGTTAGACAACTCCAAATTCGAGAACTTGTATACGACTGATGGCGTCCATCTCCAATTGTCAATTTTGAACTATTTTCTGTTTTAGTGTACCATACAGGACAAGATGCTTTACAAGCTGAATATGTGATTAATGTTGAGGAATTTTGGTACCTAATTCTGTTTATCCTTTGTTGATGGGTCTTAGAACCATGTGAATCGGATCCGATTATTATGAAATTAATTTTATGGTAAGTTGATCAATTGACCAATACAGTGTTGACACGCAGAGGGAGAGATCACCTTCCGACGTGTGTATATTGGTCAATTGATCAAAGTTAATTTTAGAATCAATTACATATTCTATTATATTTTAAAAATAATTACAACAATAGTACACTCATAAAATATTTACATAATTAATACATTTCATATTTATTTATAATATTAGTGCAATTAGGATTCTTTAATTTAGAGAATTAGTATTCAATTAGAATTCTTTAATTTAGGGGATTAGTATTAATTTACTAATTAAATTAAGTAATTAATATATCTACATAATTAATACACTTTCATATTTATTTATAATATTAGTGCAATTATGATTCTTTAATTTAGAGAATTAGTATTCTATTAGGATTCCTTAATTTAGGGGATTAGTATTAATTTATTAATTAAATTAAGTAATTAATATATCTACAAATTAAAAAATTATCTCTAAGTAATTATTCCTTCTCTCAATCTTTTTAATTACCTACCTACCTAGCTATATCGAATATATATCTATCAAATTAAAATGAAACCAAATCTTCCGGTTGCAGCAAAAAAGAGATGGAGTATAGTACGTGTATTGTTCTTCATGATAAGGAAAGGCATATTCAAGAGGAAATTCATGCTTGATCTCAACATGATGATGAAACATGGCAAAATCGCTGACAAAGCCCTTCACAACCTTATGTTCCACCACCACCATCTCTGGGCCACCGCCTCTCATCGCCGCCACAACCACCACCTCTCCTTCAACGCCCCGCCCGCAGTTTAAAGAGAGAAAGACACAAATGTAGAGAGAGAGAGAGAAGATGTATAGTGAGAGAGAGAAAGATGAAGGTTTGGTGATCTGTCGCCGGCATGGTGATCTTCTTCGTTGTTGATTTGACATTTTTCAAGTTCCATGAAAAACATTGATTAGAGTCTCCATCTGTTATTTTTTTCATAGTAAGGTTGCTGCGATTTTTTTATAGTATAGTTAGTAGCTAAACATTAATACCAAGGTAACCAATTCAGTGTTATTAGATTTCTAATTTATTTTTAAAAAATCTTTTATAGTTTTTTTAATAGTGCAGTTAGTAGCTAACACTTTATATAAATGTAACCAATTCAGTTTTATTGGGTTACCAATTAATTAAAAAAAATCTATTTGTAATTTTTTTTTATAATGCAGTTGGTAGCCAAACCTTAATACAAAAGTAACCAATTCAGTTTCATTGGGTTACCAATTAATTATAAAAAATCTATTATAGATTTTTTTATAGTGCAGTTGATAGCCAAACCTTAATATAAATGTAACCAACAAAAACTAAAATTGTTACCTTTGAAAGTTTTGGTTACCAACTGCACTGAAATTTCTCTTGATTACCCACAAAAACTAAAATGATTACGTTTGTATAAATATTTGGATACCAACTGCACTAAAATTTATCTTTTTCTCCTTTTAATTTCTGGTTAAACCAACCTTCGTCATAATGGCAGCTGTGGCCGACGTCCATGGTGTTGAAGTGAGGGCGAAGGGGAGGAGGAAGATGACTGGCGAAGGGGAGGAGGAAGATGACGTTGCCAAACTTTGAATATTTGAATTTTAATTATTATTTTTGAATTTGAATTTGTTTTGTTTGTTAGATCCAATATATTTGAATTTTAATTATTAATTATGGTAGTTATTTCTCCTTGATTTTAGGTTTTCTTATTATTATGAATTGAATCCTATACTAATTCCCTAAATTAAGGAATCCTAATTGCACTAATATTGTAAATAAATATAGAAACTGTATTAATTGTATAAATATTTTATGGGTGCACTAATAGTGTAATTACTTTCTAAATGTTGTATACTTATGTAAAGAACCCATAATTTTATGCTAACCAGCCCCATCTCATGTGAATCGACTTTGTACAGAAAAATTATGCTGAGAAGTTGTATAACTTGAGTACCTAAATATTGTTCTGGTGTATGTATTTTTTCCGTTATTTAATATAAGTATTTTTAAAGTTGTGCACAAGTATTAAGCAAATGATTGTATAGCATTAAATATAATATCAATTGTTTATATTGTTCTTGTATTGGAAAAAGAAAGTATTATTTATTGGGCAAAAAATAATGAGAAAATCAAAGTTATATTTAATAATTAGGGTAATATTGAAAATTAAATAATTAATGCTTATTTGAAATTCTCAAATTACTTATATTAAGGAATAAAAATACTTTTTTTAAAACTACTTATATTACAGTACGACGGGAGTATAATAACTTGCAAAGTGATGAAATTAATACTTGTTATAATGTTTTTTTGGCTTTTATTTATGATTTTTAGAATTTAGTAGTAAAAAGCATTGAGCAAACAAAATAAAAATACCAAAACTTATTACTACTTGTTATAAAACTTTAGCAAAGTATATAAAGATACTTTTATAATTGCTGCATAAATTTAGAGAGAATAAATAAGAGAAAAAGAGAGAGAAATTCTTCAAAGAAATTCTATATATCCATTCTTCAGTATCATGATACTCCTTAAATAGGCAAGGCAATAGTCATGGGGGAAGAAGGAGAAAAGGAGAGAGGAGAGTCACGGAGTGAAACCCTCTTGAGGAGGGAATCACTTTATCACATGTTATAACATTTTTTCAGATTCCCTACGATAGAAGATTATGTCTCATTTAAAACCTTGTTAAGAAAACCCAGTGAGAAAAAATTTAACGAAGGAAAAAAGAGTACATATCTTTTACATAAATATCTTTTAATTGAATGCCTCGTTAAAACCTTGTCAGGAAAAACCCATTGGGATAAAAACTGTGACTAAGGAAAAAGAGTACAGTCTTCCCCTCAAAAGGAATTCATTACTTCTTGATGAAATGTTGTCATAAGTCTTTCAGTCGAAACATTCCGATCTTTTTCCGAAGTTTTGCAAACGTTGCACTTGGTAGCGACTTTATGAATAAGTCGGCTAGATTATCACATGATCGAATTTGATGCACATCTATATCACCCTTCTTTTGTAGCTCATGTGTGAAGTAGAATTTAGGTGAAATATGATTTGTTCTATCTCCCTTGATGTACCCTCCTCTAAGTTGAGCAATGCATGCAGCGTTATTCTCATACAGAATTGTAGGAATGTCTTTGATTGATGGTAATCCACATGATTTTTGAATATGCTGAATAATTGATCTCAACCAAACACACTCTCTGCTTGCTTCATGTATAGCGAGAATCTCAGAGTGATTTGAAGATGTAGCTGTCATGGTTTGCTTTGTGGATTTTTAGGATATAGCCGTGTCACAATATGTAAATACATAACCTGTTTGTGATCTTCCATTGTGTGGATCTGATAAATATCCTACATCGGCATATCCAACCAATCGCGACGCTGAATCTTTTGGATAAAATAACTCAAGATCTATACTTCCACAGAGGTATCTAAAAATGTGTTTGATCCCCATCCCAATGTCTCTTAGTCGGAGAAGAACTGTATCTTGCCAACAAGTTGATAGTAAAAGTAATATCAGGTCGTGTACAGTTTACAAGATACATAAGAGTACCTATTGCACTTAGGTATGGAACTTCAGGTCCAAGAATTTTTCCCCACTTTCTAGAGGCCGAAATGGATCTTTATCAACTTCTAAAGATCGAACAACCATCGGGGTAGTCAAAGGATGAGCTATCCATATGAAAACGACTAAGAATCTTTTCAGCATATGTGGATTGATGAACAAAAATTCCAGATGCTAAATGCTCCATTTGTATTCCCAAACAAAATTTGTTTTTCCAAGATCTTTCATTTCAAATTCATCTTTTAAATAAGTAGCAGTTCTTGTGAGTTCTTCAAGAGTACCTACAAGATTCAAATCATCCACATATACACAATAATGGAAAATCCACTTTGTGATTTTTTAATAAAAACACATGGACATACTTGATCATTTATATATCCATCTTTTATTAAATAATCACTAAGTCGATTATACCACATACGACCAGACTGTTTCAACCCATACAATGAGCATTGTAACTTGATTGAATATATGTGGCGTGGCCTTTGTGATTCAGCCATTTTCAATCCTTCAGGGATTCTCATGTAAATCTCACTGTCAAGTGAGCCATAGAGGTATGTTGTTACAACATCCATCAGACGTGTTTTCAAACCTTCCATGGTTGTCATACCTATCAGAAAGCGAAAAGTGACTCCATCCATTACTGGAGAGTATGTATCCTGATAATCAATACCAGGTTTTTATGAAAATCCTTAAGCTACAAGCCAGGCTTTGTATCTCACAATTTTATTTTTCTCATTTTCCTTTCGTACAAATACCCAATTATTTCCAACCGGGATTACACCCAACGGTGTTTGGACTACTGGTCCAAATACTTTTCTTTTCAATAGAGATTGTAGCTCAGTTTGAATAGCATCTTTCTATTTTGGCCAATCTTTTCTTTTTCGACATTCTTCCACATTTTGTGGTTCAGGATCCGTGTTAGGAATCAAAGTAATATCTGATGCTATAGAGAAAACAAATATATCGTCAATCATGACTTTGCTTCGATCTCATATTTTCTCATCATTTACATAATTTATTGAGATCTCTTGGTGTTCATCTCTTATCCTTTTACTGAGATTTTGAACCTCTTCATGGGCTATTCCCACTCTTGGAATAAGTGCTACTTTTGGAGTGGTTTGTAACTCTTCTGGGGCTATTCCCAATCTTGGAATAAGTGGTACTTCTGGAGCGGGTATTCCTTCTGGGATTCCCTTATTTGCTTTTGATTTTCGTGGTACAATGTCTTTTGCACCAACTGGTCTTCCACGCTTTTGGTGTGGTTTAGATTCTTCTATTACCTTATTTGTCAATTCTTCAGGAATTGATTTTTTAATAGGTATTTCTATCTCTGCTGGAGTATTCACTGCAGGTGTATATGACTTTATCATTTTTCTAGCATCATTAAATGCATCTGGCATTTGATTTGCAATATTTTATAAACAAAAAATTTTTTGAACTTCAATTTTACATTGTCTTGTACGAGGATCAAGTGAATTTAATTCTGATGCATTCCATGATATGTCAGAGGTTTTTTTTTATTTACAACATTCTCTTCTCCTAATGGTGGAAATACAGATTCATAAAAATGACAATCTACATAACGTACAGTAAAAACATCTCCAGTTAAAGGCTCAATGGAGATTCCAATAATCATTAAAAGTCATTGATGAAAATTCAGCTGCGTTATCAAGTCGAATTGAATGATCCGAGAACTGAGCCTGTAATTTGATTATTTGAGCAAGAAGTTTTGAGAAGGCAAAATTTTGAGACGAGAGAAGACAAACATGAGACCCTTTAGTTGAAACATCTATTAAAACCATGAAATATCGAAATGGGCCAGACAATGGGTGAATAGGTCCACAAATGTCTCCTTGAATTCTCTCTAGAAATTTTGGGGCTTCTTTATAAACTTTTACTGGTGATGGTCGAACAATTAATTTTCCTCGAGAACACGCAGCACAAGGAAATTTACTACAAGAAAAAACCTTCTCATTTTTGAGAGGATGACCAATAGAATTTTCAATAATACAATGCATCATAGAAGTACCTGGATGACCAAGTCTTTCATGCCAAAGCATAAAAGATTTGGGATCTAGGATTTTTTGGAATCATAATAGTATGGGACTCAATTGCTCTAATTTTCATAGTATATAATCCAGAAGAAATTGAATGAAGTTTTCTAGGATATTCTATTTTTCAGAAATAGTAGAAGTGATGAGAAGATATTCATTAAAGATGGTCTAACACATGTAAAAACATAAATAATAAAAGTTACATTTCATATATAATTTTATTCGTGATAAACACATACCACTTATAGAATAAAAACTAATAATATTATACATGTATGGTGTTTAATTAAAAAAAAATTAAACGATATCCCAAAAGATACTTTCAGAAGGTTCAATAATATCAACAATATTTTCGTCATTGTTGGTCATTGGTGGAACATCAACAATATCCAATTGATGATTAACAAAGTTTGTTTCTTCCTCCATCACTTTGTTCTTTTGAGACTTCTGGAATAAATTAACCAGATGCCTCGGCGTACGACAGGTACTTGACCAATGCACATTCATTCCACACCTAAAACAAACATCTGGTTTGTTCTTTATCTGTGTTGCATTTTTTTTATCCGACTCAGACACTTGCCACTTCTGGTGGCCTCAATTGTCGCGGTTCTGGAATTTGTTGTTATGATGGCCTCGTTTATTCTTTCGTCCTTAAGACTTCTTATTATATGACCATCTATTGTCACGTTTATTCTGCTGGAATGACGTACTGTTAATATTCGGCAATGGGGTAGCACCCGTTGGCCGTACTTGATGGTTTTTCAACAACAATTCATTATTCTTTTCTGCAACAAGGAGGATATACAATAAGTCACTGAACTTTGTGAACTTACTCTGTCTATATTGTTGTGACAGAATCATGTTGGTGGGATGAAAAGTTGAAAGCGTTTTCTATAACATTTGGGTTTCAGAAACTGGATCTCCGCACAAAGCCAAAGTAGAGATTATTCTATAAATATTGGAACTATATTCCGTAATTGATTTATAATCTTGTAGCCTTAAATTAAGCCATTTAAATTTGGCATTAGGGAGAACGACCAATTTTTGATGATCAAATCTTTCCTTCAGTTGTGTCAATAAAGACAAAGGATCTTTGACTGTTAAATACTCAGTCTTTAATCCTTCATCAATATGGTGATGAAGAAAAATTATGGCTTTTGTATTTTGTGCCGAAGTTGCTGTACTTCCTGATTCAATGGTCTTTTCTAACTCATTTGCACTAAGGTGCAATTCTGCATCAAGTGCCCAAGCCAAATAGTTGTCTCTAGAGATTTTCAAAATAGAAAAATCTATTTTTTTGCCAAGTTTGCCATCTATTCTGGGTTAAAACATAATTATTATTTATTAAAACAATAAATAATTACATGTATGATATAGAAAAATAAACTACGTCACGACCTCAAGTGGTGATAAAGTGCAAATATAAATAATATAAATATTCTTATATTTATATTATTAGCATAATACAAATGGATCTTCACCCGGCATGCGGTAGTTCGCATAGACAGGTTATTCCTAACAGAATAATAAATAATGGAATAACAGAAGAATTTCACCATGCATACAGTAGTCCGCGTAGACATGTTATTCCAACAGAATAATAGAAATGGAATAACAGAAGAATTTCACCATGTATGCGATAGCCGCACAGACAGGTTATTCTCAACAGAATAATAAAGAACGGAACCAGGTCGGGCGTAATCCGCACCGACAGGATATTCCAACAGAATAATAAAGAACGAAACTAGGTCAGACGTAATCCGCACCGATAGGATATTCCAACAAAATAATGAATAACGGAACCAGGTCAGGCGAAATTCGCACCGACAGGATGTTCCAACAGAATAATAAATAACGGAACCAGGTAAGGCGAAATTCGCACCGACAGGATGTTCCAACAATTTAATAAGAAATGAATACAAAAGATTATTCACCAAGTATACGGTATTTCACATATATAGGTTATTCCCATAATTTAATATGTGGTAAAAAGGTTCCCACCAAGTCTTGTAAGATTAACAAGGATAGATGGTACCATTGTAAATAACAGAATTTAAATGCAATTATAAGAATAAAATTATATTATTGGTGGCATAGCCCAACCAGTAGTATAATAATAAATTGCAAGAATTTAATTTTACCGTCTCAATTGGTTAGAGCCTCGTGCTGATAACGTGTTATAAAATTTTAGCAAAGTGTATAAAGATACGTTTAGAATTGCTGCATAAATTTAGAGATAATAAGTAAGAGAAAAAGAGAGAGAAATTATATATATCCATTTTTCAGTATTATGATACTACTTATATATGCAAGGCAGTAGTCACGGGGAGGAAGGAGAAAAGGAGAGAGGAGAGTCACGGAGTGAAACCCTCTTGAGGAGGGAATCACTTTATCACATGTTATAACACTACTTCGATTTTTGAGAACACGAGGAACCATTTTTCAGTGTGGTCCAAGCCTTCGAATCCCCTTAAAAACATTTTTGTTTTATAACACAATATTAATGTATTATTATTATAATTAATAGGTTAGTATAATATAATAGAAAAACGTATAAATAATATAAGGGATCATGAGCTAGTTATTGTTAAGGACTTCAAAAGTATTACTTGTTGGGAAAAGTACGCATAAAATAATCTCAATTTCAATTTTTTTTTCTTTGTGCAATTAAATAGGAAATTAACAAACTCAATATTGAGAACAAAAAAAATAAATTACCATGTACAAGCAAGATACAATATTTAACGTGAAAAATCCTTAAAAAGGAAAAAGCACAGGTCGAACTCCGAGTCTCCATTATATCACTAATTATGGGCTTATGATAATCCTTTCAAGTTTTACGTTCTAAAACTTCAGCACCCAATAAAATACCCCAAACAATTAAAATTTTAAGCTTTCAATTGAACAGAGATGGCGGTGGATACCCACGAGCAACAAACTATAATCCTCTCAATTTATTCTTTCGGTACCTTCTTGCTATCGAACTTCTCTCATGTTAATAAGACTGTCATAGCCTTCTTATTATGGATTAAAAATAATTTATTCTCCTAAAATTATGGATCACATATCCTCGTATTGGTCACTAACCAATCTAACAAATAAATCATTTTCAACTTGGATTCCTTTCATGGGTGAGGACCCATACCCAACAATCCCCCCCTCTGAACTTATGAGAAGAGGAATCACCAACCACAACTTCTCATCCGGAGTTAATTCCAACGAAATCTTAGCTCAACTAAAGCTTCTTGGATTTTTCAACTATCTTCATATCCAGCTTTGTCTCATAGGCATGATTTTTCTTGATGGGAGGATTTAACTCAAACTTGATAGTTTTTTTCTTGTCAAATTATTTCACAACTGTTTTGTACCCTGATTGCGAGCTATCATTTTTTTCTTCACTTTTGGTACATATTTAAAGCGAAAAGCTTTCCTCTCAGACTTTTCTCCCATCTCGCATGACTTTGCACCACATCTCTTTTCGCCTAACTCTCCCATCTTTCACATCACTCACATGCGTCTACATCATATAAAAAGTGTTTACCTTCCTACTTCTAATCACCACTAAAGACCCTTTAGTGAGCTTTCACTGATCTTCACCAAAGTAACTTTTATAACCATTCTCGTCAAGTTTACCAATATAGATCAAATAAAGGTGGATATCCGGAACATGTCTGACTTCTCTAAGCATTAATCTGCAACCACTGTTAGTTTCCAATCATATATCTCCAATGCTTATAACCTTGAATGCAATTCTATTTCCCATAGCCAAAATCACCATTAATGTAAGATGTGAAGATCTCACCACGGGAAGTAGCATGCAACGAAACACCTGAATCAATCACCCAATCATTAACACGACACTTCAGTTTATCATCACAAACAATCAACTTCAGATATATACACAATTTACTTTTCCTCATCTTTTTCCTTATACTGTTCCTCCTTAAAAAAATTGCATTATAACCTTAATGTGACCTGATTTTTGACAATGAAAACAAATTACCTCTTTTTTTATCTCTGGACCTTCCCCTCAACTTTTTGTCTTCAGGAGAGCTTCAACCTCTTTTTTTGTCCATACTTTGCGTGATATAAACTTTTGGCTGAACACTAGTCATTACAATATCTCTTCGCCTTTGTTATTCTTTGAACAAACTATCATTGACTATATCTAGTCAACGCACCATTGTGAGCAAAATTACTCAACGACACAACTTTCCTCTCCCAGCTATCAAACAAAGAGCTCAACAATAATAAAACTTGCATCTCATCATCAATGATCATTTTCATTGTACTCAACTGATTTATTAAACTCAGAAAATCAGTGTTCTGTAACGAAATTTTCATCCTTGAACTTAGAATTCACAAACTTCCTAATTAAGAAAGCTTTATTATGCGTCGTCTTCTTTTCGTACATGTAATTCAATTTCTGTCAGAGAGCATATGCTTTAGTTTTCATGGCAACTTGATGAAACACACTTTGATTAATTCACGATCTAAATTGACCAATAGTCTTCATGTTCATCTTGCTCCACTGCACGTCACTTTTGTTTGTAACCTTGACTCCTTTATTCTTAAGTGGCTCGTACAAATCATTGCATTAAAGTAAAACCTCCATTTCTTTGCTTTCAAAGTGTATAATTTGTATCCTTTAGTTTTATCATGCAACTTGCTCTCCAATCATCCATTTAATTCTCACAAAAAATCACAAAAATAATACCACTGTTAGAAAAAATACGCCTAAAATAATCTCAATCATAGGAATTACTTTTCCTCTTTGTGCAATTGAATAGAAGATCAACAAACTCAATATTGAGAACAAAAATAATAAATAACCATCCACAAACAAGATACAATATTTAAGAGATTGATATTTTCACATTATTTTTTGATATTTTCACATGTCGGGCCCATATATTAGCTGATGTGTCGAACTTTTATTGGCTAATATGTGGGTCATACGTGTGGAAATATCAAAAAGTGATATGAAAATATCAATTTCTAATATTTAACGTAAAAAAATCTTAAAGTAAAAAATCAGAGATCGAACTCCGAATTTTCACTATATCATTCATAATGAACTTACAATAATTCTCCTAAGTTTTACGTCTTAAAACTTGAGGCTACACAATAAATTAAGATGGTACACATTTACCTTTAATTAGGTTAAAAAATCTAATACCACAAAAAAACTCCATGCAATAAAGTCTTCAACCTTTCAATAGAACGGAGATGGCGACAGATATCTACGAGTAACAAACTATAATTCTTTCAATTTATTCTTTTAGTACATTCTTGTTAGTGAGCTTCTCTTATGTTAATAAGACTTCTTCATAACTTTATTTATAGTACTCTTCCTAATTCATTCTTATTATGGATTGAAAACAATTTATTCTCATAATCAAATTAGGGATTATCTCATTCTCTTGGGCACTAACCAATCTAATAAGCAAATCATTTTTAACCTAAATTTCTTTCATGGGTGAGGACCCATACCCAACAATATATTGTAGCAGAATTGTATGATCCATAATCCATCCCACATCAATTCATCACATCAATGCAACACACATATGTGTATACTGACCGAATAAGCATGTTGGGTCACCTTCTTACCTAAAATGTTAACTTATTAGGTTGAAACTCCACCATACTTATTAAGCTATCTACACTCTTGAATTTATTCAATTTGAGATTCCTGTGAAAAATCCCAACAATTTATACCTTTTACTTGAATACCTATTACAAGTATCATATTTTATCATTGAATACACCTTTGTTGAGTCCTTCAAGAGCCCTACTTGACTCTAATACTATTTCACCACGCTAAAGGCAAACTTGTAGTGGCAAATGGGGGAGTGATCCCTTGTACTCCACCTTTCTATTTGTTCCACATCGGAGTAACACACGGCTTGCGAATGTGCTCCACCTTATAATATCAACGTGATACTTGGACCCATCGAACTATGGGCTCTGATACCACATGTAGCATAATTGTACAATCTATAATCCATCCTACATCAATTCATTATCATACCAATACAGTGCACACCTGTGTATATTAACCAAATAAACTTGTTAATCACAATTTTACCTAAAAATAAACCTATTAGTGATTGAGACTTTGTTAAACTTATTAATTCATTTATACTCTTAAATTTATCGATATAATTCCCAACATTACTGAGTACTCCAACAAAATTTGTTATTTTAAAAAATTTTCAAATATTCCGCATCTCAACTTAAAAATTAAATGCTTAATAATAAAGAGATTAGAGATAAAGAAAGAGTGAAAGAAAAATAAAAAGGGAAAGGGGAAGGGGAAGGGGAAGGGGAAGGGGGGTGCGGGGGGGGGAATTTTTGTTGCTTTTGGTGTCAAGTGCGGGTATTGAGGAGTCTTGGTTTATCATCCTTCCGTTGAATCTGTTGAGCCACCAATATTATTATCTATTCATAACAATGCATTTGCCAGTTTCTTCTACCCCACATCCACCCATAAACAAAATCAAAAACAAAAAAATTACAAAAGAAAGAGAGAAGAAAGAGAAAGGGAAAATAAAATTCCATCTCTCTTCTCTTTCTCTCTTTCTGTTTTCGGAAGGGAATTAAAGTAGGCAAATATGAACGAGAAGGCTTCTGTATCTAAAGAGCTTAATGCCAAGCATGCTAAGGTACATACATAACCTCTTTGTTTTCATTTTATTAAATTTCAGAGCTTTTATGATTTGGGTGTGCAAATTTTCTCCATTATCTCGTAATAAATTCATGATTTATTTTCTGTGTTTTATAAATGTTTTTAGCATGATATATTAAAACCCATTACAATATGTCTTTGTGTATATGTACTTGAAAGATGAACAAAATTTGTAATCAGTTTCTAACTTGGGGAAAACTAACCTCCATAACTGGTAAGATGCATACCATCAACCTTTTCAACAAAACTATGCAATGCTGAGCTTTGTTTTTCACAATTTAAGAGAGACAAGGACATTTTTGTCCAAGAGCTAAATATGCATCATTACATGGTCATCTTTCACATGAGCATATTGTGAGTCTCACCTTCATGTGAGAAGAAACCATGTGGAAATATCAAAAAACAAATGTGAAAATAGTGCTCTCCCTTACCTAGATTGTGATTCTATCAGGGATGAAGCCGCGTTGGTGGGTGTGGGGTCAATTGACCCCGCTGAAAAAATTTACTTTATAATATATGATAAATTTAAATTTTTTTTAGTGTAATGAACAAATTGACCCCAATGAAACTTTGTATATTTTCTAATAAACGCGGTCAAATTATTTTTTTATGACTTTCTCAGTCTCATATCACTTCTACTCTTTTATATATGCATCTTCCTCTAATACTTCTAAAACAAATAATAATTTAATTTCCATTATTTTTAAAACAATTCAGAGATTGAATATTTATTAACAATTTTGTCAGTAGAAAAGCGTAGGGGTCAATAAAGTGTGTCTATATATATATATATATGTGTGTGTGTGTGTGTGTAATGTTATTACTTGTTATGTCAATAGCATTGTAACCAATATGCAACTGGCCGAAAAGCTCAAAATTATTTAAAAATTTTGGTTTGGGAGCGCTACTGCTTCCCCGAACCCTCACCAAATTATTTATTGCCTCGCAATATTTTGACCTTGATGGATAAAAATCCTGGCTTCGTCATTGGATTCGATTAGGTATGTGCAACAAAACGAGAATGAAAAGGTAGGGTAGGTTTCTTTAAATCATATATGTTTATTTGATGTGATACACTGGGGTAGCTTTTTTTAATAGATATAATTACAACTGGTTGGTTGCGATATATTTAAAGCTGGTTGTTTTTAAATGCGGTGTCAGATGTGCATTTTCAAGGAGCCTGTGCTATTTCATTGCTTACTAAAGTGCCACAAGGTGCTCATTGGGTTACACTAGTTGAAATTCTCTACATTTTATACATATTAGACTTTTAACAGATTGTTATTTATTTACCCATATTCTTGTAAACTTAGATATTTCAGAGGATGATTTTTTATAGTATCTTAGTCCTCCATTATATTTGATTGTATGACCCAAGGCCTATGGTTTTCTGGTAACCATGGAAACCATCAACTTGTTTTTGACAAAACTATTCTTATTTTGATCGTAATTTTTGACAAAGAAATAAGGTTTGTCTACAACGGGTCCAGCAAGGGCTAATATTAGCTAACCCTTTTCAAACTTGTACTTTCATTTTCATAATAGTTACTATGATTTAATTTAAGGAAGCTGCAATTGAATGCAGCTGTTGGGATCAATCTAATTAAAATGAGTAACAACTTTAATTATTTGGTGGTGGTTTGTTTTAGTAAGCTTTTTATGCTACATTATTTACATTCCTATGAATAATGATGAAATTAAAAATAATATAAATATTTTATGCACAATGCACATTCAACATGTTTTTCAATATTAAAAAAATGGTAGGTATAAGAAAGATGAAAAGCAGAAGTAGGCTACCATATTTGAACTTAAAAAAAGAAAGGATGATATGAGCTATTACCACTTCCTTTATAGTCAATATCTCAAAATGTCAGTCACTTGAAAAAAAAATAGATCGAGTGCAAACAAGATCGTGACAGCATTGTCAATGTGAAGGTGTAAGCAACACTCTACCCCCACCCAGATAGCCAGTTCTCAAAATGCTTAAGCTATTACGAGTTAGTACATAAATAAATGTTAAATGGTTTGACAGGTGTATGGTTGCATTTATATCATCGACTTTGCGTGCAAGAAAGGTCTATTTAACATTCTGTTTATGAAAACCCCTTTTCTTCATAGTTTCTGTACTTCCTGAATTTTTACAGTTTTCCAAATATTTTGCAGATATTGGAGGGTCTTCTTAAGCTGCCAGAAAATAGGGAGTGTGCAGATTGCCTCAGCAAGTATGATTTTCAGAACTGATATTCAATATGGTGTAAAATATATACTTGGCAGTACCCGGATAATGGTTCAATCATGCTATAATCATTTTCTACTCATGCTGGTGAATTGTATCTGTTTATTAGTATTACTGATTGATAAATACTATTTATCCTGTACTTCTTTTGGGCAATTGGTACCTTATATATTATAAATGACCTTTAGCACCTATTATATACTGAGAAGTTGTTTGTTTAGCCACCTATGTTTCGGTACTTCAGAAAAAGTAAAGCAAGCAGTTAGATTGAAAATTTGGGACTCGGAGTTTATGATCTTGGTTTGCCAAGTAAGAATTTGGGAGGCTTTGTCTAAAACTATATAACGAACAAAAGTAAGAACAGTTAGTTTCTGTACTTCAAAATTTTCTGTACTCCAAGCTGGAAGGTTTTGTTCAAGATACTATATTAGGAATAGATGAACAAGTTCAGAGCGAATATGTATAAGGACTGTAAGCCAGGCAATGGGGTTTGGGTGTATTGGGAACAAGTAAAGTAGGCGTATAATTTCAAATTTTCAGCAAGACTAAAATTTGAACTTACAAGCTATGGGGGCTCAAGCAATTGAGAAGAAAGATCATTTATTAAAATCTTGGTTACAGGACATTCACAGATTGAAGCCCCTCCATTGAATCTTCTCTTTTCTATCAGTTAAATCTTCTTTTTCTATCTAAAATATAAAAAGAAAACACATTTATAAACTGAATATCTCGACCAGATGGAGGAATCAAAAGATATATATTACTTACAAGATCCTCACATTTGGGTGGGTGGGTTCTGATAACAAGTTAGGGGGTGTCAAAGTTTTTTATTCGTAGGTTTTCTACGACAACGTTGAACATGGAAAACTGGGAGAAGTTGCCTCAGCTGTGATTTATCATCCAAATGAGACATAAAGTATGACTCCAGATTTTTGGAGGTTGATTCAAAGAATGAAACATCCCCAGTAATGCTTGTTAAGTTCAGAAGGTAACACAAATGAGGATATGTATATTGAATAATTTTAGTTTACTGTTGTACAATATTTACCTCACATGGTTTTGTGTACATAATATAATTAGTTTTTTTTCCTATGGGGTCAGAGTTGTTGTTCACGTCGAGCCAGCCTAGTTATTTCATATTTTTTGGATTAAGGTCAGCCTAAACCAAATGGTGTAGTCACGGTCAATTGTTGTACTATTTTCTCTTGCTAGTTTCATAGTGCTTCTTTGTCACATCATGTTGAGTTGAGGCTGTTGAACATAACCCCTTAACCGCACTTCAGCTTCTTTCACTTATCTTCGGTTATGTTCTTAAAGCCAAAAATTATCTTAAAAGGCATAAATTCCTACTGTTATACCTCATTCAAATATTCTGTAACATTAGCCTTGAATTGACCATTGTCTCCTTAATCTTCGTGCTGTTAAAGCTTTCTAGGTAGAGCATGATATGAAAGGATCTCTCAATAAATTCTTCTTGCAACCATAATGGGTATCGTAATTTGGAGTTTCTGATTTTTAGGGCATTGGTTTAAGGCTTCAAACTTGCCTTCTGTACTACATCAAACTTCATCCTTGATTAAGTGCTAGTTCCTTGGCCCTCAGTGGTTTCTGTTCCACGGTCTCTTGGAAAAATTGCATAAAAGCAAATTCTACCATAGCGTGATTGCAAGCACGATGAGACAATAAGCAGTTCTGATATCAATTGACACATGGAGCCTGCAGTGACCACCCAAGAAGCTCACAAAAGTTTCAAATGAAGAGAAGGGGAAAAAAGGAAAATTGATCAATCTCCAAAATCTGCCTTTTTATTAGGACAACTATCTTTGTAATCAACTCAACACCCTAATTAAAGGTCAATCTGAGCCCTTGATCAAACTTTATATGAACCATCTCTAATAGATTTGCATACAAAAGCTCAACCATAATTTTCCATACAACAGTTGTAATGTCCGTAGTACTCATAGCAGTGTCTAAGTCTGGTATATATATATATATATATATATATATATATATATATATATATATATATTTCTGCCTTATCACTTGTTTAGTGCGATTGATACTGTTGTAACTAGAAATGTGACTACTCTTGTTTTCAAAATTTAGTCTCATGCAATCGACTGGTTCATAGTTTGAACAATAACATGCCACGGTCTTACATTTTTCTACTAATATTTAAAAATTAAATTCCTGCTAAATCAACAATAATTGTTCTTCTATTGGTCTTCTTATCCGTGAACACAAGTGTTGGCTGCCTAAATCATGTAGAAAACTCCAAATGGAACTAACGTAATCTGGTTGATGCTGTATTGAATTTCTTCCAGCTCTATCAAACGAGCAGTCTCAGGGGATTAGTTATCTGCCAATAATATAAAAATAGTTCATTTTAAAACTTTAACTAGATATTTTAGTGCTAAAATTGATCCTGTAGGTTTCAAAATGGGCATACTACGCATCTTGTACTCTTGATTTGTTACTAACAGTTTTATGAATCCATGGTAGTAGCAATCTAAAGTTTTGAAAATAATTTAAATTTTGTCTTGTGTAGGCTTTACTAGTTGATCACTGAATACACGTTAACCCTCATTGTAATATTTTGTGCTTGTAATGCATGTTTATTCAGGGCCCCAAGATGGGCAAGCGTGAACCTTGGAATATTTATATGCATGCAGTGTTCAGGAATACATCGGAGTCTTGGAGTACACATATCAAAGGTTTTCATTTCACATTCTTCTTCTTGTTGTTCTTTATTGTAGAGTTCACAGTATGAATGAGTAACCTTGTCACTCAAAGGTTATTCTCATCATCACTATTCAAGGGAATTGGATTGTTAAATTGTTTTTTCATTTTCCGATTGAGATAGGCATTTCTATTAAATTTAGTCAGTAACGTTTAAAAATTGCAATAAGCTTTCCTGAAATGTATTAAACTCCCCTTGCTTTCTTTTGCTGGTGAATGGAAAATTTCTCACTGTACTTGTGCCATTTGTAGTTTCAACACTAATACTACTCACTGGAGTTGGTTTTGATTTGGATGTACAACAAATATACAGCTCCTTAAGGATAGGTCTTGCATGAACTGAGCTGAGCTCCACCAAGCTCGAGCTTGCCATCGTATAGGCTTAGCTTGTTTACTTAATGAACTGAGTATGGGCCAATCTCTAGAAGCTCCTGACCTCAGCTCAATAAGACTTGAAATTATAAATGGCACAAATTTGAAATATTATTAATTTCTTAACCTATTTATCATCAAAATAAAGCAAGTCATTATACACTTTGAAATAAGTTCATATTAAATATAAAAACAGTTAATAATATAAAATGATAGGACATAAGGTTTAAGTAGACAAATAAATAAGTGGCTTGTATCTTAACATAATTATAGTTTATTACTCTAATATTTACGTCAACCATTCGAGCAGAACTTAAGTGAACCAAGCATACCCTTGTTCATTATTATTCATATAGGAACCTAAGCTATAAATCGAGTTTGAGCTTGGCTTGTTTACATAATAATTAGCCCAATCTGTGCCCTTAAAGAGACAAACACCAAATTTTCATGACCAGCTCTTAATTAAACCTTACTTAATGAGTAACAAGGCCATATGTTTGGTTTCCATCAAAACATGCCTTCCTATACCCACATTTCAACCCCATTAATATTAGTGAAAGTATAATAAATGATAATATTCCACAAGATCATTCAAATTTATCTATTGTGTGTTTTTTTTTCGTCCTTGCTTTTAAAAAAAACTAGTGGACAATTAGAAAGATTAGTAGAAATAGCAGTAATACAATTTCATTTGACTTAACATTAAATATTTACTAGAAGTTATCTTTAAAGTTCATAGGGATAGCGAATTGTATTTTTATTATTTATTCTCAAGTGAATTCCTGTTTCCTTCACTGTAAATTCTCGATGGCTTTCCTTTTCTCATTGATGCCATCCTTTATTTTCATACAATAGGTAAGATCTACAACACTTGACACATGGCTGCCAGAGCAGGTTGCTTTCATGCAATGTAAGAATATTTCTATTTCTATTTCCCTCTCTCCCCCACACACATGCGCACATCAGCTTTAGCCACAAGAGGAGGTTGTTTCATAAAGCAAATTTTGACAACATCAACTGCATTTTTTTTCACCAAACAGGCAGGAATCTTTTGGGTGCCAAACCCCCATTGAATATAACATATGAATGGTTTCTTTGAGAAAGGATAGCAGATGCTCTGATTAAATTCCTGCTAACTGCAAATTTACAAAAAAGCTAGTCATGGGTTTTGGTATTTTGATTTTCTGACTGCAGATTTGTGGGTTTGGCTCTTTTGGGGTGTGGGGGTAGGGGGAGGAAGAGATCAATAATTAAGAATATTTTGTCAGTTCATTGGTTTTTCAACATGCTTTTGAGTTTTCACTTCATCTTGTTTCCAATATTTTGTGGGAATCCACTCCACTCTATACATTTCTGCCTTATCTTTTTTTTACTGTATTACTTTTGCAGCTGTGGGGAATGCAACGTCAAACAATTATTGGGAAGCTGAATTGCGACAAGATTATGACAGAAGTGAAATTGAAAAGTTTATCCGTGCCAAGTAACTTGTCATCTGAGCTTTTATTGTGGTAGCTTTTGAAATAGCGAATAAGATCATTTCCTTATTTCCTTCTCTAAATAAGTGATTGGGCTTTTCAGGTATGCGGACAAAAAGTGGGCTTCTAAGGACGCGTCACAACCAATTCCAATAGTAAGTGAAAGCTGCGATAACTATAATAAATCAGTGGAAGGTGGAGTGAAGATTCCCATTCCAAAGAAAGCAAGAAAATATTCACTTGAGGAAGAGACTATAACTGGATGTTTGTTCCAAGTTGCTCCTACAACAACAAGAACACGTGCGGTATGTTGGTATTTTTTTATTCATTGGTTTATGCTTGATACTGATTTCATCTGGGTTTAACTTAAATAAGTATACAACTTCAACATGTTTATGTCTTACATTGTCTTTGTATATACCACATTGTTCAACATCGCCATCAATATTTGTGTTTGTTATTTTTAGTTGAATTTTTTTTCTAACTCTGTGTAAATAATATTGGACATATTCGACTTTTCCCCCCTTTCTTACAAGTTAACGTTATGTTATGAATCTAGGGGTGGGCAAAAAAAAACCGGAAATCGAAATCCGAAAAAAGCAAAAAAGGCAATAAATTAAAATCAGAAAAACAGAGCCGCACATTTGGTTATAACAATGGTTACTAACGAAAAACCACACCAAATTAACCGAGTCGCACCAATATATATATATATATATATATATATATATTATACATACACACACGCATACATATGTATAATAAAACTCTAGTATATGGTTACTAACTTAATAATAAAAAGTGCATATGAATTAATTGTTTACGTGTTGCTAGCTTTTTAGTTGTTTATATAATTTTATTCTACTTGTTCATGTCATACATGTATAACAAATTTGTGGGGAGTATTCATAGTTTTTTTTTAATACCATAATGTTGCTTCTAAGTTCTAATAATTTCATAAATGCATTAATTAGTAGCAATATTAATAGTGGGTAATAGTTGTGATTTGAACTTTTTAACTCCTTTTATTATTAACTTGTTTATTTACTTCTTTCATTTTTTAAATAGCATATTAACCCGAAAAAACCGTAATTGCAAAATATTAACCAAAACCGTTAGTAACCGAACGGTTTGGTTAACCGCGGTTACAATTACTTCTATAATATTAACAACACTATATTATTTGGTTACTGCTACACCTTATAACCGCACCATGCACGCCCCTATATGAATCTATCATTTAATATGCTGATCTTTCAAAAGCTTTTTGTGGAGTACTTCATTTCCTCATCTGGCCAAGATGCTGCTAGTGTTATATTTTCCACCACCTTTCTTTTCTAGTGCTAAGTAAGTTTCTTTTGTTGTATTGATAAAATGAAATCAACGTTGCTAAAGTGAACATACTGGAAACTGCAAAAACTAACAAGAAGGAAGATGAGTGTAATGAGATCTCATCTCGCTGTGTCTCTCTGGATGACCTGTAGTGGGTCATCAGTATGTAAACAGCCAACTAAAAGAGAGGCGTGAACAGTTAACACCTAGCTGGTAACCACAAACTTTAAATTCTCCATACTCTGTGTTGGTTGGTAATTGACAGATTTAAAACATTCTATTTCTACACGTGGGTACTCCATTTAAGGGGAACCATATTTCCAGAAAGTAGATGAATGGTTAAGATTATAACGGGTAAATAATGTTGAAGCATCTCTAACTCAAACCAGTTGACTATGAGGGAAGTAATTTCCTTGGATTATAGAGAGAGAGTCTTAAGGCTTAGATGCCAGGTAGAAGCATCCTACACAAAACGGCGATTGAGGGAATGAATGAAGTAGCCATCCAGGATTATTTAGTGAGTCTTAAGGCTTAGATTGGCCGATGGGACTTTGTATCTCAACAACTAATTATAGGCAAATGCAATCATTTTATAGTAAAACTTTAAAACATGTTTTTTTCATGCTTAAAATGTGATAGTAATTTTTATATAGCAAAAAAAATAAAAAATGATAATTATAGTATGATAAAAATTGAAGTTTCAAAGAATGAGATTTAGCTCTCATGGTCATCTTGATTTTTGATTTCTTTTGTTGTACTCCCTCTGTCTAAGTTTACTTGTCCTAATTTCCTTTTTGGTTTGTCCAAAACTATTTGTCCTTTCCGTTTTAATGTTATTTTTAACATTACTTTTCCATAATACCATCATTTAACTTTAAAAAAAATCATTGAAAACAACATGGCATACATTGAAAAAAGTAACACTATTAATTTTGTCATTGGAATCACAATCATACCCCTTCCCCCCTCTCTCTATTTTATTGTTCCAAGAAAAAAGTTGGAATATTAAATAAAATAGAAAATATGATAATATAATAATTAAGATGGGTAATTTGGAGATCAAAATTTTTTCTTAATAGACGTGTACTTTCAAACTAGGACAACTAAAGTTGGATGGAGGGATTATTTAGTAGTAGGTTAAACAGAAAGAGTGTTGACTGCAACAACAGAGCTGGAAATGTGGTTGTTAGTTTGCATGTAATTGCATGTCTGTATGTCATCTTTCCTCGACTTTGCAGGTCACCCATGTGTGATGTGCCAATGTTTTTTAGTTCTGGTGTTTAGGTTTTATTTTTCCTCTGGTAGTGGTTGTTGCTCCTTTCTCTTTTCACTTCAACTTTTGTCCATTTCTTTTCAAGTTCATCATTCATTAGAATTTGAAAGATTCGGATCAGTTATTCTGAATGTTATTTATTTGATCAGGGTCTCTGGATTTGGGGAACGAGGTTTTCATTACACCTCCACCAATTGATGGGTCCGTGCCTGAACATGATACATCTGTAAAGAAGGTTGATGTTCCTACAGATCTCTTCAGTTTGCTCTATTCAGAAGCAAAACAGGAATCGCGCGGTTGTACCTCCATCGCGATGGGCAACTTTTGAGTGTAAGAGTACATATTTGCTATTACTGCTTATTATATACTTCTTGAGGTATTTATGGACTTAATTTTACTTGAGGATCATATGAATAATAAAGTGGTCAAGACCAATATCACAATCATATCATATAACAACTGAAATATTTTCACATAAACAAAATAAAAATCAATCTGATTCCAAGTCGTGAAGCAAAATAACGAAGAAAGATATTGATACATAGAAGGGTGAGAGAAAAAGAGAAAAGTCATACCATTTGTTTGCCAATAAATTTATACACTGAAAAAGGGTTAATTTATGCTCAACTTTATACTCCCTCTGTCAATTTAAGACATTTTAAAATGTAAAATTGGCATGATTCATTTAAGTTTTACTTTTTTAGATAGTTTATGATATTAATAATTGTAATGACATAACTAACTGAATCCATGTCAATTTTGAGTTTAAAATATTTGAAATTTACTTTTGAAAAGCCAATATTGATTTTATAATTTGAAACGGAGGAGTATTAATTTAAGAAAAGCTTGTTACTAATTTGGTCAAGAGTCAGTTTGTAAAGTATGCACACACAAATACAAATGCACTGATTCATGCTTAGTTTTCTGTAAATTTTTAATTATGTATTGAACTTTACATGATGTGTTCACCACCAATAAGCATTTGGCACTCCTCTAAAATTCGAAGTGTAGTCATTATTCTAGAGTTTTAAAATTATGAATTTGTGCATGCAGGAGCTGCGCTGTTAGAGAAACAAGCAGATGAATATAATGCCTTAGTAGGTTGCATTAAGCATTAGTTAACAGCTAGAAGTGGGCAATGGAACCTCGTCAGAAAGGTACATCCTTTCATATGACTTCGCTGGTTCCATTCACCTTCAAATAAGGCTATAGTGAAAGTTATATTTTAGGCTCACATTTCCCGTCCTTTTTATTTTAAAAAGAAATACCAAACTTAGTGTTAGAGACGGTGGTTTTTTTGTTTTCATAGTTTCTGGAGTTATTAGTTAAGCATTATTTCTAACTATCCAAATCTTGAACAACTAGCAGATAGATGACAAATTAGATTGGCTGTCAAGTAATTTTTGGCACAACTAATATTATTTCTTCTTTCATTTTTTTGTTTTGTTTATAAATATAATTTCCGTCTCTTCTTAAGTGGTATGGAAAAGTAAACTCTTGGGGTCCTGGGTATTTGTCTGTCTGAAACAGTTATCATATATTTTAGCAGTAGCAATTAGCGTGTGCAAACATTTTCTGTTTAAGTATCTAGAATTTTGAACTAGTATTTGTGTTCCTTGGTAAAACATAAGAGGTTATACTTTTTTGCTAATGTCAACCTGATATAGTAGGCAAATAGATTGGTCAAATCGTACATCAAATAGATAGCTGTTCTAGCATATTTTGACGAGGAAATGTGGGAGGCTCAAGGCTAAGTAAGAAAATGTCCAAATTTTAACACCAGTCTTGCCTCAATGGATATTCCTTTGAGATGAAGAATGGACCAACAGCAATTAAGTTATGATCTTTTGGAGGGCAAGTTCAGTTAGTACACATAAAATAAATGGTTAGAGCCTTTTAAATTACCCCGGAAAAAAAGGGGTTAGAGCCTTTTATGATTTTAAGGATCTCAAAATATGATTGACAAGATGAGAAGTATTGAGTTTCTATTTCATATGCATAATCCAATCACAACTAATTCTAGGCAACTTCAACATGAGAAGTACAACGTGTATGAAAGAGATATCAATCTCGTACCATTTTTAGTATCTTTCAATCTACTAAATCATAAACACCACCACAAAGTCGATAATTAGCTTGCTGCAGGTTCACAACCATATATATATATATGTGTATATATATATATATATATATACACTTTCATTCAACAGGTCAAGAATATACATTATATGAGAAACAAAGACACCATTTCTGATCTGGAAACCTCAATTGCACTAAAGTATATCTAGGAACCAGTTCTTTGGTTTTAAATTAATTTATATTGGTTCTGTGGAACCACTATGTTATGCTCATCCACTTTCACAAAAGGTTCCAAGGCATGATGATCAACTACCATCATGGCAAGCTAACTTTTGTCTCGGCATCGATTGTCAGATAATACACAACAACATGCGAAAGTTGTAAATAGAACATATTAAGTGAAATTAAGAAATTTATAGTAATTTTATTTATGGTACATACAATCTATGTATTAACACACACACACACACACACACACACACACACACACCACACACACACACATATATATATATATATATATATATATATGAGCTCGAGGAATGATAGGTGTATTTGCAGATAATTACTTGCTAGCTCTCTATCTTTGGTCTAATATATGTTTTCTTTCTTTAATATATATTACAGGATTCAATTGGCCTGAAGTTTTTCCCACCTCTCCTCTACTACAAAACCACGTTTGAGGAGAAAAGAGTATCTTTTCCACTTCTTGTTTCTTTAAATCAGCTATCAGTGGCAGAATTTCCTTCTTTTTGTTTTCAGTTTACAAAATATGATTCTAAAAATGTGCTACACTCACTTGCTCGGGCTTAAAGTTATTCGTCTCGGTTTTTCTCGTGATGTTTTTTTTTTGGTAATTTGTATGCTCTGATTTAGCAGTCGTGTTGATGTATATCTTGAAATTTTACTATAAAAGAGTTGTATAAAATGCCCAATCTAAACGATTATGTTTGTGTATATATACACGAGAATGAGTCATAGTCAGTGTTGGTTCACTACAAAACAAAAGGGATTTAGCGACGGACGGTTGCTGACCGTAGCTACAAGGCAATGATTCATATCATTTTTAGTATGAAGCTGTACCTCTGTGTATTTACTGTATAAAGATAGGAGAACATTATTTCTACACGTTTTTTTTGATATTTGTCTCATCACATCATCACATGAAAGTGAGATTCACTTATACTCGCATGTGAAAGAATCAAGTAAAATATCAAAAATACATATAGAAATATCAATTTCTAGTTATACCAACTTTATGTGAGATATCAATGCATGTCCTATTTCTATAGAAATTGTTGGGGTTTGGTTATTCTATTGACTATTTCTAATGCTTCCATTCAGCACTACTCAGCCGAAAGTTGGATTATATATATATATATATATATATATAATATATATAATATATATATATATATATATATATGAGAGTCCCGGATCAGGTCCGGACTCCCGCATTTTAACAAAATCCGAACTTTTTTTTTTTGCTTTTTTTAAACAACTAAAAAAAATAAAAAAAAATTAGGGAATGAAATTTTTACATAATACAGTGTTTTGGGTGTGATTTGGATGCTATACCAAAATATTTCTGTACAGTCTGGGCAGACTGTAAATACATTGGTTGGTATAGGTATTAAAAACACACCCAAAACATTGTATTATGAAAAAATTTTACGTTCCATAATTTTTTTTTTAGTTGTTTAAAAAAAAAAAAGCAAAAAATAAATAATTATTGGGTCCGTATTTTAGGACCAGTCCGGGAGACCGGACTGGATCCTCATTCATATATATATATATATATATTATATATATATATATATATATATATATATATATATATATATACGGTCCGGATCAAGTGCATACCCCTTATCTTACTCACCCGTGCTCACCCCCTTTAG